>OY728140.1:642647044-643247044 GCA_963277665.1 Viscum album
TGATACTCTTTTTTTCATGAACCATCTTGGGAAACCCATGAACTGAGCCCCTAATCCATCCCAACGCAATGATCAAAGTTCATTATCTTTCCCAATGGGGTGGAGACTAATTCTTATGCATCAAGGAAACACTATCAAGATTTTTTCCTTAATAAATCAGTATGAAATGTAAAATATAACCGTATTTACATGTACTATAAAAATATAAGTATCATATGGAAACAAAACCTCACATAAATTGACCGAAAATTTGTATATAGAATTTTATATACTAAATGAAACAAAATATAAATCTGGGATGAAATATAGACATCCTAAATTAAAATTTAAACAAAAAACATCTACCAATCTCCTTGTGACCCATGGTAACATACGATATCCTATACCACCAATTGAAAACCAACCTGATCAAATTCTAAAAAACATGGAGGGTGAAAAGACATTTCCTGAGATCCTAATATAGATATAATATGAGTTTTTTACACCTAATGGATTTTCCAGGGTGTTAAAAAAACAAAACTAGTAGGATCTCACTATGTGTTTATGAAATTCCTTTAAAAAATCATTTGAGTCTATTTTGAATAAAATAAAAAATAAGTTTTTTTAGAGTTAGATGAAAAATTAACTAGAATGAAATTTCCATTTTATAAAAATGTCTATTTACATTTATAAAACATGGGTTAATAATTTATTTTTATGAAATAATTTAAATTATTTGTTTAAAATCATTCAAACTTTTCAGAAACCCTTTTTATGTTTTAAAATGCCATTTTAAAACCATTTCCAAAATATTTTTGAACGGTAAATAAAATTCTGAAATAAGATGGTTAGAAAAATGGTTCCATGTAATTAATAAAAACATAAAATCAATTACAAGTAAATACTACTGGGTCTCACACAAACCAATCAGGTAGGGGATATGAAAGATATTCCCTACATGAAACAGCTAATTAAGTAAATAAGCATTATTGGATATATCAAATGCCACAATGTGAGATTTTTATATGAATAAGAAAATAAAAAACTCCTAGAATTTGTTTTTTCAAAACATATTAGACCACTAGAAAAACTTTTACCTAGAGGAAAACTAGGTGCACTCATTGATATCCATAACACAACACATATCTACCATGATACTTTCAGAATGTGACTAACCAATGTTGAATAATTTTAGAGCTTCCACTTAGCTACATGGGTTTTGATAAATAAAATTGTACGTGATAAAACTATTAATAGAGATTAATTCAAGAATTATTGGGCACAAATAATAACCAACCCTCACCTTAATCATCCCTAAAAGAAACAAGACCTTTTTCTAGATCATACATGTAAATAAGAAACATAAATCCCTTCAAGATAACATTAATTATCAAGGTGAGTGAACTAAAGTATGAAGAGAGTTTCAGACACCCACTCCAAATAAAATCAATTTAATTGTTCTAAATGAACCATAGTAAAAATAATATGGAATGTCAATTCTGATTTTATGATCTTTAGTGTCACATTAAAAATCATTATCCACATTCAGCCATTTAAAACCATATTTAAAACCAGTTTAGGTGACCTACCCATTTGGATTAAAATCATTGAGGAAAATAAATATTTCCTTATTTTTCAAAAAATTAATAATACATAGATTTTACCCATGTAATGACCCAAATGGAGAAAATACCTTTAAACATCAACTTTAATTTTAAAAATACCCCATTAAATTATGTTATAAAACACTAGGAACTAAAAACATTTTTAGAAACTATGAATCCTTTAAACATCACTTTTTCCAAATTGTGAAATCACTTTAGGATATGTATAAAATTCACTAAAAATTTCAAATATAGATTTAAACTATCAAAAAAGGAATTTAAAACATAAAACAAAAAAATTAATTTCTAAATAAAGGTATATCAGAAAAACATCTACCTCATTCTGAGTGGCCACCCATCATGACAATCCACACTACCTCACATTTGATGGAGAGAACACAAAAGATCATGGAAATGACCCCTAAAACACTTAAAAATCTTCACATTTGAACTAACCCAATACCAAATCTAGTCCTAGAATCTCTTAGGGGTTTGGGAAGGGAATGAAATTTAAAGAAAACTGATCATAATGGAAGGAGGTAGGAAGAAATAAAGGAAAAGAGATATAGAAGAAGAAATGTTCTTATAAATAGGGGTTAGGGATCTTGAATCATAGGAATATGGATTGGAAAGGCTCTATATTGTTAACCAATTCTTATATTAATCAATAAATTATAAAAGAACGTACAAATACACTAAAAATAAAAAGGAAAACCAAAACAACACACTTCGGTGAATTTGGGAAAGTCACACAATTTGAAAAAATGTACACCAACAGCATAATTGACATAAGAAGAGAACAACACCCTTTCATGGATTAGATACAATGTTTAAAAAAACTATTTGAAAACCAGGATTTAAAACTATTAAAAACCTTATTCCATTTTAATACGTTCTCTACGAGTTCTACTAACCATGTACAGAACATACACTAACAATATTACACCTAAAAGTAGCTCTTAGGGTTTTTAATAGGTTTCAAATCATTTGGATAAAATTATAAACTACCCGTGTATACAATCCATGGTTCAAAAGATGAACTAAAAGGACCTTATGTAAGGGTAATCTAATTGAATCCCCCAATCTAAGTACACTAACCATGCATTTACCAAGAACACTAGCCATGTGACTACCATTATATAATTCACTCGAATAATGTCTACATCATCTAAACTAATTCAAATTGAAAAAATACAAAAAAAATCGAAATTTGTCCCAATATTTTCCAAGTCTGTATTTTATTATCAATTTCATTCAATTCCATCAGATAATCAAACAACCATGCTTACTCCCCCTTCATGTGTACTCCCCCTATTTACATTCCCCCATTTTGAATACAAAATTAACAAGAAAATATTCCTCCTACTCCTATGTGTGCCTATGTTTTGTGTGGGAAATAGGAGAATATGTTAATAATTAATATCTTTTCATTAGAATATACAAAACTCCCCACTATCCATTTAGAAATATCTATATACAATGTATATGTATTTATTGACACAATGAATATCATATAACAATCTACACAAAGATAAAACTATTTTACAATTTTTTTGTTACAATATCTTCTTTTTGTTGATCAATACCCAAAAACTACATTTTAGGGAATACTTTATCCATATTTTTCTTTAATTTTATTATATATTTGATTAATTTTCTTTTTTATAAGAGTTACACTAGATTTTTAGTGAGTTTAATGGATTCCTTATTCTTATAATAGATATCAATGATTTTTTATCTTCTATACCTAGATCTTGAAGAAACTTCCTTATCCATTGAATCTACGTTCTTTTGTTTTCAACAATAAGGTATTCTTCCTCAGTTATACTTTGTGAAATTTTTTTCCCATCCCTCCCCCACACTTAGTGACAATGAATAATTCACTTCTGCTTTTTGATTTTCTATCTCCCAAATCATAGGCCCAAAAGAAGTTATAGAATACTAATAATTCATTACCCATATCTAACATTGATATTAATCCATTTTTTAGGGTTAAATATATGTATCTCATGAAACTATTCAGGGATACAAATTTTTATTATTTGGGATTATATTGGAACCAAGTATCCAAACTGGTATAATAAGCTATATCATTCTGAGTTGCTATCAAGTACAACAAAAATTCAATTATGTTATTATAAAGATCATGATAAACTATATTTCCATCTATACGTTTACCAAGAATTGTTGTATAAATAGTTTCGGTTTTAATAAGATATATTTCATGAACTCCAAACATTATAAGAATCCGAGCTGTATATATTTCCAATGAGATAAATTTACCCCTCTCTCATTTTAAATCACATGTAACTCCAAAATTTAGGTAATTTCTCAAATCATTTATATTTCAAACTCCAAAATAATTATGTTATAAAATTATTCATTCCATTTGTTCTTTTTACCCCTACTAATAATCTCAAATACATACACTACAAGCAAAAACTATTTTATATAAAAAATATTCAAATCTAAATTATTATAAAAACCTCATCTCATAAACTCCAATATGTTCAATATGAATCAATTGGAGAATAACATGATTGAAGAGTTCATTTTAGACCATATAATGACTTATAATTTTTTTTATTATATAAATTCTAATCTAGGAACCCATGTGTCATTCTATACACAAGTCAACTATAAGAACCCTATTCATGAAATCTCTTTTTTACATCCATATAAAATTTTATATGGAATATTTACATGAATACTGCCAAGAATAATTTAATTTACTCAAGATAATACACTTTATTAAAAGCCTCATCCACACTTAACCCTTAAATTTTTGTATATCATTTTCACAGCAATTAAGCATTATTTCAAACCATAACACAATGTCCATTAAATATATTTTGAAATATCCACATAGTCCCAGTCAAGTTGTGATGTTTGGGTCATTCCACCTATTCAAATATATTATTAATATTAATATAATCTATCTTCCCATTAAATTTTCTTTCCAATGCTTCAACCCTTACATATTTTTTAATATTTGAGTCTCTTTAGTGGGTGGCAGAGCCACAAGATCTAATGACCTCATTCTTCTGTTCTAGGTTTATATTGTTTTTTAACAATATTAACTGTATCAACCTTGATCCTCCTATTACATGTTTGAGATATGGATCTCTTGGTTCAACAACAAGTTCTTCCATATATTTAGATTATTCTTATTCATCATATAAATTGTTATGTATAATTTCTATTCTTTTATCATCTCCATTATCTTCTTTATATAAATCTTCAGTAAATTGGATTCCAACTTCATTTCCATATCTATTATTTATAACCTATACATCATTGATTTCAATTACTTTTACCATCATATTGTTGATACATTTGTAGGATTATTTATTTATATAATATACTAACAAAACCCTTTTGTATGTTGAATCACTGTATTTTCCTTGGTTAGTTTTTTTGAATGTAGTAGCAATTTAAAAACACAAATAGTTTCTCAAATGCATGGTTTCTTCCATCCCACATTTTATAAGTATTTCATTATTATATAGGTATTTTTAAATCTCATTTTTGTGTGTATATATCCACTTTCTCTACCTCCTTTCAGTATTATCAATTGAAAACACTCATTATCAACCAAGTAATAACCAATTTCCCACCATTTTATTCTCACATTCAACAGATATATTCTATTTTGGGGTTATTATAAAATTTACATATGTTTGATACCATGTTTTCTAAGATAATTTTCAAACAAAATTTATGTTTATTGATTACATTCTTGGATTTATGAGTTTTAACAGTATGACTATTTTCAATCTTTGAAACTCTTCTATATATATTCATGAAATAAACTAATTCTATAATTATATTCATAAAAATTAAAATTACCATTTTTATTTGGTAATTGAAAAATTTTATGTAGTATATCTCTATTTATTTTCCTAATATATTAATGAGTGAAAAAATATTGGCATACACAAAATTTTGAATACTAGAATCTATCTTCTTTTTCTTTTGTAAATTGGGGTTGCATACCATCTTCCCATGCATGCATAAATCACATGTGGATTCCCTATCACACTTCAAGGAAGGAAGATCTATTACTTTTAAACATTGTTAAGATTCCCTATGAATTTATGTTGAATATTTCCTAGCCATTTATGTAATGAATTGTTTTCTTTTTGTCACTTTAATAAAACCTGTAATATCATTAATATTGATTTAATTATGAATTTAATTAGTTCAACATATATTGAAAATATAAATTATTATTATTTATTTATAATAAATTTTAATTAAAAATTACCCCAAATATTAATTCACAGTGTTTACTTACTATTTATAGGTTGTGCTTCAGAATATTTCCTTAAAGATGTTCTGTGTTTCTAGGAACATATCTTTTTAGTCATGTCTTATAAACACCATTTTTAAACATCCACCAATTCCACAACAAAATATTACATTAAATAATTACTTCTTGTTCTTTTAGAGACATTAATTTCTTCTCATTTTAGATGAGTACTCGCTGTTGAGGATTTCAGTGTTATCATTATTCATAGCTGTAAGTGAAACTTCTTCTGGATTAACTGTATCTCTAATATTCTGTTCATCCCATGAGAGGATTTGTTGAGTTAGAGTTTATAATGTAATATTCTATCTCTTTTGTATCATATGTATAATTATAAAATTACTCTTATTATGCTAAAAGAGAATATTTGTTCTTCAAGGACATTAGATTGGGTTTCTTCCCATTTAGTTTCCTAGATTTTTCTTGATGCATATTTTTATTTTTCTATTTCATGTATCTATTGAAATTATATATGAAACTAGGAATATTAAAATAATATCCATGATAAGTGTTTGGTTTAAGGATTAATGGATATGAAAGGTTTATCTTTTTCTTGTTACCTAATACTTCCTCCCTTATATGGCTTTTATCCTCCTCAAAATTAGTCATCACGTGTAAAACAAAAGAATAATATTTACATATCATGAGTGAGAGTATTTTTTTCACTTCCATTCATCCACACACATACTTCTCTTAATAAATTTGATTGGTATCTAGTCATTCAAGACACATGATTTTTCTGAATATTCTAATTCCACTTGTTTGTTATAGCTGATTCATTAGTATATGATGTATCAACCCAATGACCAATACCACTTTTACTCTTGATCTTGGATCTTAGCTCACCCAATTTTTTTTCCATCACTATATGTTCCTCAACTAGATCTTTCCAAAAGTTATATATTCTTGAAACTTGTGGACAATATCATTTATCTAAATTACTCGATGTTAATTCAATGTCAAAATAGATATAATGAATCTATTTTTCCCTTATAAAAAATTATGAACATTCAAAGGAATGTTTTTATATCTATTCGATGAGTAAATGAGGGACTCTAGGACCTAGGGAAACATGATATTGATATAATAAAAAATACTAAATATATTATTTCACATGTATTAATTTATAATGAAAAAATAGAATAACATATAAATGGATTCATGGATGGGAAATATAATAATGCTATAATTTTAATTTTCACTTAATTATTGTGACCTAATACTCACTCCATAAAATCACAATTATATAAAAATCTTATTGTTATCGACATGATCATAGTGTTCTTGAGAGGGTTGTTGATGAGATTTGGAAAATTGCAATGGGGAAGAGGATCAAAAATTGAGTTTCCCAAAAGTTATTTATGCAAACGGAATTCATGGATCTATCTAACAAAAAAATGTGTAACCATTATTCCTTAGTGATTGATCAATACTCTTGTTAGGGAATTTTTTTATGTCAGTTTAATTACACATTTATTTTTAAAATGATAAATAAGAATCAATTAAACAAAAAAATTTGTTCATGGGTAGATAATGGTTTGCGAGTAGAGTTTTGTCTTCCTAGAAAAAATTATTTTTGTTAATTTATTATTATTCACAAATCGTTGTTCTAACTGAATCAGATTGAGGTTAAACCAAACAATGGTATAGGTGTATTTCCCACATTTTGGTATGATAATTCCCCCCCATTGTTCATGTATTCATCATAAAAAATTCTATTTGGTCAATGATTCGATAAATACCTGGTGAATAATCATATAGAAATAATTTTATGGAACAATTGATTGTCAATCCATGTTGAGGTTTGGGAACTATGGTGCTATAGTGGCAGATGAAGATGATGAAAGATTTATAAGGTGTTGGATTAGGTTTTCATCATCCGTAATTTTTTTATTTCAGATATAGAGTTCAATGGGGATCGATTAACCATATGATTGGATGGCTAAAATCCTACCACTGGTGATAGAAATACAAAGACAATGCTAGATCTAGGATCTATTGTGGGAATCATGGATTATGTTGAGACAGTAGGGGTGTGAGTTGAAACACCCCATGTTTTGTAATATATATAATTTATTTGAGAAAGGATATAATTATACATAAAATAGATTTTTATAAGGGTTTAATAAAAATTATTATTTTATTAATCATTATAATTTATGTACGGATATATATATATACACACATATAAGTTTATGTGTTATAAATATATTTATATTAATAAAAATATTTTTTGAAGTAAATATAGTTGAATTTTTTTTGGAAATGAAGTACATTAATTTGAAATGAATATATCACGATTTATAGATTTAGGTTTCTATAATTATGACTAAATAATTTAGTTTAGAAAAGTGATATACAATGTATTCTATGTTGAAATACTAATTAATGATAAGATATCTAAAACTTAAAATATGATTTGAGATATATATTCATTTTTTGTTGCATGAATATATTTATATATGATATTTAAAATAATTTTAAATATATATACTGTAAAAGAATAGAATAACCACATACATATATTTAAAAATTTAAACATTTATATGTAAAAATATACATTATATTATAAAATATTAGATCGTGTTTATAAAAAATGTTATAAAACATTAGTGAATATATATATATATATATACATATTGGTATATATCTCCAATATATATATATATAAATGCACTTATAATCGATATATATATAATTATATACATTTATAAGAAGTTTCTTTTACAAAAAAATATAAAAAGGGGAAATAAGTGGTGTGTGAGATGTGTGGTGTTAAGAACCTAAAAAATATGTATCATGTATCTGGAATGATTGGTGGTTTTATTAAAAAATGGGAAGAGTGGTGTTTGTGATGTGTGGCATAAGGAACCATATATATATATATATATCTAATATAAATATATAAATAGTGAAACATATATATACATGTTATTTATATGTCATTGTATATGTTATTTATATGTTAAAAATATAAATACATTAAAATATATATAAAAATTATATATATATAGGATTATATATATATGTATATATATGTGTGTGTATATATAATTGTATTAATTAATTAAAGTAATAAAAATAATATATATATGTGTGTGTGTGTGTGTGCGTGTGAATGTCTGTGATGTGTAAGGGAATGAGAAAAAGAGAAAAAATACATTTTATTTATATATATGTTTTAAAATTTATATGTTATTAATATATATAAGTTATATAAGTTATGTTAAAACATAAATATTATGTAATTAATTTATGTTATTTATATTATATGTTTTATATATATTATAAATAAAGTAACTTAAAGGATATTGAATGAAAAAACAAAAAAGAAAAACAACCAAATATGATTTTTCTTAATGAACACACTATGTTTGTGGAAAACAAAACCACTATTTGGAAGTATTCCCATATTATGTTTTATATATATATATAATAAATTAATTGAATAAATAATTAAATGATTTTTAATCATTTATGAATATAAACATGAGTCCTTACTTTAGGTTTTGAATCCAATTAAACTCTACTAGAATCCCTAAGATAAATATGCGAGAATAATTTTTTTGCATAGACAGTGTGGGAGTGAGATAATACATTTGGGAAGGAGGTTTGACACCGTTTCAAATAGAATAATTATACAGTAGTTTAGTTAGATGTTTACTATTTGGGAAACTACTATTTTCAAATTATGATTTTTATGTATAATTTTTGTTATTCAAAGAGTGATTTTATTTTTACCAGGAAAATTTATCATTTTTAAACACCAATTTTACAAATAACATTTTTATGTATAAATGTTTTTATTAAAGGTTGATTTAAATTTATTAAGGGAAATATATTATAAAAACCCTTAGTATAAAAAGGTAAAATATATTTTTATAAAACCTTCATTTTAGAGCAGTATCATTTAAAGAACATATTATAAAAATATATCAAAATTTTACATTTTTTAATTTATATATGTACTTGTGAACTGGTTTTTTTTTCAGAATTCATTTTTCATTTTAATTTAATCATTGTATATAGAAAATGTCCATTTATTTTTATAATTTTCATTAATTTATTATAGGTATGTCCATGCACTATAGTTGTCATTGTCATTTCATAATTATATGAAAATTATTTGTATGAGTTTAATTCATTCATTAAAAGAACTATTTGTTGATATTTTTTATAAGAAATATATATCTTCTTATCTTTATGGAAGAATGATATTTTCATAAAAAGTTTTATGTTTATTTATAAAAGACATGAAATTATTTTCGCCTCTGAAAAAAGTTCAGGATTTTTTAAAATGGTTATTTTATTTGTCTATTAGTTTGAGAAACAATTCTTAAAAATTTTTTATTTAAATTTTCTGTAGTGGAGTATTGATTGTTAGAATGAAGAATGAGGAGTAAAATCATGATCTCAAAGGGATATTTTATATCATATGTGATATTTCAACACTACTAGTGTGCCCTTGGATATCTAATGTTTTCCAAATATTATTATATTATATAAAAGTACATTATTTTCAATGTAATGTTTTAAAATTTTTATGGATAAATCTATTTTTGAATGAAGGATATTATATTTTCAGAGTAATTTTTTGACATTTTTTTATTCTTTGAATTTTGAAAAATCTAATTATTTATTTAAGGGAATGTTAATTTATTAAATTAAATTTTTTTGTTTTATACAAATTTCATAATTTCAAAAATATTTTTCAAATATATTTAACAGAAAATCCATCCATAACTATTTTGAGACCCCTTATTAAGAAATCAATGTTACGGACCTATGTTTTCTAAAATATTTTTCATTGGTTTAAAATCAAGTAGATAATCTATGGTGTTTGGTTTCAAATAAGGATCCTTCTCTTGAGAATCTTGTAACTTCATAGAGATTTTTTATAACAATGTTATAATGTATATTTCTCTATAATACTCAAAAATAAAAATAAAAAATCTACTTTGATATGGAAATGATAGTATATATTTTCTTGTTACATTATACATTAAAATTAACAACATGTTCTTAGAACCAGATTTATGATTCCGGGTCTCAGGCTATCATATTTGGTATTAAAAGAAATAGTTTAGATAACTTGGGATATTATGATTTATAAGAAAATTTAATGGATTTAAATTTTTTTCTATAAATACTAGAAATTAATAAAAAACCAAAATTTTTTGTTATGTAGATCATAGAAAACATTTTGAACTAAGTATAGAATTTAAATGACCTTACTTGTTTTCAGAGTGTTGGATATGGGAAGAAACTGAGGCATTTTCTAAATAATTTTTTTACAAATGATAGATTCATATAATTTTATTTCAAAATTATTAATAACATTATTATTATTAGCATTTTTATGTTGTGAAAACATAATCAATCTGATATATATATATATATATATTCTCTATGTTTATATATTGAGTAAAAAATAAATATTAGATAAATAAAACATAAATGATTAAATTTATTTATGTGGTAGAATGTAAGGACATACGTTTTTATAATATATATAATTGTTTTGAGAAATAATATAATTATAACTAAAAAATATTTTATATGGTTTTATTAAAAATTAATATTTTATTTATCATGATAATTTATGAATGTATATATATTGGTGATTTAATTATTATCTAAGGAATCAGAATATTCTGTTGAAGTAAATATATTTGATCTTTACCAGGAAATATAGAATAGTAATATTATATGAATATTCATGATATATATAATTTGGTTGGAAAAGATACAATTATATAATTTAGTTTAGAAAAGTGATATACATTGTATGCTATATATAAATACCAATTTAAGTTAATATATATACAATTTAAAAATATGAGTTGGGATATATAGATAAATTTATATTTGGTGAATGAAAATATTTATATACATGTGTATATATATAAGATATAGGAAATATGTCTATATATATATACGTAGTTCCCAAAATAATAACCATATTTGTCTATGTACATATATATATGTGAACATATATGTATATATAATTGATTTTAAAATATAAGAATGTGTTTAAAAAAAGGAGTTATAAAATAGTATTTAATATATATATATATATATATATATTTGTATATATATGTGAATAGTATACATGTATATATATACACTGATAATCGGTATATATATAAGTATATATATAAATGATATAAAAAGTGGAAATTAGTGGTGTGTGAGGTGTGTGGTGTAAGGAACCCCAAAAAAATCATTTGTGGAACATGATTGGGGGTTTTATAGAAAACGTGGACATGGAAAGGGAAAATGTATTGTGTGATTTGTCTACTATAAGGATCTATTATATATATATAAGATATATATTTATAAACATTGAGAAATATATATACATATTTTATATATGTTAAAATATATGTTATATATTAATGTTACTGTGTGTTTTTTATCTATATAGATGTTAATATATATGTGTGACATATATATATATATATATATATATATATATATTAGAATACATATAGAGGTGTGTATATACATGTATTAATTAAGTAACGTAACAAAAAATAATATATACGTATATACATGTGAATTTGTGTGAAATGTAAGGGAATAAAAAAAGTGAACAAATTTGTATGTTATCTATATATTTACTCATTAACATGTTGATATATCTATATATATCATTTAAAATTTATATGTTATCAATATATATAATTTATTTACATTATCTTAAAATATAAATGTTTTGTTTTAAATATATGTGATATATAAATATATGTGTGTGTTTTTTTGTTATTTATAAATATATACATACATGATAAATCATGTTACCTAACTAATAAGTACTAAAAAAAGAAAAATAAAGAATAAAAGAGTAGCAGAAAAATATCAATTTTCATAATTGAGTTGAAATTTTTTTCAACAAAGCCACTACAAATTTTAAGTCTACACAAATTATATTTAAAATTTATATATAATAAATAAAGTAAATAATTAATTAAATTATTTGTTAAATTTTTTTCTTATAAATAAGAGTCTTTCCCCTTAGTTTTTCATCTAATTACACTCTTTCATACCCATTGATAAAAATACATGAGTTACTGTGGAAGAAAATATTGTGTGAGATTGAGTTTTGTCTAATGGGAAAGAGATTCCACATGGTTTGAAAAAGTTGAATTTTGAAGATGTTTGGTGAGCAGTTTATTTTAATGATAACTCATATTTACACATTGTAAATTTTATTATTATCTAATATTATTCAATGTGTGATTTTAATTTCATAAGGGGAATTTATTATATCCAAACTCCCATTTTAATAATTAATTTTTTCATATGTAAATGTTTTTATTCAATTTATTTTAATTTAGTAAGGGAAATATTTTTCTAAAAAACCTTACTAAAAAAGTTAATACATAGTTTTTTAAAACCCTAATTTTTAGAGGAATGTGATTTTTTGAATGGATTTGAAATTATTATATAAAATTTCTATTTTAGAGTTTATATAAGAACTCATAAAGAGATTATACTATCTAAATTCAAGATTTGTTTTAATATTATCATGTTAGGTGGAAAATGTTCTTTTATTTCTTTAATGTTCATTCATGATTATATGATTTTTCATTCACTATATTTGTATTTAAAATTTCATAATTTTATAGAAAATAGTTTCATAGGTTTAATTTCTTAGTTATAGGAATTATATATATATTATAAAAAATATTTTTCTAATGATCATTATAAAGAACTATATTTTCCATAAAATATGTTTTCTTTCATTCATAAGAGACATGAAATTATATTCCCTTTTCAAAATAATATATGAATTTTTCATAAGGTTATTTT
Source organism: Viscum album (assembly GCA_963277665.1). Classification (NCBI taxonomy): domain Eukaryota; kingdom Viridiplantae; phylum Streptophyta; class Magnoliopsida; order Santalales; family Viscaceae; genus Viscum; species Viscum album. Next base: position 642,660,752 of record OY728140.1, read on the forward strand.
AATGGTCTATAAATCAGAAAAGAAAACATATTATAAGTAATTATTTTAATTTTTAACACTTGAGTATTGATGTGGTAATAAGTTAAGGGGAGTAATCCCATGGACTCAAAGGGGAATTATTTTCCAGATTTGATATTTAAATAATATTAGTAACCCATGGATTTATCATGTTTTCCAAGTATCATTATATTTCATAATGGTACATTATTTTTAAATTAACGATTTAAAACTTTTCAAGGAGAAATATAATTGTTAATCTTGGATATTATGGTTTCACTAACATATTTTGATCTTTATTTCATCTATAAATTTTTAAAATACTTATGTATTATATTGGGGAATATTTATTTATTATATTTAAATATTATGTTTGATAAAAATGTTATATATTTCAAAAAAAAAAGGTTTTAAATCTTTTAAAAAGAAATAAATTTAATCGATATTTCTAAACCCCTTATTGAGCTATTTATTTTCTCAACCATATTTTTCAAACATTATATTAAAATGTTTTACTATTCAATAGATGATCAATGGTTTTGAATTTAAAATAACGATCTAAAACAAGAGAATATTTTTACTTATTGTAGAATTTTTATAACTCTAATATAATTAACGGTTTAGCTTGATCCTCCCAAACTAAAACAAAAAATATACATAGTTATGTAAATAGTGGTATATTATTTATTTAACTTTTATAAAAAATATAGAACATTTTTTAGCACTAGATTTAGGAGGGAGGCTCTCAAGATATGTTATGGGGTGAAGTGACATGATGTGTTTATATTCTTGGAAGAAAATCGACTTACATGGAATATAGTAGGAAAAATACATACTATATAGTCCCTTGGTTGTGGAAGAAAGGGTTTTGGAGAAATAGAATATCACACACTATATGGGACCTACCACCTTTTGTGGGACCCATTCCCAGAGACTTAGAGTGTACCATGGGGTACACAGGTATGGAAATGACTACATACATTGTCATAGTCAGAGTACATGGGAATGTCCCTATAGTCGGTCATGGATAGAGTAACCATATATAACTGAGTACATGGTGATAGCCAAACCAAATTAGAATGACATGGTACTTGAACATGATAAGGTAGTCCGACACGACTAGTTATATAGTAATGAATAGAGTACATGATCACGTGATAAAATAAACAAACGTGATATGGAGTACATAAGAAGAGACATGGAAGGAATGAAAATCCATGTAAACATAACGTTTTTTACTATTGTAGTTTAATATATTGGTCTCTGGAAACTAGAGATTTTTCAGTTATGTGTGTCCCCTTTTTCCATCACTATATGGGTTCCTTTCAGTATTACATATTGAGATTAGGATGTAATCCACTATGTGGGATTATTCTTGGAGAGAGTTGTAGAATCCATCCATGTATCTGAGGTTGTGATCCTATATAACTATATCTATTATTCCCTAGTTATGGTTTTATAAATTATAATGACCAATATTAAACGAGCTTTTGATCCACTACTTAGGGTGTTAATCCAATTGTGGTTGTAGGAATCCCCCAAATTCCTTGGTTGAGATCCCCCATATATTTATCATGATATTCAGTGTTCTAGCAGGAACATATTCATAGAAAGACTTGAAGAGCATGAATTATCAGTTGAACACTACTACTGTTATCAGACCAATGGTGTGAGTTCTCCCAGATGAATGTTTCCATTAAATCCTACCAAGAATCCTAACCTTATAGTATGTCTATGAATTTACCATGAGATATAGTGGTTAGCATGAGCTTATCTGGGTTATTATTTTTATCTCTCAAATTTCAATTGACATTCCACTATGGTGATGGGATGATCACTCTCTTGATGTATTATGTTTGGTGATTTTGTGGTGTCCTATAGGGTATTTTTATACTCACCCTTTAATGAGTTTTTACCAAACTTTTTCTATATTATGAATTTGAAAGAACAATTGATGGGGTCCTAGGTGGACCAGGATATTATAAAGAATTGTTGATATTGACATTCTATGATTCTTAGTTGGTGTTTTATTTTTCAATAATCCCCTTATTTTTATAATTTTGAACTCATATGACTATTTAGGTGGGATTGTTCATGACCCATATGATTTACTATAATTGTTTCCTTCTATGATGTGGGTTACAGATATATTAATGAATTGTGGTGTCACTTTATTTTACCATTCAAAGTTGTATGGGTATATAGAGATGTTTGGGTGTGTGAATATACCTTAGGTTAAGGCCCCCCGTGTGTTTGATATACCTATTTAGTGCTAGTAACCATCCCCTAAACTATCGGTTGTTGGATTGGGATGTGACATTTGGATTTCTGCTAGCTAGGCCGACCTCATTTGGTTGGGTCCAGATAGTGTGGTATTAGATCAGGGCCATCGTAAGACTAGAATATGGAGATTTTCTAGATATGAGGATTGGTTTGGAAACTAGTTAAAAGGTGTTAAAGTTCATTGAGTTCATCTTGAAGTCCAGTGAATCCTTTGTTAGTGTTTTAGCTTACATATCCATTCAACATGACATTGATACCCTACTTCTGGGTTTGGTACCCATAGGAACTAATGATAAGGAAAACATTGTTACATGCATTTTATAGGAAAATTGTGTGGCTTCTATGTCCTTATTGATCCAAATCACCAGATATATTATGGATAATGGCATATCCAGTCAATTTTTTCATACCTCCATGATGATTCCCAGCTCAAATTTTTCCATAGGATAATTTGGATAATTCAAATTGTGACGAGGATCTATATAGGGACATGTCCTGGTGGTGGAACCTTTGGGTTGGTTTCAAGTCTTACCACCACATGTAGAGATGTAGTATTCATTGGATGTATGGATGAATGAGACACATAGGCTGAGTGCACTTCATGAGTTTCAAAAATAGCGACCCTTATAATTTTTCGAGTTTCATACCGACTAATAGGTGAGGAATGGATTAAAGTAGTTTTCATGTTTTCACATAGTAAAGACCCCACAAGATAAGATAGTAGCCCTATCCGTGATCCTTCTTCATCGATTGACATGGTGATGGTGGATTTTGGTTAGTATGACATATGATGAGTGAGTATTTTATATATATATATCTTGATAATATTTTTTAGAGGACTATAATCTTATGAAATTGAAAGTGGTTCACATATAGAAGATTCTACAGTATTAATAGATAATAATGAGTGTGTTATTATATTCATTGAGGTTCACTATTATCTCATGATACTCCATGTATTTGGATAGAGGTGAGATATTCCAAGAAAATAACATCAATAATAACATCAATAGATATATATTGGATATTGTGATATCTATTTTCATTATCAAAAATATTGGAGTACAAGAAAAAGATTGGGTGGTTGAGGGATTCTGGGTGAAGTAGTATTCAATAATTACTACTGCTAGTGGGAACTTTGGAGCTGACAATTCTGTAGCTTATATACAACAACAGACACATGGATCTAAGTGAACTGGGAATTTTTGAATATATACTTAGGATATAGGGTATCATGTTCAATTCTCATAGGATGAATGCAATATGTTAATAGAGATGTAGTCTTACTCATGTGACGAGTATTAAAATATCACTTAGGATTGTCTAACTTGTCTGGAACAGGAAATAGAGATAGTTTATGGGCCTCCTAGGAAGAGGAATTAGAAAGATAAAGGCGGGTTTTTGGGTGGAAGACATGGAAGAAGAAAATAGAGAAAATAAGGAGGTGGAATTCTATTTTAACTATTACCACCACCACCCCCAAGTGGCCCACACATGGATCAGGGAGGATAATAACTTCCAGTATTGGAGGTGTAATTCCCAGTGAGTCTAGGGTTGATTAAAGGAAGGATATGTGTATTTTCTACCATAGATGGTTTTTTTAGAGAAACAATTAATAGGAATTCAATTCATTCCACTTATTATGTTTGATATCTTTTGATTCTAGTGGAAACATTGTCTCGGACTTTATACATGGATACTACAACCCTAAGGGATTCAATAGACACACACTTCTTCCAATTGAGTTATGTGACACTTGGTAGAGAGATCTTGTTATGATATTTCCTTATATTGGTGATGAATCATTATGACATCATTCTAGTTTTTTATTGGCTCACATTTGTTAATCTGTATATTGGATGTTTTAGGCCAAGGATGTGGTGTTTCCATGTAAATGAGATGATGTTTTTCAATTTTATGATAATAAATCCTATGTAGAGTAGTATGTGCTCTTAATAAGGTGAGTGTAAAGGATTAATCATCAGTTGGCGTGTATTACTCTTAGATTAGTGGATGAGGTCAGATTTTGGCCTCCGACTATTGTGGAAGATTATAATGAAATCTTCCACAGGGACTTGATAGGCTTACCTTCCCACTGAGATGTAGAATTAGACATAGAATTACAACCAAGGAGAAACTGATATATTTTCCAACATAACAAACGTCTCCTAAATACAACAATAGGATATTCATGAGAACATTGTGTTTTGTGATGCCTCTGAAACATGGATTATATATGTTTTGATATAGAGGCATGTAGATCTTTTATATGGGTCCCAGTAGTTGAGATGATATGAGAAGAAATTCATGAACCACAATCTATATTCGGCACCAATGGTCTTCTCCCTAAATATTTGGAAACATTAACTTAATGAGAAGTGTTTTATTTTTTATTCTAACTATAGGAGTCATATGTATATGTCCCAATAGAAGGATCTCAACTCGAGATAGAGGAGGTGGATAGAATTCATATAAGATTATGAATTCAAGATTGTATATTATCCCATGAAGGGGAACATGGTGTATAATTCTCTAAACATGTGATATTTTTTAAAATTGCTGAGTTATGAATATCAATAATTATCCTCATTACTGTTTTACATACTTAGTAGACGAGGATTCTACAACTTACCTCGAGTAGATGGTTGTAACCCCCAAAATTCTATAGTGTTTCAGGGATTCACAGGTTAGAGACACCGACCATGAGACCCTGCAGATCAGAATTACATTTCATGGGCTCTTTATGAATTTTATGAAGGTGATGTTCACATCATTCGTTTCTAATAATGGACCTTTTTATTGGTAAAACTATATAAAGAGGTTATTGGGGAGTTTAATATGACTACCTTAGAAGTATATATATGAGTGGATAATATGTACCTGGACATTAAACATCATTTGTGCTGTTTGGGGATGAAGAAGTATTTAGTAGTGTTTTTTTGGATGTCTCTCTTATTAGCATGTGATGACAATGCACTATGAACCTATGGTTTTGCAAGAACCCCTTCAGGTCTTAGAGTAGAAGCTGGATGGTATCTCTATGGACTTCATAATAGGTAATCCATGATTTTCTTGTGGGAATTATTCAGTATGGGTGATCATAGAAAAAGTAACCACGTTTTCCCACATTCTTTCTATTAAATAGATTTTTTAGATATGTCATGATAATTTCTTATATAGAACATTTTCAAGCTTCATTGACTTACCTTTATGACTATTTCATGCATTTATTCTCATATCATGTTGTAATTATGGTGTGTATTGTTGGAGGAATTTTGAAGATAATTGACATTGAGCATGGTATTTCACCCCCATGATGATGGCCATGTTGAGTGGACCATCCCGCTTATGATGGACATTCTTCGATCTTGTTTATTATAATTTTTCTGCAGTTGGGATGATCACCTAACCTTTGTGGAGTCTACATGAAACATCAGTTATAATTCCACCATCAGTATAAAATAATTTGAGGCCTTGTTTGGGAGACCTTTTCTGTCCCCACTATATTAGATGGTTCTAGCATTGTAAGCACTCTTGGGACTCGATTTGGTGAGCTGTATAAAAGATAAGGTCGAGATAATGTAGGAGAAGATGAGGACTTCCCGAAGTCATCAAAATTATTATGCATACTGATAATGAATTCCTTTGGAGGCTAATGATGGAGACTAATACTTTTGTAGGTATCACTTTAGTGAGGATTTATTTTACTCAGCTGAGATGGTATGTTATATTTGAGGTTCATCTTCCCATTCCAGATAATATGTAGTGTTAGAGAGGTGGGATAACCCTTGACAAAAAAACTATAGTTATAAATATTACATGATTTCTTCAATGTTTCAATGTTTATTAGGTGTTTTCCCTATCCATTACAAGTTATCCACTAGGGAGAGATGGAAATTGAGGATAAATCCTTCTTTAGAGAGTACCTTATAGAGACCAATGATAGAAAGGAGAAGATCCATTTAGGGTAAGAAATTTCCTTTATGTGTTATCAATGGAATAATGATAATTTTTTTGATAGAGCCAAAGAGTTATATAACCATATGAAAAATTAGAACCCTGATAATTTTGAGTGGAAATATTTCTTTTACAAGTAAACATTTCATATGCAACATCCGAGGGTTTTGAACGGGTAAAATTTTGTGGTAAATTTGAATGCTTAGGTCTTTTAGGCATTTTAACATTTTAATTGGTATTTTAATATATATATTTATAGAATTAAAAAACATTAGTATATTGTTTTAATATTGCGGTTAATTCTTTGTATGTGTCTCAGGTGTTTGGTTTTCTTTCAATTGTGTTGATATTTTAGAACCAATTTTGGTAAGTCACATCTATCTATACACGGTTGAAAAAACATTATTACTAACCATGGGGAACTACAATTAAGACCATTTTCTAAAGGATAATGGTTATGAAACACCTTGTGAGGTGGCTATAAAACAAATTGGGGAACTTGTAAGAATCTTTTGGGAGTGCACTTATGTGAGGCGAGGTTCCCCATGGGTAGTTTCACCTCATGGTTAGGGCATGATCAGACAAACTATGAATCATACTAGTATAGATCATTAAATTGGGTATAATTACTACTTTAACACCATAATTATTTCTTCCATACTCTGTTTTCTTATCCTATTTTGTGTGTCTCCTCGACCCATGAGCTCATCCCTTATCCTCTCCTAGGTTCCTTTAGAAATCTTTCATTTTGAACATTATTCAAGAGCTATTAGTAGCAATGGATAGCTAGAGGTATGGTTTCAAATCATCTTTCTTACTTCCTTATTTAATCATTCTATTTTAAATGAAAATTATATCTGATCCCGTGTAGCCAATTTCAAGGGTGTTTGACTGGTTCTTTATTTATTTTCGCTTCATCTCATATTAGAGGCCGATATTCAACAAGTGAGTTCCTAAAAGAATAATGTAGGTGCTTCTTTTCTTTCCCCTAATTTTAAAAATTGTTATGGTATGATTATTTAAATATTCGATAATGGGGTTTTCTAGTATGAAAATTTTAATGAAGTTTTTTTCATCAAGTATTATTGGATGATGCCTATGGGCTTTGGAATTTTCAATTGAATGTGTTGTTCCATGAAATGAATGTTATGTGTGAATATAGTTTCTAATAAGGTATTAAATAATATTTCATTTGATTAATTAAATAAATTTATAGTGATTATGTTGGTTCCATGGTAATGTACATGGCTTGGCCTGAGGTGTTTGAGGTTATGATGACCATTACGATGAAGGCATTGAGGACTATTGGGACAAGGAAGAGTGCAGTGAACCTTAATGTTATTGGGTGTTGTGGTTCACATATTGTGATCAATTTCAATCTGATGTTGTTAGTATATATCATGGAGATTTCCTCCCACTACGATTGGTTGATATTGCTATTTTTTGGGTGCACAATGATAAATACTCAATAAGGTGGTGTTTTCCACCCGATGTTAGTGGAATCCTCTATAGATTTAGTGGATTAATGGATGGTGTTTACTATCCATTATGGATGAGGTGATCACTATATAAATCCATGTATTCTGGTGTGAGAAACCATCATTTGAAGTATAATGATTCTTGTATATGTTTGGGATGATGGGAATGGATTACTGAAGGAAATATATCACAATTCCTTGGGATTCTGGGTTTTTGAGAAAGTGGTGGTTCACTATATATAGAATGTAAGATGTCGACGTGCCTTAGGAAATCGGGATGTCGAGCCGACAATGGTTTATTATATATGGATGGAAGGACATAGTCGTGCCTTTGTAGGATGGGATGTTGAGTTGATAGTGATTTGATGAATAGAAGATTAAGAGACTTGTGACATTATTATTGGGAATTCCACTAGGATATAGGATTACTGTACATGTGAAACATGTGGTATTAGTTGTAATTATAAGCCAAATGACCGGTACATGTAAATGTTTGGGAAAACAAGTATTATCTGAGTAAGAATGATCATGGACACATCATTCCACACCTGTTCTTATCATCGAAGGTGAACGCTTCCTTATGGATGATGACTATAAGTTAAGTGGGTAATGTAATATTATTTATGATTTTTTTAATTTTTTTCTGTATACACTGATATAAATATGAATGTAATATATGAACATGTTAGTGGTGTCCTATTGAGTTCATTATCACACCCTACATAGCCACCCTTGGGAAGCATGTATAATTTTGGACTATGATATTTGATAGGGGATCATGATCTTTCTATGGATAATTTTTATATGGGATTAGAATGTGCATGTGAGGGAAGGAAAATGGATCATGGTGGTTATTCTAATTTTAGATAGAGCCAATTTTTGTATTTATAGTAAATTATTATGTGATCAGCCTCTAGGTGATCTTTCGTATTATGTAAAAAATTCCGATATATATACATTTTCTATCATGCATGGATGACTCATTTGGATTGTAAATTTCATTTTTTATTCTTCTCTCACTGATGTCAATTACACTTTCCATTGTTCATTTATTTACATTGACCTCTTCTATTATTATTTTATCATAAAAAAAGTGTATAGTATCCTAACTATCAGCTAATTAGAACCTTGCTTCTGGACAGAAGACTTTGGTGTATTGGGATTACCTCTTAAGGAACTATGGACCTATATAATGGAGCACTAGTTAGGTATCTCTTAGGTCAGGTAGATAAAAATGTTATAATATGTGTTTCTTTTCTTTTTTTATACTATCTAGGTTTTGGTAAATCAGAGACTAGGATATAGTTATAACAGGGTAAATATCTCATTGTTAGGTGTCTAAAATCCAGTGCTTGGGAGATGATCCATGTTTACATGGGGGGGAAATTTATTTTCATATTATTCTCTATTTTAACAGATTTATCTTCCACCTTGAGAGTTTCACTTGGGTTTTATGTCATTTTATTATGAGTTTTTCACCTTTTATCGATATATTAAGGGAAGATGATTCATTCATCATGATAGAGACTTGGGTTCACATGGTATATATATATATACATTTGATAGTCTTTTAGAATATAGAATATGTTAAAAGGGACTTGGATTTTTAAAGGATAAAAAAAGATAAAAAAATTCTTGTGTAGATTTTTTTGTGGCATTCAACTCAAACAACCCATGTTTCTGGTTCAAATGAGATGATTTGTGATATAATTTTCATATTTTATGTATGGTCTTAACATTAATATGGGTAGGTAGTAATAATATAATGTCGTGAGTAGTTTAAAATATCAATAAAAATATATGATGAGTTTCTTTCATAAAATCATTATATTATTCTACTTAGCCACCCTAGACTGGTAATTTTTCATATGTATTATATGTGGTAGCTGACTATGATATGGGTTGGTAGGGTTTCATAAGTCCATGTGGTATGTAATATGTTCTAGAAGGAAATTTTTAGGTGATATATGTGTTTCCTTTTATAGATTTCCCTATTTTAGATATATATACTATTATTACTATTATTTACCATGTTATTTTTAACTCAGCATGATTCCACCAAGATGGGATCTAGTGGAGCTTTAGGTATATAGAGATGTAGTTCCACTAGAACATTTAATGGATGAGACCCATAAGGTTCATGATGAGGACTATGATGTATTTGTGTGATCCAATTAGATTATTGAAAGGAGGGACCTGGGAACTGATACATACATGTATTATCTGATTAGGGAGTTATATTCACAACACAATCCATTGTTTCATGGTCATAGAGGACTATAGGTAGTAAATAATTGAATTTAGTATGTGAAAGTGATATTTTATTAGCTCTAGGTTCCCCCAGGTAAGATGGTGAAGCTGGTTACTTATACTCTTAGAGGACTAACGAAAGAATAGTGGGATATACAGGTATTAGTTAATAGACATAAGATGAATGGCATGGAAGGATTTCATGGGTTGGTTAATCAATTATTTATTCATGGAGATGTTTTTTGTGCACCAAGACTATGAATTCATGAATATTTAGAAGGGGATACATATATTATGGATTACGAAATGAGTTTTAGGAATAAGTACATATTTGTTCCTCCTATCATATGAGATGACATCTCCAGGATCAGATGGTTCAAGGATGGCTTACAAAATTCTATTAGGGTACTGATAAATATCATCGTGTCGAAATATTTTTTGCAGATGGTTAATCAATCAATTACAAATTATGAAATCTTGACATTCCTTACATACTAAAGAAGTGTAATTGAGTTGGGTGGGGCCTGAAAATATGCTTTTCCGTAGATTGAGGTAAGGTTGGGATGTATATTAATCGGGAAGGTAGATCATTGATTTTTCCAAACCACAAAGTAGTTGTTTATTGATGGTGTGATTATTGTGTGGGAATACTGGTGATGTTAAAACCCAATGTGAGTGAACTATGAAGTACATTAGGGCATGACGATAGATGGGGAACATGGAGAGGTTCTCTTGGAGTATATCTCAGGATGATATGTATATGGGAAAAATCCAGGGTCTTGGATTTTTTAGGACTATGAACCATACTAATAGTTTTTAGCTTGGATATTACATCACGTGCTTGTCATGGAAGATTGAGATTCAGTAGTGGGATCTGTGTCACGTAGATGGTTTATCTCCACAAGGAGGTTAGATAATGAGTATTTTGGATCAAGGCTAGTTGTATTATATTGAGATGGTTAGGTCAGAGTATTAGAAGAGATTATTATGGTCATGGGTACTCCAAGTTCATGATTGTGTACAGATTTTGTTTTTTAGAAAAAACTGATTTTGGTGAATGAGGTGCACATGTGATAGCTGAATTAGCTAGGTATTGGCTAAAATGTGGGAATAAACTATTATTTATGAATGTGGGATTCATGTGTAGCATAGTAATGAATTGATAACCTTTAGGGGTGTGGCGAGGTTCATATATCATATGGGGACATGTATTCTAGGATGATGGTTGGTGGATTCATCCGAATCATTGGAAATTTGGTCTTGAAGTGACTGGGGGGAAATTTTCCTATGGTGGAGATCCACAGGAGGAATTGACCTGTGATTGATTAACCATGGTATATCAATGTTATGATTATTATATGGGTATGTTTTCTACCAACTCTACATGATAGCACATATCCTAGGTCACGACCCGTCCTTGGGGCCCGTGCCGTGACTACCCCAAGCCCGCCTTCCAAAGGCCAGGGGCTGGAGACTAGCACCAAGGTGTAAATCTCGGTAAAGGGAAGGAATTGCCTTTGTAAGGTAAACAACAAACACCAAAGACTAAGCAGGAAGAAGTAAACACTAAGTAAAAACTGGTACAACAGTAAGTGCGGAAAGTAAGTGGGCCAGAATACAAACCCAAACTGTAAGTAAAGTACATCTCGAAAGGGAAAATAGCAACTGAAAAGTAAAGCCGCAATGTCGAGCCGTCCACTGGAAGTCCCACCTGAAGGGTGGGTACAGATAGCCTCCACTTCTCCTCGGGTCTAGCTGACCACTCCGAGTACGTCTCACCCAATGGTCCACCTCCAGGTACTGTCCTGCTCCGCAAGCCTCCACCACGTTCAGCGCTGTCCATTGTCTGCAACCAACACAACGTAGTGCGGGCATAGCCCGTGCAGGGGTGAGTATAAGCTACTCAGTAGGGACCCCGAGACCCCCGAAGGTCACCCAGAATCCACAAACTATAAACCAAAAAGGAAAGATTCAATCACGAAGTAACATCAGACACGACTTATGTATATACCCATACATATACCTAAGTCATCAATTTTGGCTCTGCTCCAATATCCGAGCTTAAGTACAACCCAGTCCACACAGGAAAGCAAAACATAAATCCACACAGGATAGCACAACACAATCCAAATAGGAAAGCAAAATAGGATTCAGCTCACACAGGTGTACTTCTTGTATGATGATAGAGATGATCAGGTATTTCCACTGATTCATCTAAGTCATCGGACCGACAAAGGATCGATAGGTACTAACCCCCGCAATAACCCACATAGGATCTGACCCACAAAGGATCGATAGGTAACTAACCCCTGCAATTACCCACAAAGGATCTGACCCACACAGGATTGATAGATAACTAACCCCCACAATGACCCACAAAGGATCTGACCCACACAGGATCGATAGGTAACTAACCCCCGCAAAGACCCACACAGGATCAGACCCACATATGATCTGTAGGCGCTGTCCCACACAGGACCACTGAGCGCTGACCCACATAGTATCGGACCCACATAGGATCGGTAGCACTGACCCACAAAGGATCACTGAGTTCTGTAGTCGTCGCCTTCGAATCCACTGAGGATCTCTGTACAGTCTTCGTCGTCACAGTAGCAGTTGCAGCCAGCTCTAGGGTTCCCGTACACAGCAAGCTCATTCGGGAGGGTCCGCTCCACGAGCCGAGAGGCTGATACATAACCTGATACATAGTCTAGAGATGATGTATCCAAAAGTTCTGTATCGCCAACAAAAACTCAACGTCGCAGACGGCGCGTCAATCAGACGCCTGGTCTAAGAGTTATTGGCTTTTTCGTCCCAGGGGCCCGGTTTGTTTTTAAGGAAAAACCAACCTGACAATACTCCACCTGCATCCAAACCTCGGGTAGAGTAAGCAAAAAGATCTGCCTCACTTAGAGGAATTCAACAAAGTCAACGGCACGTCAATCGGACATCCGAAGCTCAAGATATTAGTGTTTCCGCTCCGAGGGCCCGGTTGGTTTCGTGTACGAACCAACCCGGCCAAACCCAAATTATTATGAAACCTTGAGTGTGATATACTGAAACAACCGCCTTGATCCAAGGATCACATCGCCACTGACGGCGCGTCGTTCGGAGGCCCTTAGCTCATGTTATGATCAAAATACCGAAAAGATCCGGAAACGGGGGGTCTGGGCCTGGACCGACCCGGCCCAACCCCCCCGGGTTGACCGGACCCGGGTCTGGGTCTGACCCGGTTGGGCGTGACCCGGCCCGGCCGGGGCTGCCCGACCCGACCTGGGTGTGACCCGGCCGGCGGGTCAGCTTGCCTCAGCTCGTCCGAGCGGCCGAGCAAAGGAAACCGCGGGGGGCGCACTTCCCCCGCGTGAAGGGAAGCCGCGACCCCGCGTGGGGCCGCCCTTGCCAGCGGACGCGGTCGGGCCGCCGCGTCCCGCTCCTCTGGTCCTGCACAGTTTCGGGACCATGCTGCTACCGCCGTGGCTTCAGCCGCGGCTGGTCCGTCCGGCGGCGCTCCGGGGCTCCGCAGCACCAGCGACCCGCGCCGCCGGTGGAGTCCGTGGGCCGCCGGAGTTGTTCCGATGGTCTGATTTCATTTCTGTCTGCACCGTAGCTCATCCCGGGTCCCGTTCTTCACTACAGAAACAAAAAATCTTCTCTTCGGCCTTTTTGTCGTCGTCCTCCATTCCGTACACCAAGAACAAAAGGGCAGTGGGTTCAGACTTGTTCGTTGGTCCGCACCCACCGCTTTAGTGGTTTGAAACGACACCATAATTCCCAGCAATTGATAAACCACGACCCGCAATAATAATCCGCGGGCCAACTTGTTAATCGGTTGTTCCGCGTTCTTCCCTTGGAGGAAAACAAACATGGGTATTAACATTTTCAAAACGACCCCTACCTCAACGTCGTCGTCGGACGCGAGTTCGTCGCGGAATTGACCATCGCGGAAGAAAAGGATCGTCGCGTCGCGGAAGGGCATCACTATCGTGCGGTACTCGACGTCACGTAGACAAAATCAAGATTCCGATCGAAGATTGTCACGAGGAAAGAACGTCATGGAAGAAGCATTTGTGTCACGGTACACGGCGTCGCGTTGTCGATCTCCGAGTGATCAGCGTTCTTCGTCGCCCTTCATCAGAGGCCGACGTTCTTCGTGTTCTTCACGTTCTTCGTGTTCTTCGCATTCTTCGCGAAGGAGGATGGAGGTCTTAAGGTTTCTGTCAAATCCTATCAACGAACAATCCTAATGAAGACATGTGTTGGTCTTATTTCATTACATGCCAACAAACGAAAAGAAAGATACTTAACGAACAAATTGATTCATAGAATTAATTGCAACAAACTTAAGCGCCCAATTAATAGGGGCATTACGAATTTAGAAAACACGTTAGTTGGCTTTCATTAAAAAGGGGTTTTCACGGGTTCGATACTTAGCGAAAAAGAAATGATGGGGCTTGTGCAGGCCCCACCTCACAAATATCCTTCCAAGAGGGTAGGATATTTTGGGTTCCACCCTATCCGCTTCAACTCAGCTTAAGCAGCCTTAAGTGGATTTAAGCGGCTTTAAGTGAAATAAAATAAAGTTTGTCGTACCACATTATTTTACTTCTTAACTTAAAGCCCAAAAATTAAAAACCTCATCCAAGCAAACGCAACTCCGGAAGATGTGTTTCTAATCAAATACTGGTGCTGCGATTCCATCGTTGCTCTCAAATTTGATTCCGAGCACCAGTTCAAATGTTAGAAAAACCCACTCATTCATTCACTAAACGTACCCGAGCCAAACTTCGGAAAATGATTCCTGGCACACCGGGCCTCGGAATCACGTGCTGTCAGAAACTGCATTCTTGTAAAATTCCAAAAAAAATTAAGAAAAAAAAATTCCTTGAAATTTACAGGTCTTTACATCACTCCCACCTCAGGGCTTTACGTCCCCGTAAAGATACTTCATAAACCAGGGAAACAAATCTGGGTACTGAGCACGCATCTGAGCCTCCCGCTCCCAAGTGCTCTCCTAGAGGTTCTCGTGCTCCCATCTGATGTGCACTATAGGAATTGATCTTCCACGTAGGACCCGCTTCTATCGATCATCGATCTCCACCGGAACCTCCGCAAAAGTCACCCCATAATCAACGTCTAGCTCCCCATGGTCAATGATGTGCATCGGATCGGGAACGTATCTCCTCAGCTGAGATACGTGGAAGACGTCGTGCACCCAGTGCAACTGAGGTGGTTGAGCCAGACGATAAGCCACCTCGCCAATCCTGCTGAGGGCCTGGAATGGTCCGATGAAGCGTGGAGACAACTTTCCGCCTCGTCCAAATCTCTGTAATCCACATCGAGGTGAGATACACAAGAATACCTGGTCGCCATCGTTGAACTCTAGTGGCCTCCGCCTCCTGTCACCATAAGACTTCTGTCGACTCTGAGCTGTCCTCATTCGCTCCTGGATGAAATGGACCTTCTATGTCATGGCCCGAACCATCTCTGGTCCCACAAGTACTGACTCCCCAGGGTCTGTCCAGCAAAAAGGAGATCTGAAAGGTCTACCGTACAACGCCTCTTATGGTGCCATCCTAATAATGGATTGGTAACTGTTGTTGTACGCAAACTCCACCAAGGTTTGGTGGTCCTCCCAGCTACGACCAAAGTCGAGGACACATGCACGGAGCATGTCCTCGAGATTCTGAATGGTCCTCTCCGTCTGACCATCCGTATGAGGGTGAAAGGCAGTGCTCAGACGTAGCTGCGTCCCGAATGCCTCCTGCAACCACTTCGAAAGCTGGTAAGTTAAGCAAGCATCTCGATCGGAGACGATAGATGATGGCACACCGTGAAACCGTACAATCTCCTCAAAGTAGAGACGCACCAAGCTCTCCACTTAGCCCTTCTCTCTGATGGGTAAGAAGTGAGACGACTTGGTGAGTCGGTCGGCAATCACCCAAATGGAGTCGTGAACTCTGGAAGTGCTTGGAAGTCCAGTCACGAAGTCTACAGATATCCCATCCCACTTCCACTCCGAGACCCCCAAGGGCTGTACCAAGCCTGCTGGTACCTGATGCTCTGCCTTCACCTGCTGGCAGGTGAGGCATCGTGAAACGAACTATGCCACAGCCTTCTTCATCCCTGGCCACCAGTGCTGTCGTCTGAGATCCTGGTACATCTTCTCCACTCCAGGATGTACCTCTAAGGGAGAAGTGTGAAACTCTCTCCACACATCCTCCCGTAAAGAAACTGGTACCATGGTACGTCCTCTGAAAAGGATATCGTGCTCTGCTCCAAAGGAGAAACTATCAGGTGCCTGTCCTGAGGATATCTGTGCACGCCGCGTCTCACAGTCAGCGTCCCCATGCTGTGCCTCTCTGACCCATTATAGTAGTGGAGGAGTGACTGTGAGAGACTTAAGGAAGGCTGCTCCGTCTCTATCCACAAAAGGATATATGCAAAGCAGCTATCTGCTCTATTGCCTCCTCAAGTAGCCGAATGCCCGTCCTCATGCTAAGAGCATCGGTTACCACGTTTTCCTTCCTAGGATTATAGACTATCTCAATGTCATATTCCTGGAGGAACTTGAGTCATCGCCACTATCTTAGGTTCAGGTCCTTCTACGAGAAGATGTACCTGAGACTCTGATGGTCAGAAAAGACTGTAAAGCGCTCGGCCATCAGATAGTGTCGCCATGTCTTCAGAGCGAAGACCACTGTTGCTAACTCCAGGTCATGGGTAGTGTTGTTCTACTCATGCAGCCTCAACTGGCATGATCCATAGGCGATCACTACCTGCTCTTACATTAGGACACATCCGAGTCTGGTCCCTGATGCATCGCAGTAGACTACATACCCTACTCCCTCCTCAGGCAACCTCAAGATAGGTGCGCTGGTCAATATCTGTCTCACCTCCTGGAAGCTCTGCTGACAATTGTCTGACCACACAAAGGGTTTACCCTTCTTCGTCAAAGTTTAGAGTGGTGCTGCAACTCTGGAGAAGTCTGGAACAAATCTCTGATAGTATCCAACTAGTCCCAAGAAACGTTGCACCTCTATCACGCTCCTGGGTGGCTCCCAAGCTAGCACTGCCTCGATCTTCACAAGATTCACTGCAACTCCCACCTCAGAGATGACGTATCCCAAGAAGTGGACCTCACGTATCCATAACTAGCACTTTGAGAGCTTTCCATAAAGCTGGTTCTCTCAGAGTGTGTCTAGTACAACCGGTAAGTGGTAGGCGTGCTCCTCCTCAGTCGTCGAGTAAATAAAAATATTGTCGATGAAGACTACGACAAATCAATCGAGGTATGGCTGAAAGATCCTGTTCATAAGGCCCATGAACCCTGCTGGAGCATTGGTTAAACCGAATGGCATAACCAAGAACTCATAGTGTCTATACTAACATCTGAAGGCCGTCTTCTGCACGCCCTCATCCCGAACTCTGAGCTGATGATAGCCTGACCTAAGGTATATCTTCGAGAACCACCGTGCTCCCTTGAGCTGATCGAAGAGGCCATCAATCCTCGGTAGCGGATACTTGTTCCTCACTTTCACCTAGTTCAGGCGACGATAGTCGACACATAGCCGCAAGCTCCCGTCTGCCTTCTTGGCAAACAAAATCGGGGAAGCCCAGGGTGAAACACCGGGTCGGATGAATCCCTTGCCCTACAAGTCATCCAACTGTACCCGTAGCTCTCGAAGCTCATCGGGGGACATCCAATATGTTGGAGTGGATATCGGGGCTGTACCGGGGTACATATCAATATAAAATTCTACCTCTCTACGAGGAGGTAGTCCTGGAACATCGTCGGGAAGGACGCCCGCATACTGATCCACCACTGCAAGAAACCTAGGACTTCGCACGTCAACTGCTCCTAGGATGAGGCTAGCCAACTGATGAGTGATGGGTTGTCCTCTCCTCTGTGGAAGTCCATCATGTGCTGTGAAGGCTCCCTTATCACCGGTGAAGGTGAACCTGCTCCCGTCGGTGCGTACACATTCCACCTTGCGCCTAATACAGTCAATCTGTGCATGGACTATAGATAACCAATCCATGCCCAAGATGACGTCGTAAGGCCTCGACGCTGCTACAAAAAGATCCCAGCCGAATCTATCACCTCCTAGAGTAATCTCACACTGCCGGAACTAGTACGTAATCGTCGAGTCTGCTCTCTTAAGAGTCTCTAGCTGTAAGGATCGAGCTAACGGCTCTATCGGAATCTCCAAGCTCCGATAAAGGGAAGAAGCTATGAATGAGCGAATCACTCCTGCATCTATAAGAACTGCAACAAGGGTGTAATAGACACAGATAGTACCTTGAATCGTCTTGGGCACGCCGTGGTCGTAGGCCTCCGCTGCCTGGAGTTGTGCCTCTCTCTTCCCGCCAGCTCCCTATGGCCGGGGTGGACCTCCCGGTGGTGGTGGTGGTAGTGCCTCAAAGCGTCGCCCACCACCTGCTGCTCGGCCAGCTCCTCTGCCTCGTCCGCCTCCTCCATACGGACCACCACGGTCGACCCTCTGCCTCTGCCTAGGTGGCCACTCAACTGTCTGCAGCTCCTCGGCACGGTGGGTCGGGCAGTCACGAGCCATGTGACCCTGTCTGCTGCATGTGTAGCACTTCCTGCCTCTCGAAAGACTAGCTCCGCACTGTGTGTCCTGCACTGCTGAGCCAGTGTCCTGAAGTCGTCTGTGTGAGGGTCTGGTCTACCTAGACCCATGAGTTATCCGTCGACTGTCTTCCGTAGAAGACTCTTCTACGTGCCGCCCCGTGGTAGGTCTTGCTGCTGATGAAGGCTCAACAAGGAAGCTCTCGATCAAAAGGGCTCACTCCAGTACTCCTTCCTGAGTCGAAATGATGAGGGAGATCAGCGATGCCCTGATCTCATGTCTCAATCCCTGCTCAAAGGTCTGGGCCCTGAAGAATGGGTCCCGTACCATGTCGGCCGAGTACCGCGAGTGATCGTTAAATCTCGCCAAGTACGGGGCGACCGTCAAGCTACCCTGCCGCAGCTGAAGAAGCTCCTGGATGCACACCGCATGGAGGGTGGCCAGGATGAACTCTGAGAGGAAGATTCCCTCAAATTCTGTCCAGAGAAGAGATTCCTCATCGTGCACCTAGAGAATCAAGATCCACCATCGGCCCGCTGCTGCGTGCAGCAGGCTCGCTGCGAGGATCAACATGAGGTCTGCTGGTGTCCTCACTGGCCTGAAAACTCGTACAACTGCCTCCCGCAAGTCCTCGACTGCCTAGGGGTCCGTCTCCCTGCGGATCCGGGGAAGTCGCTGGCACTGGAACTCATGCAGTGCACTAAGGAGACGTTCATCATCAGTGGCTGGGGCTGGAAGCATCTGTGGCTCGGCAGGTAGAGGCACCGCCGGTGCCTCTGCTGTCATAGGGCCCTGTACCGAGGCCTCATCGCTCGACGAGCTTTCATCACGTACAACTCTCGGAACCTTAGCTAGATGCCGTCATGGGGCCATCCTGAAAAGAAACAGGTGCGTCACGGTCAGAACAGTATACCTGGTGAGCTAACATAAAGTATTCACAATGAAAACTTGTAACACACAAGCAATTAATGTTTTCGTGCATTAAGTCGGAAATCAGAAGTCAGGGTCCTCGTGTACGGATACGTCGGCCGCCGCTCCAACACTAGACTCCCTGGACTGATAACCACACCCAATACGATTAACACTATTCCTTCAAATAGAAGAAAGATTAGAGTCTGCGGTAGAACTGAACTCCTTTGATACCAATTTTCCATGACCCATCCTCGGGGCCCGTGACGTGGCTTCCCCAACCCCGTCTTCCATAGGCCAGGGGCTGGAGACTAGCATCAAAGGCGTAAATCCCGGTAAAGGGAAGGCATATCCTTTTTAAAGTAAACAAAAAACACCATAGAGTAAGAAGGAAGAAGTAAAAACTAAGTAAAAACTCGTACAACAGTAAGTGCGGAAAGTAAGTGGGCCAGAATACAAACTCAAACTATATGTAAAGTACAACTCGAAAGGTAAAACAACAACTAAAAAGTAAAGCCGTAACGTCAAGCCGTCCACTGGAAGTCCCACCTGAAGGGTGGGTACAGATAGCCTCCACTGCTCCTTGGGTCCAACCGACCGCTCCGAGTACGTCCCACCCAGTGGTCCACCTCCAGGTACCGTCCTGCTCCGCAAGCCTCTACCACGATCAGCGCTGTCCGTCATCTGCAACCAACACAACGTAGTGCGGGCATAACCCGTTTAGGGGTGAGTATAAGCTACTCAGTAGGGACCCCAAGACCCCCAAAGGTCTCCCAGAATCCACAATGGATAAACCACAAAGTAAAGATTCAATCATGAAGTAACATCTGACACATCTTAGTTATATGCCCATACATATACCTAAGTCATCAATACTCGCTCGGCTCCAACATCTGAGCTCAAGTAAAACCCAGTACACACAGGAAATAAAAATGTCAATCCACACAGGATAGAACAACACAATCCACAAAGGAAAGCAAAACAGTATTCATCTCATACAGGTATACTTCTTCGATGACGATAGAGATGATCCGGTATTGCCACTGATTCATCTGAGTCATCGGACCCATAAACGATCGATAGGTACTAACCCCTGCAATGACCCAAAAATGATCTAACTCACAAAGGATCGATAGGTAACTAACCCACGTAATGACCCACAAAGGATCTGACCCACAAAGGATCGATAGGTAACTAACCCCCGCAATGACCCACAAAGGATCTGACCCACACAGGATCGATAGGTAACTAACCCCTACAAAGAACCACACAGGATCGGACCCACACAGGATCTGTAGGCGCTGGCCCACACAGGACCGCTGAGCGCTGACCCACACAGGATTAGACCCACACAGGATCGGTAGCACTTACCCACAAAGGATCGCTGAGTGCTATAGTTGTCGCCATCGAATCCACTAAGGATCTCTGTACAGTCGTCGTCATCACAGTAGCAGTCGCAGCCAGCTCTAGGGTTCCCGCAGACAGTAAGCTTGTTCGAGAGGGTCCGCGCCACGAGCCGAGAGGATGATACATCAACTGACACATAGTCCAGAGCTGATGTATCCAAAAGTTCCGTATCGCCAACATGAACTCAACATCGCAGACGGCGTGTCAATCAGACGCCCGGTCTGAGAGTTATTGGCCTTTTCGTCCTAGGGGCCCGGTTGGTTTTTAAGGAAAAACCAACCCGACTATACTCCACCTACGTACAAACCTTGGGTGGAGTAAGCCAAAATATCCCTCTCACTTAGAGGAATTCAAAAAAGTCAATGACACGTCAATCAGACGTCTGAAGCTCAAGATATGAGCGTTTCTGCTCCGAGGGCCCGGTTGGTTTCATGTACGAACCAACCTGGCCGATCCCAAAGTATTTCGAAACCTTGAGTGTGATATACCAAAACTACCGTCTCGATCCAAGGATCGCATATCCACTAATGGCGCGTCGCTCGATGGACCGTAGCTCATGTTATGAGCAAAATACCGAAGAGGTCCGGAAACGGGGGGTCTGGGCCCGGACCGGTCCAGACCGACCCGGCCCAACCCCCCCTAGGTGGGCCCTAACCGGGTCGACCCAGTTGGGTGCGACCCGGCCTGGCCTGGGCATGACCCGGCCGGCGGGTCGGCTTGGCTCGGCTCGGCCGAGAGGCCGAGCAAAGGAAACCGCGGGGGGCGCGCTGCCCCAGCGTGAAGGGAAGCCGCGACCCCGCGTGGGGCCGCCCTCACCAGCGGACGCGGCCGGGCCACCGCGTCCCGCTCCTCCGGTCCCTTGAGGTCACGGGACCACGCTGATGCCGCCGCGGCGGGTCTGTCCGGCGGCGCGCCGGGGTGCCGCTGCCTCTGGCCGTCGGCGCCGCCGGTGGTGTCCGCGGGCCGCCGGAGTTGCTTCGGTGGTCCGATTTCATTTCCGTCTGCGTCGAAGCTCATCCTGGGTCCCGTTCTTCACTGTGGAAACAAAAAATTGTCTATGGGGCCCTTTTTGTCATCGCCCACCGTTCTGAATTCCAAGAACAAAAGGGCGGTGGGTTCGGACTTTTTCGTTGGTCTGCACCCACCGCGTTAGTGGTTTGAAACAACACCATAATTCCCAGCAATTGATAAACCACGACCCGAAATAACAATCGGCGGGCCAAATTGTTAATTGTTTGGTCCGCGTTCTTGCCTTGGAGGAAAAAAAACATGGGTATTAACATTTTCAAAATGACCCCTACCACAACGTCTTCGTCGAACGCGAGTCCGTCGCGGAATTGACCGTCGTGGAAGAAAAAGATCGTCGCGTCGCAGATGGGCGTCGCTGTCGTGCGGTACTCGGCATCGCATAGAAAAACTCAAGATGCCGATCGAATATTGTCACGGGGAAAGAACGTCACGGAAGAAGCGTTTGCGTCACGGTACTCGGTGTCGCGTTGTCGATCTCTGAGGGCTCGACATTCTTCATCGCCCTTCGTCGGAGGCTGGATTTCTTCGCATTCTTTGCGTTCTTCGTGTTCTTCATGTTCTTCGCGAAGGAGGATGAAGGTCTTAAGGTTTCTCTGAAATCCTCTCAACAAACAATCCTCATGAAGACATGTGCTGGTCTTATTTCATTACATGCCAAAAAACGAAATGAAAGATACGCAACGAAAAAATTAATTCATAGAATTAATTGCAACAAACGTACCTGCCAAATTAATCGGGGCGTTAAGAATTTAGGAAATTCGTCAGTTGACATTCATTAAAAAGGGGTTTTCTCGGGTGCGTTACTTAGCAGAAAAGAAACGGTGGGTCTCATGTGGGACCCACCTCACAAATATCCTACCAAGAGGGTAGGATATTTTGGGTTCCACCCTATCCGCTTCAACTCAGCTTAAGCAGCTTTAAGTGGCTTTAAGCATCTTTAATTGAAATAAAATAGTGTTTGTCGTACCACATTATTTTATTCTTAACTTAATGCCCAAAAATTACAAACCACACCCTAGCAAACGCAACAACGAAAGAGGCGTTTCTAAGCAAATACCGGCGCTGCGATTCCATAGGTGCCCTAAGAATTCAATTCTGAGCACCAGTTGAAAAGTTAGAAAAACCTGCTCGTTCGTTCACTGAACGTACCCGAGCCAAACTTCGTAAAATGATTCCGGGCACACCGGGCCTCGGAATCACGTGCCGTAAAGAACTGCGTTCTTGTAAAATTACAAAGAAAATTAAGAAAAAAAATTCCCTTGAAATTTACGGGTCTTTACATACAAGGGATTATCTATTATATGGTGGGGCAATTGTAATATCCTAGATTTTTGAACACACAATCGTTTTTGTAAATTTAATATTTTATGTCTGGTGGATGAGATAACATTTTGATTTGCATTTATAAATTATTTATATGTATTAAAAAGTATTTATATGTTGTTTTTTGTGGGCATTAGGACTTTCTATGTGTCTTAGTGGTCTAGTTTGGTTTTGAGAGTGTTAGGATTCAAGAACCTATATCCAAAAGACACAGATCTGGGTGAAAAGTTTGTGAACAATAAATAATGATAGTGAAAAAAAAATATAAACTATTTCATAATGAAGGAAAATTATATTAAAACCATAAAACATAAAAAATAAAACATGTGAGGAACCTTCTATAAATTGTAGGGGGTGCACCTTGTTTGAAAAACCATGGACCGAGCGGTTTGAGGTGGCAATCCCCTTAGATAGTGGCATCACATGGTTAGAAAACAATTGAAAAAATGACTCTTCCTAACCATGTGATTCATTAAAGGTGTAGTATTAATATTCTACCCCACTCTCACGATTTTCTTATTCCTCCACTTCCTTCTCGGATTTTTTTGAAACTCCTCCACCTATGTGCTTCTCTATCATCCTCTCCTATATTCTTTTGGAACTCCATATTTCGGGCACCGATTCAAGAGACATCATGTTCATTGGATATATAGTAGTAACAATTTGGAAACTCTTCAATAATTTAATCATTAATATACACATGTTTAATAAAAATTATATTTTATATCATTTACCCAATATCGGGTACTTTTTGATTAACTCTTCATTTCATCCTATTTCAACTAGTATTAGAGGTAATTTTTTGACGAGTGAGCTCATACAATCATAAGGTAGGTGGTTACTAGTTTTATTTTTGTCAATATAAATCCTACCAGATGTTCATTTAAATAATATTGAGTGGGGGTGGTCATGGTGTGAGATTTTAATTAAATTATTTATTTATCTTATATTATTTTTTTTTTGATTCCTATAAGATTTAGTATGATTATTTATGTGCATTTAGACTTTAATAGTATGGTATTTCTGTATTGTATTTCTAATTAGGATTGGAATATAGTTAGTTTTTTATTAATTAAATGAATTTATAGGCTATTACATTAGTTCGATGGGAATTTTATGTGGTAGGAATTTGGTTTCTGATTTGATGAAGATCAATGGGATTGAGGTGACGAGGTTTGTCATGATGATATAGAGGGAAATGAAAGTTTTTGTGTTTGGGAAATGTGGATCACATGTGGTAATGGAGCTCTACAGGCTGGTGTTTCTTAGGTATGGTTGGTGATATATGCTCACTCTTATTGGAATATATCACCATTGGAGTTGTCTGTGTATAGATAAGGTCCCAGTAAGGTGGCATTGACCACTCAATATGGATGGAGGACTCCACAGATTTAGTGGATTAGTGTATTGTGATGACCATCAATTATAGAGTAAGTCATAAATCTATAAATTCATTGTTGATAGTGTGAGAGGACATCAATCTATCCACCTGACCATAGATATACAATAGCTGATGTCAAGATACTAATACATTGGCATAAAGAAAAATATTGTATCCCAAAATATCAAACAGTTTAGTAGACTTGGTAAAATAGATACATACATGAGTCTTGTTTAACAAATAAATACACTAATTTCAATTGAATTATTTGTTTATTTGAGGATAATAGCTATATTTCATCTAGCATATCCTGGAAGGTCATTCATATTAGACTTCATGGAATCCTTGGAAAGGAAACATAATAACGATGAGCTCAAATGGATATTAAGGTTTAGTAGAGAAGAAGAAATAATAAATCAATGGGAATAATAAATACGAAAAGGAAATAAATAAATAAACATTACATGAAATCAAAAAAATGACAAGGAAGAGCATAAAGAATATGGAATTGAAAATAACTAGAAACATATGGAATTCAAATATCTAGATAAGGAAAAATCAATATTGAATTGTATGAATTTTAAAACACGTGCCACTTTATCAATAAAATGATATTGAAATGAATATATAAAATTTTTCGTTATGAAAATATCATGGGTAATAAATGAAAAATCCAAACTAAATTAATGGTTAATTATTAGATGTCATGTTTTAGGCACATAAAAACATATACTTTAAACACCTTTAAAATGACTGTTTAAAACTACTGGTTGAAAACCATTTAAATTGTGTAACTTATTCATCTCAGGAGAACCTTTAGATATATGGAGGGGCTATATAATTTTTGGCCCTTACAATTTATTTTCATTCTAAATAATTCACCATATAAAATAATAAATTTTGCTAATATACTATATCCCTTATTAAAAATATTTATTTCATAAAGAAAACTGATTTATCAATATATCCCCTAATAATCAATTTATTGTCAATGTAAACATCGTATGAAAAAGTGTATTTAATTTAGTCAAAGAACATATCCATGATAAATGTTGTGGATATTTTTTTCAAATTCAATGTTGAAAGATCATATGAAATTGAATATTTCAAGGGGAATGACATAGTAATCAATGATGTAAATGTAAATTCTATCCTTTACTAAATCAATCTAAACCCATCCAATGAAAGAATAAGGACGGTATAAATGTATAATATACCTAGTGGAGTAAATTGAAATCTTTTTTGTAGTTTATGAATGAATAGACTATAAAAATAACTTTTAAAAATATTCTTAAGGAAAATATAATTTTTTATTTTGAAAAAATATAAAAAAAATTATTTGAAAGTCACTTTTTAAAAATTTTTCTTTAAAAAGTATCATTTTAAATTTGAATATAATGATTCAAAGAAATGATGGTGGGTAAATCTATACATGGTTTACATAGTAAAAACATTCATTTTGCACAGTTAAAGGTTTTAAAAGGTCCTTGTTTGGAAAATGATAAGAAGATTCTTTTGTAAAAAATTAAAAGAAAAAAGGGTAAAAAATCGTTAATAAGTCCTTCTGAAAAAGAAAAAAATAATTTTTGAAAACCATTATAGAAAAACATTTTTAGAAGTAATGAATTTCTCTGTATAATTATTGAAATAATGTAATGTTTTCTAAAAAATGTTTAAAAAAAATTTATGTACAAATAGTATAGAAATAATACAATTACATGTAAGTGGTCATCAATAATCATATGAGAATAAAATGAAAGGGTTTATTAAATAATGATCAAATAATTTCCTCTGAAAGAAATTCTTCTGTAAATAATCCCGAATAGAATGATATTGGGAAATAAACCATTGAAAATATTATAACCTTGAAGTGGGAATCACTCCCTGAATATATTATTTGGATCAAAAGTAAATCCACATAAAACAACTGGAAATAAATAAATAGATAGTAAATAGTGATTAGATGCATAATATTAAAACATTAATCACAACATGTAGGTAATATAATATAGTAAGAAAAAATTGGGTTATGATTTTTTTTCACATAGTATTTTTTAACACAAATCCCCTTTAAAGAAATAATTTAAATTGAAACTCAAAATAACATGAAGAATGAATGAATCATGATATTACATTTTATAATGGATGTATATACACAATATATAATATATTATGTTCACAACAATAAATTGTTACTTAATTAATGGAAATACCACTAGAATAATAGTAATATCATTCGTGAGGAAAATAACCTTTTATCTTTTCTATGTGTCCCATACCATTTTGAAATATTTGAATCATAATCCCTAGAAAGTAATTAACTTAAACGGAGCTTATAATATCATCCGAATAAGTAAATTATATATACAACTTTTAAGAGTGATTTATATACACCATATAAAATAAACTAGGTCGATAACAACAAATAAGTCTCAATGGAGTAAAAATTGGATGGAATCCCTTACATTACTTTTCCTTTTCTGAGTGAACATCCTAAAACCACATGTGTAATGGTTCTAAACATGTAACTAAACTATTACATAAACATAATAATATTTATAATATCATATATTAACATATTATAATATATTATTATCCATTTGTTAATAATCTTCCATTCTTTTCAGTATTTAAATTGTTAATTTCCTAGATTTCCACGCATGTTTTAACTTGTTATTTTCATTATTATTAATTTTATCATGATTTAATAATATCCATGATTTTAATAATGTTTTAATTATTATATTTATTCTGTATATATATATTTTGTATAATAATCCATAGTGTTTGTAGAAAAGAAAAGAAAAGAACTATTCGTGAAGATGGTTGGCCGTTTGTACGCATGAATGATACTTTAAATTATTAGTTATATTAAAAGAATAAACTGTAAAGGATATATATATATATATATATATATTATAAATATAGATTCATATCTTAGTAAAATATGTTACATAGGTTTTTTAAAACAATTTTTATACGTTCCATGTATAGCGTGAACAAATATCATCACTTTGAAGAGGTAGTACTCCACATTCCCACAAAAGATGTTATTGTATTCCCAAAAAATGAAAATAATAAATTTAACTACTATAAAACTATTATATAAGTATAAATATATTTTAAATTTCATATATATCATATATTAATAGTGTACCTATCATAATTATCCTCCCTGAAAGGCGATAAAGGAAAAATAAAGAATCATCGTTTCATGATGCGCTAGTTCACCATACAGAAATGGTAAGTTCGTTAACAATTAAATTGATGTGCGTGTCAGTGTAGGTATAAAACATTGGGTAAAAAAATCTATATATTTTGGAAATATTTATGATTATATAAACACATAATAATAATATTTTAGGTTGTGGAGAAGAAAAAAACAAAACGGATTGAAGAAGGATTCTTTTTTCTTTGGGTAACTTTATTTGGTTTGCAGCAAAGGGATTCCATTGTTTGATTTTTTTACCAAGGATAGGCTTCTAGGATTAATGGAGAGATATATAGGATCTATTTGTGAAGTCTTTTGTTGAGAAAATTTCTCTTTAGA
This sequence comes from Viscum album, assembly GCA_963277665.1. Lineage (NCBI taxonomy): Eukaryota > Viridiplantae > Streptophyta > Magnoliopsida > Santalales > Viscaceae > Viscum > Viscum album. The sequence goes on from OY728140.1 coordinate 642,688,907, forward strand.
GGTGTGAGTAAGTGGGAGGTGTGAGTTCCTTTTATAGTAGAGGGGGAGGGACATTCTTGTACATTTTTTAAAAAGGAATTCCACCCATGTTTTTCTAATGAAATGTGTCTCCAATAATGAACCATATTCTTGAAAAGGTAGTATAGGGTCTAAATATGTCTAAATAATGGATTTTGTACATGTTTATATATTGATTGGAACCTTAAGGTTATTGTTTGGTCCATTGTTATGCTAAATTTCATCTTAATCACAGTAATTAATTTTATTCACTTTCAATTATATTTTTTCCAAAAACTATGTTTTACATAATAAAAATTATCAATTATTATTATTCCAAATATGGATTCCATTTTTCCTAATTCCAAGCATTTAAGTGGCAAAAAATAATTTATCTGTAATCCCACAGATGGGGTTTCAGTGCAAGTTTTGAAGATAAAATGTTCTAGAGTTTACTACGTTTTCATGTTAAATTTCCATAAGAATATGATTATAGTTACCTAAATTGGAATATTTATATAAAATTAATCTTATGTAATTTTAAAAAAAATAAACAATTTAATTTAATATTTTTAATAAATTATATGAAAAATAAGTTTTTAATTAAAAATAACTATTTTTCACTATTAAACAAAAACTGAAACATCATAAAAATATGAAAAAATTTTACTAAATAAACATATATGTTTTTATTTAAAAAATAATGTTTAATTTTACCTAAAAAGTTTATTAATGAAAAAAATATCTTCAAAATAGGGTTTCCATTAAAATTTTGTTAAAGTGCATTTTAAAAAATATTGTATGCAAAATATTAGTTTTTTTCTTATCTTATTCCTATTAAATCTATAGGATGAGTTTGAAAAATATTTTATTGAATATAATATATATATATATATATATATATATTAATATCACACACTTATTTTAATATATTTAATTTATTATGATAAAATATCTTTATAAGCATAAATATAGTTTTTTATTAAAACATTCCAATTATATTTAATTGGTTTTTATATTAATTTATAATTAATATGTAACCAATAAATTAATTTTATATAAATATAATCCATATAATTTCGTAATTATTCTTATAATATTGATAAATTCAAAATTTATGTAATTTTTTTCTTATAATATTATATAATAATATTTTACTAATATATTGTTGTTTTGTAACATGTGAATTATTAACGAGTATCCCCATGGATTGTCAAACCATGTGTACAGTAAATCTTGTTATTTTGTACCAAGTTATGCTCGAGTTAGTTCTCACACATAGTATATATGTTCCAGAACCATGTACACTTGTAGGATCCATTGAAAGATTTATTTCTAATAAGTGACACATATTATCTAATATAAAAAATTATAGTAGGCTCCTATATACGTATTCTAAAAGTATAGATAATGGTTTTATTCTCTTATCTATGTTTTCCAAAAATATTTCTCCCATGGTTTCTACTAAACCTGATGTGAAACAAACTGTAGCGACCTGAACCTAGGAATCCCAAAGTCAATGTCACGCTACCATAATATTGGAATAATCTACCAAGAAATTATATCCCAAAGGAAAAAAATGTTTATTACTCTATGTAAACTACATACATACACGAGTTTTTTTTAAAACTGAATTCAATAATTAAAAAAAATCATTCGAGGAAAATAAATCATCTCCATATAGATTATACTTTCATATCATTCTTAGAACACTTCAAGGAATCCAAGGAAAGGAAATAGAATAAGGCTGATCTCAGATTCTTAATAATGGAAAATACAATGGAAAGAATAATGAATCAATGAGAACAATTACAATGGAAAAGTAATAACTAAACACAGATTCCATTAAATAAAAATACTTAGAAGGTAGGTTTTAAAAAATATAAATGATAAATAACTTCAAAAATTCTATTCAAATAACTAGAAAATAAAAAATCAATACGGAAAGGTAAGAAACTGAAAACACATTCCATTAAATCAACAAACTGAGAATGAAATGCTCCCATAGGCTTTATCACAGTGAAAATCTCCTGGAAATTAAATAATGAATAAAAGTGATGGTAATTCATAATTTTGAAATAATTTCCATGGAACATATCATGACCTATCAAAAGTCGGTTTAAAACTATTGGTAGAATCACATATAATTTCCCGAACATTTTTGTCTCACAAGAAATTATTGATGATTTGTGGGGTTTTATAAAGTATAGGCCACACCTATCATTTTCAGTCAAAATAAATCTTCTTATTTAATATTATATTTAATTAATAGGAAATATGACTTATAAAATATATATATTGATTAAGGAATATAGATTCATCAATATTTCCCAATATATTTAAATAATTGTCGATGTAAACACTATATTAATAGTGGTATATGTTTTTAGAAATGGACATATCTATTATAATTGATATGGATAATTAGGGGATATTCAAAGTTCAATAATCGCATGAAATTGAATATTTCAAGGATACCAAAAAAAAGAATCAAGGTAGTGAATTTCTATAATATCCTTGTCCAAAAAAGTCAAAAAACATTTGATGATATAATAATGATGAAATAAATAAAACATATCCAAAATGAAGTAAATATAAATAGTTTTGTTTTTGATGGATGAAAATAGAATAAAAATATATTTTCAAAATCTTTTTGAGGAAACTATCATATTTATTTTAAAAAAAGTTGTAAAATATTTTCATTGAAAATAAAATTTTAATATAGATTCATTAAAATGTAAACTTTTAAATATTTAAAGGAAACTTCTATGAAATCATGACAATTAAATCCTTAAATTTTGTAAATTGATAAAACTAAAATTCTATTTTTCATGAAAAAAGTTTAGAAAAGTTCCTTTCTTGGAAATAGTCTAGAAGGTTCATTTGAAATTTTTTTTAAAAGATAGGAAATTGTAAAAATTACTTTCAAAAATCATTTTGGAATGGCTAAAATTATTTTTGAGTAACAAAGAGTTGTTAAATAGAACTAATAAATGGAAAAAGTAATAAATAATAATAGGAGAAAAAAATGAATGTGTTTATCAAATAATTATCAAATAATTTATTCTATTTTAAATTCATGTGTAAATAATCTTAAACAAAATGTGATTGTAAAGTAATTCATTGAAAAGAGTATATCATTGAAGTGAGAATCAATCAACGATTAGATTATTTGAATCAACTGTAAATAAAAATAAAAAAGTGAAATAAAAAAATAGATAGTAAAATGTTTTTACACACATAATATTATAATATTAATGAAAATGATGAAGTAATATAACCCAATGAAGATAATTTGGGTTATGAAATATGATTCAACCCAATAAATTTTAACTCAAATCCCTATATAAGAAATAATTCAAATTGAAACTCGATGTACCATAAAGAATGACAGAATCATGATATTAGATACAAAATTTCATTATTTACACCACATATAATAAATTCGTTGTAAAAGTAATGTTATGACTCAAAGAATTGAAATTCCATTGGAATATCCTCAAAAACATCCTGAAAAAAAATAATCTTTAAAACTTCCAAAGTGCCCATACCACTTTGAAACATTTTAATCATAATCACCATGAGTGAATGAAATTAAATGAAACATATAATATCATTATAATAAATATATTGATGATATAAAATTTAATAGGGAGTTATATTGAAAATATAACAGAAACTAGGTGTATAACAACAAATAAATTGTAATGGAATGTTAATTAAAACCAAATCCCTCATATTGCATTTTTTATTCAGGTGAACATCATTTAACCTCATATAAAGGGGTTTCAAACATGTAGATAACTTATTATAGAACAATAATGATATTAATAATATCATATATTATCTTATTGTTATTTGTTATTACCCATTTCTTATTAATATTTCATTATTCTCACTATTTCAAGTGTTAATTATGTAGTTTTTCGGGTATGTTTGAACATTAAATTTTTTCAATCTCATGTAATGCATGATATAATAATAATAATGATATATAACATGATTTATTTATCTTATATATCATTTATATATGTATTTATAATAATCCATAACGTTTGGAGGTATGAAATTTAATGAACCCTTCATGGAGACGGTAGGTCGTACATACACAATAACTCTAATTTTATGTTTTTTTGTATAAAAAGGATGAAAATTAAATGACATATATGTTTTCTATATTATAAAATCAGTATAATATATATGTTATATTTTTTACATAGGCTTATCAAAACCCACATTTATACATTCAATGTATTTCCTGAATGAATCACATCGTTTTGGGGAGGCAGAACTACACACTTCCACAAACGAGGTTATCATATTAATGAAAAATGAAACAAATAATGTTTATTATATAAAATAATTAAATAATCAAGAAATTAATTATAAATATAATATATATGAAATATTAAAAGAGTTTCGATCATAATTACCAACCATGAAATGAGGTAAAGGAAAAATTAACAATCATCATTTTGCGAGGCTGTAGTTCTCTGTACACGAATTATTACTTCGTTACCAATTAGATGGAAACGTGAAGATGTGTAAGTAGAAAAATTATAATTAAAAAAAATTAGCCTATCAATGATATATTTTATAATATAATCATGTAATAAGAAAATTTTTGGGGTGGAGAATTAAAATAAAAGAATGAGCTTGAGAATGGACGTTTCCTAGTCTTTGGGTAACTCCTTTCATTTTTCACCAAAGGGAATACTTATATTTAATTATTATCAAGATCATTATTATAGGATGAGGGTAGTGATGTTTTGGATATATTTGGTGATATTTATTTCAATGAAATATGGCATGATAAGAGTGAGGAAGTTGGAGGGGTGTTCCTTTTTATAGTAGAGGAGGCATGACATTCTTGTTTATTTTGGAAAATTAAATTACAACGATGTTTCTTTATTGATAATACGATATAATAATTAAAACAATTGTCTCTAATATATAATATGGTGTAAATAATACCAGAAAATGGATTTTTATAGGTTTCTATGTCTTTTTTCATTTATGTTTGATGTTTAGTCACTTATTAATCTATTTTTTCTCTTAATCAGTATAATTAATTGTAATCATTTTCACTAATATTTTTTATCAAAAAATAAGTTTAACATTTTATAAATTAATATTATTTTTATTCAAAATTAGAAATTTGTTTTTCAAAATTAAAATCACATATGTGGAACATATTAATTTTAATTTAATCCTATAGACTCGATGACAAAATAGGTTATTAAAGTAAAACATTCAAATGTTTCCTATGTTTATATTTTCAATATCGAAGTTAAATTGATTTAAATTACCTAATTTTTTTAAATTATATAATATTAATATATTTTAACTTTAAAACAACATAATAATATAATTTATCTCTAGAAATAAATTAATTGAAAAACAGTTTTGAATTATGATTTATTATTCTTCCATATTCATCAAAATATAAAAAATCATAGAAAGATTAAAAAATTTTAATTCAAATATAATTATGATGTTTTAATTTTTTAAAAATATTTTTTTTACATAAAAAATCTATAAATGTGAAAAAGTTGATTTAAAATATGTTCTCCATTAAAAGTCGGTAAAAAATCCTTTAGAAAAATATTTTTTAAAAATAAATTGTGGGTTTGTTCACATATTATTCCTATCAAATATATGAGATTAATTTCAAAAATATTCAAATGAAAAATATATATATATAATATTAATTTTACTCAATAATTGTAATTAATTTAAATTGTTAGGATAAAATGACCTTATGTGAAAACAGATAGTTTTCAAAAAATACATTCCTATTATATTTAATTGGTTCTTATAATAATATCTATTTAATTAATAATTAATGAATTATTTTTATATTTTTTTAGCCATTTATTTTCATAATTTAGTTAATACTATTAATAACCTCCAATTTAATTGAAAGGTTATGTATTAATATATTAAATAATAAAATTTTAAAAATATAATATGTTTTGGTAGAACTCAGTCTTGTGTGAAATGAAAACTATCGAAGAAACTTTTTATTACAAGAAATTCAAGATTACACAGTGTTACATGCATTTCAAGTTATATAATCGATTGAATTTATTTAAAACTGTAAATATATTGAAAACTATCTGGACATTATAATCCCTTAATTTCTTAGTGTTGCAAGTCATATATGATTTCAAATATAATGTTATCACTTTTTAATTTATGGGTGTTATAATCCATTGGTCTTTAATCATTTCCATATATGTTTGGTTTAATGGCAAAGGATATTGAATGATGGATATCTCTATTTCTTGGGATATTGGGAAATCAAGCTGGTAGTGCTTCACTATATATGGAATGGGAGGCATCACCGTACAATGTGGCATTGTGATGATAGGACAATGGTGGTTTATTATATATATAATGATATAGATCACAATTTTTTAAAATGATTAAATGTTTTGTTGATGGTGATTTTATGAATGGAATTCCAAGGGACCTGTTACATACTTGTTGGTCATGATAGTAGGATATCGGTTGACTCGATATGAGATACATGTGGTATTAGTTGGAATGTGATTCTTAATATCTTGTACATAAAAATGGGTGGGAAATAAAGGTTTATCTAGTTAAGGTATATCATGGATATATCATTCCACACTTGAATTTGTTGAGGTTGTTTAATTCATCATTGTGGTTTTCGAGAAAAATTGAAGCAGGAAGTGTAATTTTATATCTGAGATAATTATATCTATTTACAAATGCCTACCCAAAAATAAATATGAATTTAATATATAAACATTTTGGTGGTGGCCTAATATAATTACACTCAGAACTCACATGGGTCCCTCATGGCGCTTGCAGACTCTGTGCCATTGATATCAGGTAGGGTATTAACAGAGTTCACTGGACCATATTGAGTGGGGTTGAGTAGGTGTATGTGATGGATGGAACAGGGACCATGGGGGTTCTTCTAAATTTTTTTGGAGTCCCTTTTTTAATTTGAGTATGATCAAATTTGATTATCCTCTGGGAAATATTTCATACTTTTAATTATTCTCTAACATGTATATATTATCTGTCATCTATTATTGGTATATTTAGATTGTTATTATTATGGTTAATTATGCTATCATTGAGGTTGATTACTTGATTCAACATTTCATTTATTTAAATTTACCCATTATCATATTAATATATCACAACCATATGGTATAGTCTCCCCAATAACACCTTGTTAGAACCTCACTACTAATCTACAACCTTTTCACATAAGGGGAGGCATGCCCAAGGCCTAGCGGACCTCCACCTAATGCACCAGTTATGTGGATCCTACGTAGGGGTGAAAAACCTAATCCCTGGATAATGTCATGAATATTTTTTGACTTGTAAAATAATTAAATATTAAAGAAATATAGTCATGTATATGAATTGTGTCAACATGGGATTTTAGGGCCAAGGGAGGCCAGCTATTGATATGATAAAAATAATAATCATTTTATATCATATAAGTACATGTTTTATGAGAATAATAGAATGACTACCAATGTGAGTCCCATATTGAAAAATTGAGGTTTCCGTATAATATTTAATGTGGGTTTTACCCTAGTCATAACATAATATTTTTCGGAATTAATTTTTTTAATATTCTATCCTGGGAAAACATAATGAAAATAATGAAATTAAATAATGAAATTATATTATTTTCATTTAATTTATTTCACCTAATCCATCCTATTTAATGTCAAAGATATATCCAAACACTATCGTTGGCCACATAACCATATAATTATTGATAGGTTCATTGAAAAGTGTTGGAAGGAAAAAATGGGATAGAGGTTTCGAGATATATTTTCCCATGGATCATCTATGCTGATAGATTTCTAGAATCTCACAAATAACACCAAAAACGACCATTCATTATTAATTATTGATCCAAACTCAAGGTATAATGTTTATTTATATGGGTTTAATTACCATTTAGCTTATCCCATGATGAACATGGATCAATTCCCCTAAAAAATAGATTTTTGGGTTGATCAAGGATTGAAGGTATGATTTTATCTTCTATAAAATAATAATTAATGATATATTATTATTATAACTCATTCATCAATAAAATGGAATTGGATTGAGTCCTACCCTAATAATGGTTGAGGTCTATACGTCAATTTTTTGGTCTATTCATTTCTATCCCCATTTTTCTTATAATCATAATAACATTCCCCTTTGGTGTAGATTCCAAAAATAACAAGTGAACAACTGTTAGACAATCGTCCATTGAAAAAACTAATCATCCCCATGTTTTTGGGTTTGAGGTCTACGGTGCGATCAAGGATCATGATGACTACAGGGGATTGATCGGGTATTTGTTCAAGTGTTCATTATCTACAATTTTCCTTTTTTAATGGCGTTCAATGAGTTTTGATTCCCAAGTAGATTGGACGACCATAATCTTGACACTATTGAAAGGCTTGATCATTTTTAGATTGGGGTTCTATGGGGAGAATAATTGCTAGAGAAAATTCAGTGGAGGTATAGGATAAAGACATGTTAAAATTATGGATTTCTAGAAATAACATGACATATATGACATGTAGTGTAAAGAACACACTTCATATAGTCCCCTTACTGTGATGGATGAGGTTTCATAGTAATTTAATATCACATCCCATGTGGGACCTACCACGTGCTTTATGATCCATTATAGGTGACTCTTCATGCTCATTTGGGTTACATAGGTACATACATAAGTGGGTACATTGACACGACTAGCGTAAATATCCACGAATCGATACTCAAACATTACTAGAGGTTCAAAACATAGCCTACCACCCAAGAACAACCATATTACATGACCAAGGAATAGTACATGGACATGGTCAGGTCCACAATCATGGTTAGGTTCATGGCTATAAAAAACATACATAGGCATTGTCCATAGTAAATGGGCATGGGCCTCAGAAAAAATATATAAACATGTTAGACAAGAAATATCATGTACACATAGGACACATAGTGTACAAATACTAGGATAGTATGAGTATCTTATTCTCTTCTGTTTTGAGAATTCTCAGTAGGTTGTGTCCCCCTGTTTTTCCTCTGTTAGGGTTCTGTGAGAATTTATGTAATGATAATATGTTATCATCCCCTTTATGTGAATAATCAGAGATAGTGGTAATGAATTATTTCATGTGTCCTAGGTTGTTATCATCTATCACCCAACCTATTCATCCCTTTTTGGGGATTTAGGAATAATTATTACAAACATTACATAGTCATATAATCCACTACATAGAGGGTTTATATAGTTAGGGATTCTAGAATCCCTTATAGGATATGGGTGGGATTTCCTATATGGGTATCAAGATCATCAGAGTTCTAGTGTTTAAATATTTATGTAAAGGCCTAATGAACTCAATATCTGTAATGGGAACCACCAATGTTATTAAACACACTGAGTGAGATCTTTCAAATGAGTGTCAGCATTAAATACACAGGAAGGAATTCTAGACTTACATTATGGTTTTTACTTTACATTTAGACATAATTATTAAATTGATCATATATAGGTTATTAGTGTTATGTCTTATATTCTTATATAAATTCCATTATGATGATGATATAACCACTCTCATGATGTCTTATGTTTTGTAATTTTGATTTTTCTTATTGGGTATTGTTATACACACACCTGCATGGGCTCTTCCAACACATGTTCAATATATTCATATGAAAAAACTTTTGATTGAATCTGTAGTGGAAATATAGCAGGCATAAAATAGTGTATCTAGACATACCATGGAACATGCTAATTTTTTAATTTGATAGAAGTCCATACATTCATAGAGGTTAATAATCATTAAATTTTTTTCTTGAATAATATCCATATGATTTCCATTACTTGAATCATACATTAATGTGGGATGTATATGTATTCATTAATTATGGTTTCATTCGAATTTTTCCTTTTATAATCATATAGGTATTTGGAGATGTGTGTATGTGTATGGGGACCTTGAGTTATGGCCTCCTATGTTTGTGATATGCATACTCGGTGCTAGTCACTAGCACCATTCCTTTTTTAGGTGGGCTTGGAGTTCCACATTTTTCATGAAATCATCCTGGCAGGACTTGGTGTGTTGGTTTATGATATATTGGTAACATAGTGGGGTATTATAGCGATTATAATTAAGAGATTTTCTAGTATAGAGGTTTGGATTTCGAACTAGTGAAAATTTGTTATTGTGTTTTAGTTTGTCGCTCAGGATATATAATCCAATGTTATTTTTGTGGATGTATTATCTATTTACCATGTCTCTAATGAAATACTAAATTACATAGTACTTATAAGAACTGATAGTAGGGAAAACATTATTACATGAATCATATAGTATTGAGTTGTGGTTTCCAAATCCTTATCATGTATGATCCTTAGATATATTATTGATACTGTTTTACCTTTTCTATTTTTGGATTCCTAAAAATGGGTTTCTACAAGTATTTTGTTGTATGATCATGAGGATGATTCATCTAGTGAGTAATCATTTACACATGGACCTGATCAAGAGGTTGTACCTATGGGTGATTTTTTAGTCTTATTACCTCCTTTCAAGCTGTTGTTTTCCCCATCCATATGTATAAATGTGGTTTTCAAGTTGATATAAAAAAATAAGAATAAATTGTGGGGACCCCTTTGTTTTTAGAATGCAAAAGATCCCTAGGAATCATAAGACTTGCTTGATGTTGTTGCATGAGTTTTCCACCTAGTTTGAATAACTTTGGGTAAGATGGTGGCCCATGGTGGTGTAAATTATTCATTGATCTTTTGGGTGATGGTAGAGCCTTCAGACTCTAGAATTACATTTGGTGAATCTTTTATTAATAGATTTCGGGAAAATATTTATAGAGGAGTTATTTAAAACAATGTTATGAGCATTGTGTGTTTAGAATATTTTATAGCTCCAACATAACATCGTGGATATGGAAGAGTAGTTATCAGTTTTAAGAAACCTCTCATGATACTCCCTGGATAAGGTAAGATATGATTTTTATGATCATTAACCATTGTGTTTGGTCTCTATAGAGATATCCTTTATGGTTTCATATCTCTTTTTATTCATATATATGCGAGAGTAATTGAGTGAGAATTGGTGGAATAGTACTTCATGGTGGTGCAGTTGATTATAGTTAGTTCTAGTAGTGGGAATACATTAGTTGATACTTCATAATATGGCAATTAAACAAAGATGTATGGATTTAAGTGATCTAGGAATATTTGAATACAATATTAGGATAGTGGATCTACAATTCATGAATTTTCTGACATGCCAGGAAGCCGATTGAGAGATAGTCAATGGGCCTCTTTGGTAGAGACATAATTTTTTTGTAGGTAGGTTGAAATATTAGCTGATATAGAAGATAAGTTGATAAAGGAGTATGGGGAGGAATAAAATTTGACCTATTTCTACCACCAACCTTAGGTGGTCCATTCATGGTTCAGGGAGCTAGTGGTCAAGGATGAGTACATATGCAAGTAGTGGAGGCCTATAATCTAGAGGATCCATGGTTGATTAGTGGTATGATATGTGACATTTATAACATATATATTGGTTTTATAGACACATTAATGATACATTATTTTTCCCACATATAATTTTTGAGATATAGAGATTTTAGATAATCAATTGGCTAAAAAAACATCACTTAGAAACTCTTGTAGGAGTGGTTTTGGGGACCAGACAATTTTTCTGATTGTCTGACATAAATATTAGAGGATATATCTCCTTATAAGATCCATTTATATAATTTTTGAGTCCCTATGATGTCATTCGAGGTATGGAATGACTCTCTATAGTTCTTTCACAATTTGAATATTTCAGGTGGAGGATGTGTTTTGTTCACATAGATGAGATGTGGCTTTCGATCATTAGTGATATTGAACCCTAGGAAGTGTAGGATGGGATCATATATATGATGATACAACCAATTACTTATTATTTGGATATAATTACACTATTAGAAGTGAATTTTGTGAGCTTTCAACATCCTATAGTGGTGGTGGTGTTTGAGGATGTCTTCCCCGAGTTCATAATGGGCTTACCTGCACATCTGAAGAATGAATTATTCAAAGACTTTATCCTAAGGACTTCTCTGATATCATCACCGATGTATTAGATGTCTCCGATAGATATTCTTAAATTTAAGGTTAATTTTGGGGAGTTACAAATAAATAGATATGTCAAACATTGTATCTCACCCTAGGTAGCCCCACTTTTTTAACCAAGAAGGTGAACAATATCATGAGGTTGTGTTTAGATTGCTGATTACTGAAACTTTTGAATTTCATGAATATGTACCCACTACTGAGAATCAATAAACTCATTTACATGTGGAAATAGTTGATATGGTTATCTATTATTGAGATCAGATAATAGTATCTCCATTTTTTATTACAAGACAAGGATATGAAAATGATGAAATTATAATGTATCTATGGTCAGTATGAGTTATTAGTAATTCCCTTCAACATGAAAAATTAATTAGTAAGGTTCATGGGACTCATAGACTGGATATTTCAACCCTAAAAGATATTTTAAGGGTAGTATTCATTGATGACTTCTTAGTTTGTTATATATCATAGGAGGAGTACATGAGACTCATGAGGATGGTCTTAGACATACACTGAGAGTAATAGTTTATGGGAATATCTTGAAATGTCTGTTTTGGGTTTTAGAGATCCACTTACTAGGTCATTTTATCTCGTAGGATGGGAAAATTGTGTACCATGTGAAGGTTGAGGTAGTGTTATCCTAATACCCACCCAATTGTGTGACTAAGGAACAAATAATCCTTGGGTTGTGTGGATAGTATCATAGAATCACACTATATTTATCAGGTTTTTTAGAAACACTGGATTTTTTGACCTAAAAAGGGTATCATTTCACGTGGACTAAAAGGCGAAAACATGATTTTTAGGAGATGTAGTAGGGGATAAAGAAAACCCCGATCTTGAGACTAACAGAGGGGGAGATTGGTATATAGTGTTCAGCCCTGCATATGTAACATGAATTGGATTTGTTTTGATGTAATGGTATGTAGGGATGGTCTATGGGTCCTAGCAGGTGAGACCACAAATGGTAACCTACATGAATCATGATTCTGAGTTGGAAAAGGTTGTATTTTACCTAATGGTCTGGTGACATTGACTTATGGGAGAGGTGTTTATTCACTATTCTGAAAAAAGAGAATAAATTATATCTTATTAGGTATGGATCTCAACTTGAGATAAATGATGTGGATAGGGTCCCTATAGGATTATGACATTGAGGTAATCCATAAATATAAGAAGTAGAAATTGGATGATGATGATCTTAAAATTAGATCTTTTGGTAGTTGTTGAGTTAGGAGTTAGAGAATTTGGACTCATTGTAATTGTTCTTTGATGTTTTTGATGGTGAAACAAACCTCTATTCGATGGCTCTTACCCCTAAACTTCTATATCTGTTATGGAGGATTAGATTGGAGATATCAACTATAGAACCCTTCATATTTGGATATTGACTACATGTGATCCTAATGAATTTTATGAATGTGAGGAGAACATCATCCGTTTATAATGAATGACTGTATTTCTAGGGATTCCATCAAAATGGGGTTTGAGGGAATTTAATATTTCTTCTTTAATGATATATTGTGTAGAGTTTTTGATGTAATAGGTCCTTTAGTGTTAGTTATAGTGGTATTGGATGAAGAAGTGTTTAGAAATGGATTTCCCCTGATACCTCACCTATTATAAGTTAAAGATAGTGGACTATGTTTGTGTGGTTTTGGATCAACCCCTTGAAGAATGAGAGTTGATGTGGGATGGAATATTTATATATATACCTCATAATGGGTCTTCCAGGATCATCTGGAGGACACAATTGTATTTAGATGACCATTGACTCAATCAAAAATTATGATAACATCCTATACATTTATGAGTAGAGTCTATAAGTAATATTGGAACATATTTACATGTAAAATATATTATGAATTTAGGGATTTCCTTTGATAATCATATCACACCATGATGACATCATAATGCTCAGATTAAAAAGAGGGATTCAGGATGTCTTTGTGACTTAGTTGCATTTGAGCATTTTATTTCACTCCCAAAAAAGTGGTCAGACGTAAAGGAATATTCATGTTTTGGAGAAAAATGTGTAGTCTAGTTTTTAGACATTGTCTATAGTTGGGAGGATCATATACCCTTGAAGTAACTTTCAAACAAAAACATTTATCCCTATCACATATAAATGGATCCACCCAGGAGAGTCAATAATGATGGGACAACACTACTGTAAATATCACCTATACTCGAGGTTCAAAATTGTTGGCATAGCCCTTGAAACCGTGGGTATAAGCTATACCCACAGTTTCAAAAACCGTGTGCTGGAATGTCGTCGCAATAGGTCTATACCCACGGTTTTTAGAAAACCGCCGCTATAGGCCAGGAAAAATTTATATTTCCCAGTATTCATTGAACCGTGGGTATACTGATTTATAGCACCAGAAATTTCCCAAGGTTCATTTGAACCGTGGGTATAGATGTATACCCACAGTATCAAAACTGTGGTTATACTGATTTACAACGCTAGAAATTTCCCACGGTTCATTGAACTGTGGGTATAGGCAGGTCCCCTACAGTTGAGTAGCTGCACCTCGCTCTACAATTCTGCACCTCTACAATTCTGCACCTACACCTCTACGATTCTGCACCTAAAAATAGAATATAATATTATACATGGATCTTTACGAAACAAAAAACCCAACAATTACCCATGAATAATCATGAATGAAAACCCAATGAATGAAATAGTAAAATCCACACAATATTCTATATCATTGAGAAATGTTATTCAACCCATTTCTGAGCCAAAATGTTACATTCAAGGCCTAAACATCCAAGAATAAAACCGTACACTTATACCCCAGTATAAGGCATCCATTAATTGATTCCATGGTAAAAAACCAAGGGGATTCACTACCCAAAGATTAGCATCACCTATCCAAGATATACTAGCCTCAATCATACTTGAATAACTCATCACAATCCCATTTACATATGTTGACAGCCCAACCCACATACCCTTTAAAAATATCATGTTTGTTATTTGAAAGGTACATGACTTGTACTACCCCTCTAAGGGACCAACTGCATCAAAACGGGCCTCATCGTTTAGATTTTAAACCAAAATAATAGGTCTCATATGGGTACACAAAAATGTACATGAAAATGAAGGCATTGTTCTAGATGTTACATAGAATCATCATGTGTTTTATTTGGTGTTTTAACATATTCATTCTAGAGTGACTGGGATGAGACCCTTTCTTCATTCCCCACATTATTTTCCTTATTCAACTCACATAGGTACAAAGGATTCCAATGTTCCATTCCCAATGCTATAATACATAAGGGAGGTTTAGTAGGAGAAACCAAATTCCAATCACACAACAATGAAATGAAATCACACAACAACATGACACCTCTATACAATACCAATTTCAATCCCCAATATTAGAATCATAAAAAAAATTCAATAACATCAATCTGAGTCAAACAAGTACATCAATGTCTGGGATTGCATTATATTTTACCTTCAATTTCATCTATTATTATATTTTCAAAAAAGCACCAACTTTTGATGGTTTCAGTGGGAACCCAAAATAATCCAACAATGAACCACCATTAAACCAAAAACAACAACCACGAAAAAACAAACAGGGATAAATTGGAGTGTATCACTAGGCCTCGTGAACTAGAAACTTCCAAGAGGAACCTGACCCAATTCAAAGATAGTTCTATAATTTAATTGTTTTTGATTGATCCTAACAGAATCCTCAATATTTATAGAAATGAATTCAAATACCTTCTAATAATATTTATAGAAAATAGAAACATATTTTATCCCCTAATTCTAAGGTGAATCATGGTTCACCCCTACCCAGCCCCTCCCCCTCCCCCTCCCCTCCCCACTTCCCAGCCCAGCCCACTCCCTCCCACCTACCCAGCCCCTCCCCCAGCCCCTCCCCCTCCCCCTGCCCAGCCCCTCCCCCTCGCCCCCCATTTCCCAGCTCCTCCCCCAGCCCCTCCCCCTCCCCCTACCCAGCCCCTCCCTCTCCCCATACCCGGCCTCTCCCCTCTCCCTCCCCCATGCCTAGCCCCTTACCCTCCTTCCCCACTACCCATCTCCTCATCCTCACTCCCCACTACCCAGTCCCAACCCCTCCCCCTCCCCCTCCCTCCCCACTATGCATTGTTTTACTAACTGTGCACCACCCCTATCTAGGGTGCATAGTTCGGGTGCGTAGTTATAACTAACTGTGCACAAACCATGTAACCTGCACTGGATGGAATATTTTCTACTTTTCCATGCTCTCAACCCTCAGGGAACCCTCAAGATTCGTCATACTCCCAAGCAATATTCCCATAACAAATTTAGTGGGAGTTAAACCAATGCAAAAATAGCTACATACCTCAATAGAAGTTCAGGATCTAACAAACAAGACACAACGAAAATTAAAACTTCCAATATCCTTTACAAACTAGGTCCACCGACTCCACATCCTCTTAGATCATTGCCGAATTGTAAATCATCTGCACAAAAGAAATATATATGGGTACAAATCCAATGCATGGGTGAGTTTAAACATTCCCAACAGGACACCACAAAATCACAAGGGAAGACAATAAAAAAGGTAAAATCAATGATATGAACCCAAATATTATTATGTAAATAAGATACCATGGTAACATGTTACATTTATTTAAACAACGCTACTCCATAAGAATATTAACACCAAAATAAAACAAAAATTCCCTGAGTACAATAAAACTGAGGAACATGAACTATTGTAAATATATCACTTCCACATCATCCCTATATTTTAGTAATTTTGGGGGTCTCATTCCTTGCAAAATAGAGTAAAATAACCACAGAAGTGATAAATCATATGGAGGATTCATACCTTGTCATGTGTCAAATGCAGCATCTAGTGGGATTACCTACTCCATATGGAGGATTCAAATATCCCAATATCTAGTGGGGTTACCAACTTTAGATGACTTTAATGGAATGAGAGTCTTATCCTGGAGTATTTTGGATCCCTCTATCTCATCTCTTATCCATTTGATTTTTTTATCATTATAGATACACTCATTTGGTGTGTCAAATAGTTTTAAATCCTTATGTACCCTATCTCCTCCAGTTCCTTGATTTTATTTGACTAAACCAAAATATGTGAATTTTTTGGATGATTATAATGATATGGTGTGGTTGGAATGAGTTGGGTGGCACATATTATTCATAATAATCTTAGGATTGAGCTATCTCCCTCATCTGGACTTAGTTCTTGTAGTTGTTGGTTGATTTGTTTATGTCTCAGCAAGTCTCATCAGCCTCTTGGTTATGTTCGTATTTTTCTTCTCTATACAGTGCAGAAAATCCTTGATACTTGTTTTACAACATTTTAATGGAATTTGTATAAAAAACTATTTTCTTACAAACATGTATTGCAATGTCATTCAACAATTGATATATATACAATGTTGGAGTAAAACCTGAATCAATATTCCACTGAACATGCTTTTTATTTGGTGTTTGGAGTCTTATTAAAACACAAAAAACCAAATCAGAAAAATTATATATATGAAAGCTGAAAACCACAAAAAACATATGAAACATATAAATCAGTTAGTCAACTCTGAATATTCATATAACTCCCATATCACATACCAATCAGTGCCTTTACATTTAAAGTAAAAGATCTGAAGCACCTAAACCTTCTCAACGCCTTCAATAGATGAGCTCTTCTACTTCAAAGTAGAGGACATGGTCATACTCTGCTGATGAACATCCTCTGCATGCCAAGTATATGAAAATAATATTATGTAGGAAAAAAGAAAAAAGGTATACCTTGAGATGTAAATTAATGAAAAAAGATAAAAAAGACACTCCCAAGTGGACATTAATGGGGAATAAAAAAAGAAAATTTCAATGTAAAATACTCCCTTATAGATATAGAGGCATTATACACATGGGAAGAAAATTTTATTTTAATAATATGAATTTATAATTTTATAGATTATTTGGTAGGGGTTATTTTATGGGGAAGAAAACATTCAATGAAAATAGAGTAGTTATAACTTTAATGTTTTGGAATTAATATTGAAAAAATGTTTCAAGTTATCCTACAAATTTTTTACAACATGATGCTTAAAATATATACTTTTTATGGATTCTATTTTAACATTGGAAAATTTTTTCATATGGAAAATATATATTTTTTAAAATAAAAATCATGATATACTTCGGAGTTTGGATAATCAAGGTTTGGGGGTTTCAACCCCTTTAAAGGAATAAAAGTTAGAAACGTATTTTATATTCTATATGGAAATCACAGAACATGATTGAAATTATTGAATAAGTCAATGGAAGGTGTGACCATCCTATTCATGATGAAAATGAATGCGTCATCAATATACCATTTTGAAAATATTTGATTTTTAAAACTCAAAATCATCAAAAGAAGAATAGAAAAGTGAAGGAGAAAGATTTAGTTGTTGAAGTTCCACACAAAATATCCAAAGGGGAAAGTCCATGGATATTGGATAGTAGATGTTCTACTCACATGAGCTTTTTTGGATTTGAAAATTCTCAAAACAAACCACAAGACCAATTTCTGTATCTCAATGGGTGTATATGTCATTAGGCCTTGGGTTAGAACATAAGGCTATCATCCCCTATAAACTATCTCAGGTCATACTACAATGTCATAATTCCCCACTTCTGAACTTCATTAATGCCTCAAGGCCTTCATTATGTTCCATTTTTCATTCAAGACCCCACCATATTCATCATGAATCACATCTCAAATTCTCCCCCTATATAGGATTAATGAATTCATGAATTATACACTTTTAACATGGATACAAGATAGTATAAGTCTACAATCCAAACACATATATACATACCCAAGTATTAGTAAGGAAATTTTTTATCTATATAGAGGAATGATCATATCAGTTTAAAAGAATTATCAGGGTCTGTACACACACGCGTGAAGATTTCATATCATAAATTTTTATATAGTTTTCATAACATGGTAAGAACTTCTTACATTCAACATATTGAAGCCAAACATCAATGTTCACTACTTGAATCAATCTCACAAACCAAATATCCATGGAAGAATCCCCAAATCACTACATGAGTATTCAAGGGTTTTGATATATGATGAAGAACATGTTATGGGCTGGGATCATTTTAGACCTATCCATTAAGATACTACAAAATTAAGAGATCTAGAAGGATCTGAGAATGATCGGGAAAAACCATCTTTCCATATTTATTTTCCATGTAAATCTAGAAAGGATCACATTGGATATCATTGTATGTCCTAAACCTAGATATGAAATCTGAGATCTAGTTCCTTTACAAGGATAATAAATAATATCTAGCAATAATAAGAATAAAAACAAACAAATGATAAATTATATATAAATCTCTAGGACTGATATCTCTATATCAAATATAATTCCTCTCTAAAAAGACTTAATTCACCATTAAGTCTCAGTAGAGTCCCTTGGTTTGATTACCCTGAGTTTAGGAGGAATAATGACTGTCTTAAGGGTGTTTTTGTGTCAAAATAATAATTTTCAAATGATTAAATTCTATGTATATGGTTTGGTTTCATGGCTTACAAAATCATGCTCTAACCATGGGAAGATCACTACTTATTCAAGTCACCTACATGGTTTGGACACATTGTATTGTAAACCCTGTGACAATCATGATGTTGATTCTCTTTAGAGTTACATAGTTACCATGGAATTGTTTCCATGTTATCTCTAAAAGTACCCCTACCATATATCACCCACTACTCCTCTCCAATAGGCTTAATAGTTATGATAGGGGACTACACTATTACCTCTAACAATTATCACCATTACATTCTTCTACCCCCTCCCACATATCCCAAAAGCTACCCCATACATGACCCAATAAATGTGATAACTCAAATAAACTCTTAATAAAGGCTAAAAATAAGGCATATTGCACCTAGAAGGTGAGTGGTTGTTCAAATATCCCCCTCTAATGACTTTTTGACATTAATATGTGTCTCTAGACGTCTATATATAACAAGTAGGTTTAGTAATAGTAAACATATGATTCCTTATCCTATTTATCTTCTTTAATATGAATTTTCTTCCATATAACCTTAACAAGAGGCTTCATTTTCCTTAATAGTTCCTTTATTCATTGATTAACAATCTATATTGGACCTTTCTCAAATGAATCATTTACCCCCAAAAAACAATTATCAATATAAATTATGTTTGAAGGATAATTATTGAAATTTATAAGTAGGAACTCATGGGAAACATCATCTATAATAGAAAACTGATGAATTTGACCATACCTAGAGGAGAGGGACCCGAGAGGGGGGAGCAGGGATGTCGCCCGAGCTGGGGGTAGAGCCAGGATGCGGAGGCCGGAAGTCAGATCCGGGAGGAGGAGACCGGGAGGTGGAGGTGGGAGGTAGAGCTGGGAGGCAGAGGCAGGGAGGCAGAGTAGGGAGGCGGAGGCTGGGAGGTGGAGGCGGGAGGCGGAGTTGTGAGGTGGCGTCGGGAGGTGGAGCCGGGAGGTGGAGGCTCGGAGGCGGAGGCGGGAGGCAGAGCTGGGAGGTAGGGTTGAAGTGGGGGGAGCGCGATAGAGGGTTAAGGTGGGGGTAGTGATATGGAGCCCAATACTTTGGGGATGAATACCCACGGTTTTAATAAAACCTTGGGTATAGGCCATTAAAAATCATCTATCCCCATGGTTTATTAAATCGTGGGAATAGTATCGTGGGGATAAACCCCATTTCCAGAAGTGCAGGAATTGGTGTGCATTAAAATTGATAAGGAGAAGATCCTCCAAGAGATAATGAGGACTTCTTGGATCCATCATATGTATTATGAAACTAAAAATGGTGGATTTTTGAGTTCGAAGAGTGAGACAATGTGTTCCTAAAGACGTCACCTTTATGAGTATTTTAAATATTTATCTATAGTAGTATGTTATATCCAATGTTCATTAGTTCTTACCAACTAATGCATTTGGTTATTGAGGTTACATACCTCTTGACCCTACATCCATAGTTATATCATTTATAAAATTATTCTACATGTCATATCTAGAGAGGCATTTTCACAAACTATTTCATTTTATCAACTACTATGATCTAGAAACTGGGGATGGACCCACCATCATAGAGTACCCAATGTTTTTCAACGGTCAGACACATAATATCATTCGGGGGAGACATATTCAACTAGAGAATTTATGGTGGAATAAAAATAATCTTTGCGATATAACCTAGGAGTGGGAGAACTAGATGCAAGCTCAGTGCCCTCATCAATTAGAGTATGCAATTTTTCTATGGATATCAAAAAACTAACAAGGGGACAATAAAAGGACACTATTATTTGTTTATAAAATCATGGGATATTTAAATGAATATTTTCATGGCTAGTTACATATTCCACGATGGTTCATGGGGCCTCAACAGACCTTATAATGATAAAATGAAAATATTAAGTATATAATTTCAAGAACATTATATTTTTTGGGAAATAATGGAATAACATTAAAATGGATATTCACATGTAAATTTTTATTCTGATATTAAAATCAAAAATCATGCTTTACTATAGTCTTGAAATAACCTTTATTTGTATTATATTGATTTAATATTTTTTATCCAATGATGAACAATATTCAATTCCACATATATATTGATTCATGAGTCAAACATGATTTTGGGGTATGGGTTTATCTTAAAAGAAATATGTGTTGATGGAATTTGATTAATTTTTATCATTAATCATTCATGTGATTACAAATTAAGGCCATCTTGGAAAATAGTTACTTTTTTCTCATCATAATAATGTGTTTTTCATTTCATCACACATTATTTGTTCACTCTTAACCGAAATTCCATTTGGATTATGATTCAATAAATACCAAGTTGAATAATCATAATATAATCATTATCTGGAATTATGGATAGTATCTACTGGTTTCATTTCAGGATCAAAAAAACAATAAAGGTGTAAAGTGAAGAAAAAAGATTTATTAGGGTTTAGATCAAATGATCATATTCCATGGGTTGGAATTTAAAAAATATGGTTTTATGGGTATTGATTATTTTGTGGATTAGATGAACTCAATTCCGTCACAAATGATAAAAAGGACTATTCAATAGTAGATTAAGATTCTATAGTGAGAATCATGATTGGAGTGGATGAAACAAAGTCATATGGTGGAGACATATGATTTTGTTGGATTGGTGAAAAATTCTGGATATACATAGTGTATATTTCGAAGAACTCACACCATGTTGTCTAATAGTTATAGATGTTATGGTTTCCACAAAATAAAATATCATATGTCATGTTGGAGAAAGTAATGACCATATGAACCATTCTTGGTGACTCGGTTTGTACCCTTAGGGTTTATGGGTACAGACACCACTAGAGTACAAGGGAACAATGAGGTACTTAGACATAACCAATGCACCTAGACACAACCTGCTACATAGGTATAGCCAGACTACCATGGAACAAACTCGTACATGGACATTTCCATGTAAAAAGTAATCTATAGGTATATGGATACCAAAATAGTACATTTAACAACCTTATATTTTAAATGGAAACACTATATAAGATAGTGTACAAGATACGCGACATCGATCCCAAACAAATAACTAAATATTATTCATTAATATGTCACCATTATTACCAGGCCATTACAATGATGGGAATGAATAAGATTAACTGAATTTAAAAAAATATGGTTTATACATATATATAATGGAATATTTTAATACCAATTAATTATAAATCAAAATAAAACCCCTTTTTATATAAAATGAAATATGTTTTTAAAAAGCTATTTAAATGCATAAAAGTGTATTTTATACTAATTCAATAAACAATAATCAATATTGTAGGATTATATTAATGAAATATATTTATTTTATATTCAATATAATGTTCAACATTCATCCTATGTTTTTTTTATACATGAAACAAAAAAATCCAATTCAATGCATAAAATGCTATATTTTTTAAAATACAGTTGTGCCACCTAATGATGGAGCACTTTTCTGAGAAATAAATTTTGAAACTATTATAATTTTAATGTTAAAATAAATTTCATTTTTAAAATAATAATATAAAATTTTACATTTTTTTATTTTATGTTTTTTCCAAATGAGTTTAATTTTTTTGACGAATAGTGAAAAGTTCTTCATTTTATTTGGAAACCAACTTTTCATCTAAAAATTTTATATGTTTTAACATATATTTTAAATTATTTTTAAATCATAATTAGATAAATTATAAATATATTAGTGCAATTAATTTAAATGAAATATTTTTCATTTTTAATTTGAATATAAAAATATTTCTTACTTTTGAGAAATTTCATTATAAAATTGTCTTTCTTGCACCATCTATGAGATTAAATTTAAATTAATTTCATCCAATTATCTTTTCCAAATTTTTGGTAAATTTATG
This sequence comes from Viscum album, assembly GCA_963277665.1. Classification (NCBI taxonomy): domain Eukaryota; kingdom Viridiplantae; phylum Streptophyta; class Magnoliopsida; order Santalales; family Viscaceae; genus Viscum; species Viscum album. The sequence continues at coordinate 642,712,491 of OY728140.1, forward strand.
TTATATTTTTAATTAGATGATAATAATTAATTTAATTATTATCTTTTATGTTTTACCAATATTAAATTAAACATAATAATTTTTATTACTACAGTTAAAGGTAAATCTAGTAACTGTCTATAAAAATAACTATGATTAGTTTTATAAAATTACCCAAAAAATAATATTAGTGTTATTTGTTGAGTGATTGTAGAAATAATTCATCCATTTTCTGAAATTATGACCCCTTGGAGCTACATGTATGAATTTAATAACCTTATATTATTATATTTTAACAAAATATCACTGATATTATACTTATGTTTTAATAACTATAAAATTTCTAATATTGTGTTATTAAGAACATATTTTCAATGAAAAAAATTAATTATAAAGATAAATAATTTATATATATACAGATAAGTTATTTATAATTTTTAGTAATAATGTAATTACCTTAAACGGTGACACAATGACCATGTAGTAATTATTCAATTAATGGAAAAACCAATCATTGATATTAGAAGTATTACAATAAATATATTTTATGATAATTAATGTAATACAATAGTTTTTAATAATATTTTTACTTATTTGAGATGCATTAAAAGTTTTTTATATTATATCTTGTTGTATGGATCTTTTTTATAAGTCAAAGTATTAAATAGTGTCAAACTTGACATTAATGAAGTATAAATTAAAAATATTTTATTAAATTATATAGAATTATAAAAAAATAAGAATTGGCCAAAAGATTGGTATATTGTTTAAAATTCCATAAATGACTCATTTTTTGTTGTTTGACATTTTATGTTAATTAAATTAACCATAAAAGTATAAAAATAAAAATTGTCCCGGTAATAATTAAGGGGATTAATTATGTGTTAAAACCAAAATACAAGGATGAAAATTAGAGAATAGATAAAATTATTATTTTATGAATATATTTATACCTATAATAATATTATATTGTAAATTACTCATTTTTAACCCTTTTAATATAATGTTAATATATATTAATTTAATATTTTTTGAAATTACAAGAGTTCCCCTCACCACTCTTTTAAATGGTTACTTATTCTTATCATTTTATCACAATTGAAAAATAATTTGGTTCTATAAATAACTTCCCAAAACCTACATATAAACTTAACAACATTTTAGAGGTCTCATTTTAAGTTGAACATAATCCTTTATGTTTAGAAGGTGTTTTGAAAAATAGGATTTCTAAGTAAGAGGCATTAATTTTAATTATGTGATTCTATTTTGTTTCTTCTTTCGATTCTTAAAGTACTCTTAATTCATGATGAAATAATTAATAAAGTATACTTAAAATAATTATATGATATTATGTAAGTATTATTAATTGAATCCATCTAAACTTCCACAAAATGGGAAAGGATGTTATCATTTGTCTGTACAAAGGACTACAGCCTCACAAAATAGTTAAATTCATTTTCCATCACCACCTCCCATTAATGGTTATAATGATGTAATTAAAGTTTGTATAAAATAGTCCGGACATATTTATTATTATTTTCTTGAAAAATATCATTTATTTTCTTACCTTTCCATTCTCAGAAAAAAGTTAATGTCATTGGTGCGTATATGCTCACTTTCAACTCCGAGAAACGAGGCGATTCTTTTTTCATCACCACATCACATGGATGGTATATAATAGTATATTTAAATTTTCAATATGATATTAATTATATTGTTATCATTCTGGAAAGATAAAATTTTTCTTAACTTATTTTCTTGATGATCACTAAAAAATGGAAACAGTACTCATCTGTATGTCTGACTTACCGTCTCTATGATTGAACATTGGCCTTTTGTTGAATCCATAAAATATGGATCAAATTAAAGGTGCCAGTTATGTATAATTAATATTATTATACCATAAATATTATTAAACAAATTATGGAATACTGTACACTTTGACTACAATCAACTAACTAAATTTATATTGGATATTTGAAGAAAATATCATCAAAAAATTATATATGAAGTTAATTAAATATGTAATTGTTATAATATGGTAATAATTTATATAAAATTAATAATAAAAATGGAAAAGGTCCTCCAAAAAATAAATATTAGAATTAAAATTATTATTTGGATATATAAATAATGTATGTAATGAGTCGGACTCAAGGTAAGTGACACTTTAACTAAAATATCATTTTAAATGTTTTGAGGATGTGTTCCTATAAATACTTATATTTCATGTATATGTAAAAATTTTTTATGAATGTATTTAAATAGATATAAATTTATTAAAATGGGAATCTAAAAATTTCTATAAAAATATTTCAAAGGGACTTTTTAAAATGACTTTCTCTTCAAAAACAACTTTTAAAGTTCCTCTTTCATATCTTTTTACAATGGTGAAATGAACTATTTTCGGTAACCTATATGGAAAGAATACAATTTTCCACCTTTATGAATAATTAATTATTTAAAGCCACCTTTATAATTTTTTTATAGTATTTTCAATGAAAATGGGCATTTATGACGAGCACAATGTTTTGATTTTAAAACTTATTTTAAAATAAAGGATATTTTAATATCCATAAGTGATTTTCTTATGAGTTTTAATGTATTTTATAAATTATTTATTTTTAAAAAAATTAAAATCACTAATTTTTTATTTATATGGTATTTGAGGATTATACATGGGTTAGCATAGATAGTGTTGGGTATGCCCATTACATCTTCCCATGAGGTGGCCCTAATAGTGTGGGGTAATTCAGTTACAACTTAAGATGGGGTGGCCCAGATAATAATAGGTAAGACGATTAATGTTTAACATGGGGTCGCCATGATAGAACTTGGTAAGCCCATTGTAGATTAACATGGGGTGGTCCAGATAGCCCAAGCTATTCATTGTGCATCTTAATATGGGGTGGCTAAATAGTGCCGGGTAAGCCCGTTATAGCATAATATGAGGTGGCATCGATAGTTCCATTAAGCCCATTACAGCTTAATATGTGGTGGCCCATATAGAGCTAGGTAAGAACATACAATAATAATTGGATAATAATTTTTTTTGAATCTGTCCATATTATAATTACAATTAATTTTTTTGAAATGGTTTTATGAATGTGGTGCTCTATGTTACAATGTTTTGGATTTAAATTATCAACTTTGGGTTTTAAATTCCTTGTTTGAGAAAAACAACCTTATTTATTAATGTGATTTTTTTGTTTCATTACATCGAATAATATTTTTTGGGTTTTTTTCCCCAAGACTAATGGGTTCCTTTATTTTTATGTCCCTTACTATGATTTTTATGGCCTTCAAAAATTTTATTTTATTTTTTCACATGGTTAAAGGATGAGTAGAAATACGGATGAGGACAACATAAATAATATGATGTTATACCATTGAAATAATACATTTATTATTTTATAATGTTATATTTTTTAGAAAAAATGGACACTGATAAAAATTATCCACTTATAATGTGTGGGTTTAATTTGTAATATTTTTCTTAATTATATAAAACTATAAATTGAAAATATATTTGGTAAAATATTGTTATTTATAGTTTTAAAATAAATTCAATGAGACATGTTTATGTATAGGACCTTAAAGTTGGTATTAGAGTAGGGTTTAGACATCTATGAAGATTAAGATATTATTATGTGAGGTATTCTTAAGAGTTTTAGACAATATCACGGGTTCACAAGTTTAATTTGGATAATAAGTACATATTTTAGATACCTCTTAAGTGGTATTAAATGATAGATTCAATTATTGTTATTTCAAAATATGTTCACTATTTTGGAAAATTTATATGCTTAAGTAAAATATAATAGTATGGGCGTTTTATTTGAGTAATAGAGGTTGAAATATATTTTAGAAGAATATATATGATTTTATTGTGGATTTATGGTGATTCAGGACATTTAGAGAAATTATAATCATAACATGGATATTATATGATTTGTGAGTATACACTGTGGAGTGAGAAGTTAAGAATAATTGATGTTATTTGGAGATAAATTTATCTTTGAGGAATATGTGATCAAATACTTGTGATATTTTTGTTTCAATTTTAACTTATAATATTTTTATCAATTTTAGATGTAGTTTTCTGTTGAATTATAAAAGTTTAACATTGTGTGTCACTATTAAATTATGGACATTTCAGTATTTTTATCATCATATAATTGTTTATTTTTTTGTTGAATTATCTTATCTTATCCTAAATCTTGGTTTTGGTTAATGTATAAAGAGAGGAATAATATATTATCCCCATTTTGGGTATTTAGTGATTGTATAAAATGCTTTAGGTATTGAAAATGAATATTAAATACGCAATTTTTTTTGAGAAAAGGATGATATTTCTATGGAAAGTGAATAATGTATGAAACTATACATTTCAAGTAAGTATATTTCCTTATGTTATTAGTGTTGGTAGTAAATGAATTTCTGAACTCTATGAAAAGGGTATTGAGGAAAAAATGTTATCTATTTACATTTCGTATTATGAAACCAATAAACATTTAACACATCAAAGATTTATCATTTTTTATTGGTCAACTTATAATGACCATGTTATCTATCACACTTCGTCATAATAATATTGTTTTTTTTCTCTTCAATTTCATTGTGTTTTTAAATGGCACCATTGTATATATTTTTATAAGTGACCATTGTATATCCATTTTATTATTTTAAAGTAGATGTTTTACTAATCATTTTTATAATGTGGGATATCAATAAATGGATTTTGAATTTTCAATCCCTAGTTACCATGTTTCAGTTCAAATTGAAATGATGCAATTTATTAGGGGGAGTCACATCCCACAATTTTACAAGGGAACATTATGCTTGAGAGTGTAAAAGATATTCCACATCAAGATTTTATTAATAACTAAATGTTATTATTTAATATCTCACCCTTATATCCTAGATATTAGAATGATGAGTATGAACATGATTAACAGAATTGTGAAAATAGTTTTATATATGTATATAATATTTATTATTTTGTGACTAAATAAATATTTTTTAAAATAAAACACCTTTATAAAATAAAAAAATATTTTTTCTTAAAAAATATTTAAATGCACAAAAGGGTATATTATAATAATAAATAAATAAAATCACAATTTTTATTATTATATTAGATATATATAATATTAAATTAAATGTTTAAAAATATTTTAATTTTATTTCTAGACATGACAAAAAAATCTAAATTTATGTAGACAAATCTGTATTTTTCTAAAGGCAGTTTGGCAACATTTTGATGGGGAAATTTTTTAGAAAATAAAATTTTAATTTTTTTAAAATTTCATTTAATGAAATAAACATCAATTTAGAATCATATTTTTTATATTTACATTTATTTAAATATTGATAATTTTTGGATAAGTTTCTTTTTTGATAAATAGTGAAAAATATTAATTTTCAATTGAAAAATGACTAGTTATCTAAATTATTGACAAAGAGAAATTATATTATAAATTGATTTCATATTAAAATTAGATAAAATATTCATGTATTAATTATCAAAATACCATTTTAATTTGGTTCATTTTTAATTTTCAAAATAAAAACATTTCAAACATTGACACAATTTCATATTAAAACCCTTCTTTCTCGCAACAACCACCATATTAATTTTTATTTTATTTTACCCACTTATAAATTATTAATTTTGAAAAATGGATTCCATAGTAGGAATAAAAAGGTACAAATTTAGAAAACAATACTTTTTTAGAGATATGAACAATAAATACAGTTATTTTTAATACTACAGTTAAGGGTAACTAAGTTAATTGAGGGTAAAAATATCCATTATATGGATTATAAAATTACACTAACACTTTCTGTAATATTATTGGATGAGATATTTTATTAAAAAATTAATACTTTAGCCTAATATTTTTTCACTTTAATTCACATGTTTGAATTGAAGCCACTTATTGTATTTTATTTTAAGGAAACGATAAAGATATCAAACTTATGATTTAATGACTATAAAAATTTTAATATATGGTTATCCATAATTTATATTAAACAATAAAAATTAATTTTTAATCTAGAATATTTTTCTACATAATTTAAATTTATTTATTATTTTTAGTGATACATTAATTAACATTAATGGTGGCACAATGACGATGTAGTAACTACTCAATTAATGAAAAAAATAAAAAATGATGTTAATTTTTTTATATAAATATAATTTTAGATAATTCATGTTAGAAATGAATTTTATAGATGAAAATGAAATATTAGGGTTACATTAATATAGTTTTTTGGAAGATATCTTGTTGTGTTTATATTTTTAGAAAATTAAAATTAATGAATAGTGTCGAAATTGACATTAATAAAATTTAAAAAAAATAAAATTTTATTAAATGATTAAAGATCATAAGAATTTAAATTATCAATAAATATTGGTACAATGTTTAATATTTCATAAGTAATTCATTTATGTGTCTTTTTTAATTTTATAGGAATTATATTAACTCTCAAATTTTAGAAATACATGTTGCCATGGTACGAATTAAAGAGTTTAAATAAGTGTTTAAAACAAAAGAAAAAGGATAACAATTTAGTCAAAACATAATAAATTTTAATTGTATGAATCAATTTCAAACCATAATTATATTATATTTAAAATAATATAAATTTTAACCTTTTTAATAAATAATAAATGTATATTAACTTAATATTTTTTTGAAATTCCAAGAGTTTCCCTCTCCTCTTTTATAAAATGGAACTTATTATTCTTAGTTAAAAACACATAAATAACTATTTTTTCTTCCAAAAACTATCCAAAAACCATCATTAAATCCTCACATACATTTTAGAGGTATTAGTTTTGTAAGAACACTACCCTTTTTTTCTTACGGTTTTAAGAAGCAAAATACTTCTAAAAAAAGAAGTTGCTTTCAATTAAGCATTTTTGTAATATTTATTATACATCATCCTTAAAATATTATTAAGACATTGTAAAATAATAAATAATGTATCCTTAATATTTTTAGATATTATCCTGCTATTATAATTACATAAATCCATATCATGTTTCATGAAATTGGAATATAATTTCTTATTTATATGTACGGTCGACTTCAACCCTGTGAACCGATTTAATTTATTTTCCATCACGGTCTCTGAAAACTGGTTAAAAGCATGGAAATAAAGTTTATAAAGTAAATTAAATTAATAAATATAATTTTTAAGCATAATATATCACTGAAATTCATGGCTTTCGATGGAGAGAAAAATGATAATTTCATTTCTTTATATGTGTGCACTATCACTTCCACGAAGGGATGTGATTCTCTTTTAACAAAAATGTCACATGGGGGATACATATAATTATATTTAGATGAATAATATGATATAAATTATATTATTATAATTATGGTAAAATAAAATGACACTTATCTTTTTCAATAATGATCATTGAAAAATCGAAATGCTACTCATGCATAAGTACGACTTACCATCTCAATGATTGAAACATAGTTCATTTTTCATAACCATAATTCATGGATTTGTTAAATATGTGATTTCTTATAATAATGATTATTATTTTGTGAATATTATTCTGTAGAATATGGGTTAATGTTCACTTTGACCATAGTCAATTAACTGATTTCGATGTGGACTTAGGACCAAATACCATTAAAACATCCAATATGAACTTAGATAATCAATTAATTGTTATTACATGCTAAAAAATATATAAAAATAATAATAATATTGAAAATGGGTCTCTATAAATTAAGTAATTAACCTAATATTACTAATCATGAAGATAAAAAAAGAATGTCATGAGTCTGTCTCAACGTAATAGACTTTTGAAAAAACATCATTTAAAATATTTTAAAAATTTATTATTATAAATAATTTGATTGTATGTACATGTTTTAAAAATGTTTTTATTAATTTATTTATACTAACAATAGTCACTTTATATGCTAATATTCGAATTTCCCTAAAAAAATTTCAAAAATCAATATCATTAAAAGACTTTTTTTAAAATATATTTGAAATATACACATTAATCCCTTTTCACAAAGGCCAACATAAATTTTTTCATTAAAATATTATGAATGAAAGAAATTTTCTAATATCATTATGCTTTAATTATATAACATTCCCATTATATGTTTTCAAAATTCGTTTTAAATAAAATTGTTTCTTAATTATGTGGAAATTGTCTCAATTTTAAAAGTAATTTTTAAAAAGGAAAGTGTATTTTGATATCAAAATGTTATTTTATTGGTGTTTAGAATATATTAATAAATTATATTTGATAAAAAAATTAAAAATATTTTTTGTTCCTAATTGTATGGTACTTGATCATCAAAAATAGGGTCGCTCAGATAAAACATGGTAGTTCCATTAGATCTTAACATGTGATGGTATATATAGTGATGAGTAGGCCTATTTTATCACAACATATGGTGGCCCAGATAGTGTTGGATAAGACTGTTACACCAAAACATTGTGTGGCCCAAATATAGATGGGTAAGCCTGTTATAGAATAACATGGGGTGGCCCATATAGCGCATGGTAAACCTATTACAACATAAAATATGGTGGCCAAGATAACCCTATTAATCCTATTAAAACTTAACAAAATGTGTCCCAGATATCCTAGATTAATCCAGTCATATCGTAACATTGGTCGGACAAGATAGTGTTGGGTAATACCATAACAGATTAATTGGGTAATGAACATTTCTGTAGATGGACATATCTTTATTCTAATTAAAGGTGTTTTGAAATGGTTTTTTTTAATATGATACTCTATGTAACTAAAATGGGTTTGAAATAGTTTTCTACTGGTTTTATAGGTTTTTGTTCTGAGAATAATGTGTGTATGTTTTTCCTGTGAATATTTTTGGATTCATTTTTAAAAAAAAATCATAAAATGGGTTTTCTTATTTTTCACTGGTCTAAAGGGTTATATTTATTTTTTATGTCTATCACTGAGATTTTTTACTCTTACCGTGCTTTAAAATGTTTTTCACAATGTTAAAGGATGAGTAGGGATAAGGATGAAACCAAGATGAAATGTGTGATATTATATCATGGAAATAAAACATTTTTTATTTTAGAAATTTGTTTGGTGGAAAAATTGTTACTGAATAAAAGTGTTCGCTTTAAATAGATTATTATAATATGTAATAGACTTTTATAATTATCTAAAACTCAAATATGAAAGTATGTTTGGGAAAAGCATGTGAATTTTAGTTTTAAAATAAATATATTAGAGTATGTTTATGGTAGTGTCCTTACTATGCATGAGCAAGGGCCAAAGCACACAGGCATGATCCAAAAAAAAATAGGAAGACCTGAGGAATCTAATACATGACATGTATAAAAATTAAATTCCATGTACCTTCCACAGGGTATTTTAAGGACCTTATTTTCTTTATTATAGATAAGTATTAGAAGGTTTTACCCTTGTTCTTTCATTATGAGTGTTCTGTGAGGAATTATATCCAAATTATTGAATATGATCCCCTAAAAGATATTATTCACTTATAGAGTCACAAAATCCATTAGAGTTTCTTGAGTTTTCATCCTATGACCCTCTATGTTATATTATAGCCTCGGTGTTAGGAATCATCATGACTGAAATTTATTGGGAATATGATTCCCTATATAATTGTTTAATCTGGCATGTGATTTATTAATCCCCCCGAGGCCTCGATTGAGATCCTCTATGTATTTATAGATATCTTTATAGTTCTAGAATGTACATATTCTTTGTAATTAACAATGGGAAAAACTTATTTGATTATGAAACTAGTGTAATCAAACCGATGGATTGATTTATCCTCCATGAGTGTTACCTATAAAGCCTTGAGGATTAATTATATGCTGACAGAATTATTGGGAATATTCTTTGAGAATTAGTTTGTCTCTTGAGTAAATCTATTTTATAATTGTTCGATATCTTATTTTTTTAAATACTCTATGGTGATGATCGGAGTACATTCTCGATGTCTTATGTTTCAAAAAAATTTGGTGACTTACTAGATATTGTTATACACACCCCTTTATGGGTTCTACATACACAATTCATTACATTTGTATACGATAATCATTTTGATTGAGTATTATGTAGAAAATGATTATATGGAGAATATATGAGATAAAAAGGCCATGGTACATACCAAGTACGACATTTAATAATAACCCCCTTCTTAATAAGACATACTCATTTTATAGTTTTTGTGGGATTGTGTTTGGGTGATATCATTTCTAGTACTTATATCATACTCTGTTTTGGGAGATAGATGTATTTATTAATTATGTTGTTTTTGTATTTTACCTATCTGTATTGTATGGGTATTTGGATATGTGTGTTGGTATAAGTACCTTTGGCTCTGGCCACCCATGTCGGTGATATTCTTACTCAGTGCTACTTTTTATCCCTTATCCAATTAGAGGCAGGCTTGGGGTATCACATTCTGCCTATCGCTAGATTGGAAGGCCCAAAAGTGTTAGTTCACGAATCTTAATTTTTAATTTAATCAAATAATTTTTTATAACATAAATTATCATTTTATTTTTTCTGAATACAAGTATTAAGGATAACAATTTATTGAATATATTCTTCAAATTTAATTTTTTAATCAATTACTTCACCTAAACGTGGGTGGCTTGGTTTTTTTTCTTCCAACACAATGTGTAATTGATACAATTAATATATAAGATGATCTATAAATTATAGGGATTCTTTATTATGTAACTTAATATTCTATTTTTCTTCCATTAAATATAAATATTTTAAATATTTCTTTATAATTGAACTTTGAGGTAAGTCGTGCCACACAGTTCTTGATTATTCTCTTCCTTAGGGTTTCATTTCTCAACTATGGCCATTATAAAATCCTATTTTCCTTACATAAACTAAATTTATTCTTCTTCTATGTAATCTCTGTCAGCCACTTTTCCAATTATCATAATTCCCTTCATTGAAAATTATTTATAGAGGACATTTATTGCTTAAAGACTCTTATAGGGGAATTTTGTTCTTAAATTATAGTAGTTTCAATTTCTTCTTCATCAATAATAATATTTTTCATACACCTGGCTGTAATATGCCAAACCATTCAATAATTGAAAAAATATAGTTGTACCATTCTATAAAATCTACCTTTTCCCTCTTGAATTTTCATTCCATAAGAGAAATAATCACATCATATATATTCTTCATCCTCAACGTCGTTTTTGATGTTAGTCTTTTAAATGGATTTGAATTTCTCTTCCTTACTAACTTGTTTAGTTGTTCAATTGGACATAACCTATAATAACCTAGGTTTTATGAAAAGATTTATTTCTCTAAGGTATATTTTTATCATTCTAAATTATGATTTTATACTTTTCATTAGGAATTTATCCTGAATAGAAAATTATACATAGAATATATGAATCTAAACAAGAATACATAATTCACTCATATTTGAAGGTAACATTAAAAGTTTATGACACCACGTGTTACTTACCATATATTATTACATATTATGGATTATTAAAATAAATAAAAGTGAAAAAATTAAAATCCTAAAATAAAAAGAAATGAATAGTATCATTAAAACTGGTATGTCACCAGGATCTAATTCACTCTTAAGAATCACCATTAGTAGATAAATACTACAATGAGAAAAAACATCAAGGAAAGATAATGTATTATGAAAAATAGAAAATATAAATTCAAATAATGACAAGTGTGATTTAATTAGTAATAATAGACCAAATTTATATTATGTTGTGTTGTATTGTATTTTTAGAAAAGGGTTATACAACTATTAAGTATAATAGTAGTAAACATTTTTCTCATACAGATGTATCTATATATAGTTATTATATTTATTAATTATTTAGATGTAAAAAATATATAAATTTTTATTATATATAATATACCATAGAAAATAAATTATTTTATAATTGAAATAAATGATACTAATTCATTTATTAAAATTCCATTTATAGAATTTCTTTTAAATATTTTTTTTTTATTTTTTTTGAATTTTTTACTTTTAAAGAAATACATGAGTAAAATTAATTAATAAAAGTTAATCAATGATTTATATAGTAAATTAATATCATATAATATATAAATAAGGGACTATAAGGATTAGAAATATAATTATTCATGACTATAATTTTTTTTAGAAAAAATATTGTTTTTATTATAAATTATATTCTTTTACTTGAATGATTGTTTTTTAATATTTGGAGTATTAAATTTAATAAAATTTAATTTTTTATATTACCATGAATTCAATGATTAATAATAATATAGTAATAATTATTTAATGTCTAAAATACTATATATCAAAGAATTTTTTTTTAATATATATTTTATTAAATTTCAATTATATATAATTGTGAATAAACTTAAGGAAATATAATGTAACTTGGTAATAAAGATGTTTAAATTCATTTTTATATTTAAAAATTTATTTAATTAAATATTAAATATTATGCATTATGCATTAATTTATTAATAAAATTTTCATCGCATTTAGTAATTGAATATCACAAATGGATTTCATATTTTGAATAAACATGTTAAAAAATTAGGTAATAAGATCAAATTTTTAGATATAAATACATGACGTTGACAAAAATGCGAGTTACCCCTATAAAGGTAATAAGGGTATTTTAAAGAATTATTTTTAAGAGAATTTTATTTTTACATATCTAAAATTAATTTATATGTTTTGAATGAAAAATATAATTTAATGATTATATGTATAGAAAAACATATTAATATTAACTTAATTAGTAATTGATAAGAAATTATAAAATGATCATTTTATTTTTTAAAAGTTATTTTTATGAAGAATATTTTTTTACAATAGGTGATGTTTTAATTTAAATGATAATTTTATTATATCTAAAATTGAATTAGAATAATTAGATTTCATTTTTTGAATCAACATGTTACAATTCTTTATGTTGGTTCATATTATATTTTTATGAAAATAATAATTACTGTGGTAAATAAATTAACAAGGTGAAAATTCGAAGAAGCTATAAACCAATATGGATCAAATGTTTTGTAAATAAAAACATATTCATGAATTCTATAAGTACGTTTTTAGTTGTTTTAGTCAAAAATAAATGTATAAACAAAATTTCCTCACAAAACTACCATTCGTTTCCATCATTACCCTTCACCTAACATATGTTTCCAAGGAAATGTCCTTAATTTTCACCAAATTATTGAGCTCTCGTATACACCTCCCAAAAAAACATACCTTAACATATACCTTGACCAGCTACCAATATTGATTTTATTAAACCATTATTATACATTAAAAAGTATTTTTTCTAATAATAATCCAAAATCATTCATTTCTATGGAACATGTGATGATAAAGAAAAATTCATCATGGAAGCTAATTTTTTTTATAAAAAGTCAAGAGTAAAGGTAAGGTTGTTCTCAAATAGATTTACCCTCATTGATATGTAATCTATATTCACCCTTATATTTCATTATGTGGTGTATATAAAGTACCATAAATGTGTTATACCATATTTTTTATATAATTAATGGAATTTCAAAATTCGTATCATGATCTTGGTTTCAATGTATTTTGATTAAAAAGTAAACAAATATATAAGGGTTTTATTTCTAATTTCACATTTAATTTTTGATTCCATAGGACAAAGTCTTCATTGAGAAAAATTTTATTATCTTTGTATCTTATATCACATATATTTTCTTATCCTTTGATTGTAGCTGTGAGTTTCCCACCTTATTACTATTTACCACTCTTTAGTTGACAAATTAACAAATGGTTTTCTTATAATAGGGAACAATATTATATATTCTAGTAAGTTGATATTTGTTTACATGAAATACATATTTTTTTACTTTTTATACTGTATTTCCTTTTCTATACTACAATGATTTTATAAATACATTTTATAATATCTTTTAATTTCAAATAAATGACTTAAATTAATATTTTTACTATTTTCTACACATGATATTTTTATTGACTTTTTAATATTTAAAAAAGGGTGAAATTTTTTTTAATTTCCATGGTAATAAATATTGTCTCATTCATATTTTTTTTATCTGTTAATATTCCACCAAAATATTTCACATCATTATAAAGGAATTATTTTTATCATTATTTTTAAAAATGCATTCCTTCTAAAATAATTATTTTTGAAAATATAAAACCAATTTATTCGTCTTTTTATATTGTATTTTATATTGATATTATATTATTTTTGGTTTATGAAAATATCCTTATATGATTATTATATTTTACTAGGGATATTTTATAATGACACCACCCACCTTCTTTATTTTTATGGATTGTGATCATGTTTTTATGAAATCATTATGGAATCCATTTCCCTCTCATTGGTTAATTATGATTTATAAAATTATGATTTTTTTGAGTTATTATGGAACACTGATATATGGTTTACCACTATGAGATGGGAGGGTTTGTTATATACCTCAGATGAATTGGGTATGGATTTTTTTCATGAGCTCAAAAGGGTACATAAGTCATTTTATCAATACCAAAAGGGTAAAAGAGAAGTTTCCCAATCCCAAAAGGGTACATAGGTTGTTATCCCACTTCCAAAATGGTACAATAGAAGTATCCCAATACAAAAAGGTTGCACGAGTAATATCCAAATCCAAAAATAGTACTGAGGATGATAAATCTATCCCATAAGTGCATATAGGTAGTATCCCAAGAAAAAAGGGAACATAGGTAGTAGTGTAAGATCCTTAGGTCACACTAATAGTCTTACAAGGCATAAAGGGTACACAGGTAGTATCTAAAGCACAAAAAGATTACATAGGTACTTGATTAAGTAAAAAAGGCTACATAAGTTATTTTTACAATCCTAAAATGGTATAAAACCTAAATAGAAAACATTTGTGTATCATAACATTTCAAATATATTTTTTAAAGATTTTTTTAAATATTAAATTCAATTTACCTCCTCATTTTTTTAAATTATTTTGTTGTTTAATGTTTTGGAATGATAGTTGTGTATTTAATAAATTAATTTTATTTTACGAGTTAATTTAATCGGTATATATTTTTTTTCATTTGATTTTATTTTTTTATTGTATATATATGTTAGTTACAGTTAAGGAAAAATGATTTTAAAAAGAATAGTGTGTGTGTGTGTGTGTTTGTGTCATTTAGGATATGTATGAGCCATTTATCCTATGTATACTTGTCATTCATGCTATTTTAATGTCATTCTTCATGTGTGTACAAGTCATGCGGTCTATGTAAAATTCATAATACATTTGTGTATGATTTATTCTTTATGTGAATATCAGTCCTTAAGTCTATGCATGATTTATCTCATCAAGGACATATAAGCTTTTTCCAATACTATATATGAGTCATTTGAGATGTACCTATCAGTCACAACATTAAACAATTTCACAAGCAGTGTAAGAACCTAGATCTTTTTTTCTGGTATGTTTTTTCCTTTTATGGTCGTTTTTGAGAAAAAGACGAAAATCCAAAAAATTTCAAAGTACACACCGTGTACTTCGATGACACACTAGGCCATGTGTTGTCCATGTCTGGATCGCATACACGGTGTGTAGGGGTGATGTGGAGGCCACTTAAAGTGGAGTATGGAAAATCCAAGTACACATCATGTACCTCAGTAGTACACGCCGTGTAATTATTTTTTTTCATTAAATGGACCGGGGTCATGCCAAATCGATAGAAAAACCTTCTTCTCTAGGTTCTTTGACCGGGGCATCTGTACGACCACGAAAATACTCCGAGCCCCTGAGCCTCAGTGTATTTTCCGAATCGATCGTCGTTTATTGCATTGGAACCGCAGCGGTGAGCACTTCCTTCTTCTTGAGTTTCATTCCATGAATTTCCCGCTTTCTCAAGATATTGTGGGTTGAATGTTTTGTGCATTTTCATAGATGTATTCCTTTTTAAATAGAATCAATCCTTGTGGTTCATGCATATTAATCTCCTAGCATCAAGGTAGGTGGTTTGTGCCTTACCGTTCGAAGTCTTTGCGTTTTATGTGAAAATTCCACCAATACCTGTGAACGGTGTATTGCGTATTTACCTTTCTATCCCTACTGTTATCCTACCTTGCTTGTATGCTCGTGTAGAGGTAATTTGATCTTGTGTGAGGATACTTTGTTGTGATTGGATGTTTTTCCCATGTCTTTCTCTATTTACGACCCTTTGGGTCTTGTTAGCCTTTGTTCGTTATGCTTGTTTCCATGCGTTCTGACCATAAGATGGAGTGATATTCTTGACAAGCTTGTTGTTCTATAGAATGATTATCCAAGTAGCTCTATTGGTGTACTTTGTCCTTATATACTTATTATGCACTGACTGGCACTGGGCCTTGAAAACCTAGTGCTATAGACTATAAGGGATAGACCTAGTGAGCTTCCTAGAGAGTATTGTCTATTATAGACTACAAGAGGGTAGACCGAGCGAGCTTCTTCCGAGAGTCTTGGACATTATAGACTACAGGGGATTGAATGAGTGATCTTCCCAGAGAGTCTTGGATATTATAGACTAAAGGAGGGTAGAACGAGTGAGCTTCCTCAGAGAGTATTTCCTTATTTGAATTTCCTTAAAACCTTTCCAGGCTAGAGAAGGAATTGACTGAGTGAGATTCCATAGATAGTCTGTGATAGACCTCAAGGTATAGGAGTAATTTACCGAGTGAGATTCCTCAAATATTTTCTAGACCTTGGGTCTATAAGAGGGTTAGACTGCGTGATCATCCTCAGAGAGTCCTTTACTACCCTAGACTATATGGGGAATTGACCGAGCGAGCTTCCCCAGAGAGTCTTGTAATTTCGTATGGCCAAACCATAAGGGATAGGATGAGTGCACTACCCAGAGTGTTGTGGGTACTTCTTGCATAGAACCATATGGGTTGGATTTGAGTACTTCCTAGAGGGGTTTCTGTTGTGGTTAGTTTTCTGCGTCACTGTTACTTATTGTCCAGTGGACTAATTACTGTTGTATATCAACCTATTTATGCTTATTGATTACTGGTTACTTTACTATTACCTACAATATGCTCACTGACTGTTAGGAACAGATCTTCAGGTGGTTTCTTACTAGTATTTAGTCTCATACCCAGTTGGGTTCATGCTTTTGGGCCCAAACAGACTATGTTGTTGAAAGTATAGACAAGGGAAAGCTCCCTTTGACTTCTGGTACTTGATTGCTTTGGAGCAGGAGAGCATGGGACCAAGATTAGGCTTGCGATGCTGAGGAGTTTTTTACCTTTTCTTTTGTAATTATTTTGGTACTATTTTTATTTCCATAATTGTGACCTGTTTGGATATTTTTCTAGATATGTATCAAGCATCATTTCATATATACATATGTGCTCCAGTGGTTTATTTTTTTAGTCTCCCACTGTTTTCATGTGCATTGCTTTTGGATATTTCTTCTTCCGTTATTGCATGTTTTGCTAATTTCCGCTGCGTACTCTGCCAATGAAGTCATAGTTTTCCCACTATGACACCCAAGTCCCTCACTACTATTCAACATCCTCTAGCATCTGGGGAGATGTGCTTGAGGGCGTGTGACCAACCGGGTACAGGGCACCTCTAGGTGGCTTCTGGAAACGGGATGTTACAAAGTGGTATCATAGGAATTCTTTTCTCTTGATTTACTGTTTGGAGCCTTTTTCTAGGGATATATCAGATTCGATACTTAGAAATAAACTATTCCTGGGTTTATCTAACCCGTATATAAGGAAAATCCAATCTACCTCATTTATTGTAGTTTTCTATTTTTGAGATTTTATGGTTGATATGATTTCACCTAGAGTGATTCACATGCCTTGTGTTGTTATTATTGTGCTATTGTGGTTCTATTTCTATAGCAACCCGATGAGATGAGGGTATGCTATCCCATGCATCATATAGGAACTTGTTAGAAATAACATTCCATGACATCTAGGGTGAATTAGAGATTGAATGTTGTTGTGATAGATGTTGTGTAGATTATTCATGTTATTGTGATAGATTCTTTGATTGAATCCCTACAGTTTGATAGAGAAATTGTTTATATTGTACCTTCCTTAAATAAACTCTAAATTTTGGTTCTTGAGGTGTTATGGGCCCTCATGAATTGGAACTTTGTGGATCATTGACTTGTTTCCCTTGTATGTTATATGTAAGAGATTCCAAGATTTGATTTTCGGGGACTATGGGATCTCACGGATCAGAATTTGGAACCATAATGCTTGTTTTTCAGTGTTTTATGGGCTTCGGTGCAGTTTCTGAGCTACTGCCTAGAAAAACCCAGAATACACTGTGTGTACTTTATGACTACACATCGTGTAGTTTTTAAACCTTGTCATTGACTGTGTGGAAATAAACACGGGGTTGTGCAAAGTCTTCAGGAACACACCATGTACGGTCGTTACACACCGTGTAGTATTGAGTCGTGTACATGGCCATGTCAATAACAACACGAGTCAGGGAAGCTCGTGTAGTACACACCGTGTTTTGTATGAACACGCCATGTAGTTTTGTTCTACGTACCTGACCGTGTCATGAACAACACGTGTCAGTGTTCTCTCTCCTATACACACCATGTTTGTTCGGAACACACTATGTAAGGGTCAGCAGTGTAGCCAGCCGTGTAACTAACAACACGGGTCTCTAGAAAATTTTGTAGTACAGGCTGAGTCCTTAGTGAAAACGTCATGTATTATAGGGTTGAGAAGAAAATGTGAGTTAGACATGTGAAGAGACTCATACATGGTAGTGGATTCCAAGTACAAGACCTGTGTGGGGACAACACGCCGTGTAGTCTGGGGTTTTACACGACCAAGGGTTGAAGAAGTACATGCCCATGTTTCGGGCTTAAGAGGACATGCCGTGTAGTTTTATACACATTGTGTAGTCATGTTTTTTAGAATTTCTTAATCTTTTCTCCTATTCCCATTTTGTACTCTTGTGTTCTCTATCCTTGATAATCTTGACTAAAGGTTGGCTTTTTTTTCTTTCAGATATATGCCACTAAGACGTCCTCCGGTTGTATATCAACTGAGAGACGGTGATCAGACACCAGATATGGCCGACCAGGGACCTCCTGCAGATCCTCCTACTGTGCAAGTCTTGGAACCAACAGTTATACCCGTTTCAGGCACCTATTTGCAGTCCAAGGAGGTCTTCCTGTGGATGATGCAGACCTTTTAGGGAGTGTTGCCTCTTTCCCCATCAATGGCTAATTTTACAAGGGTTTTCTAGAAGTAGCATCCTATTACTTTCTTAAGGGATGGAGGGCCCATGTCTGCAGAGTCGTGGCTAGAGGCCACACTGACGATCTTCGAGCATCTGGAGATACCTCGAGAAAAGTGGGTGAAGCTTGATACTAACATGTTCCGAGACACCACCCAGAGGTGGTGGGAGGTGATATCACAGTCAGGGCTCCAACAGAGTATGACTTGGGATTATTTTTGGCGCATCTTCTACGATTACTTTTATCTGGAGACCTTGAGGGCCGAAAGAGACCGGGATTTTATGAGTCTCAAACAGTGTACTATTTCTGTTATGGAGTACTCATCTTGCTTTACCGAGCTGCAACGCTTCACACCGATTCTAGTAGGTGATGAGTTGTCCCTTGCTAAGATTTTTTAGGATGGTATCATGCAGGATATCTTGTCCCAGGTGAATATCTTCTAGTTGACTTCAATATCCTCTATCGTCAACAAGGCACTGATCACTGTGTGCAATATGAGAGATTCTGGAGCAGCGGGCCAATGCGGTTCAACATCCAAAGTCAGTGTTCCTCCTAATGATAGCAGTAAATTCTATAGGGAGTCTGCTCGAGGAGATCATTGATGGAGGAATATATCTTCAGGCACACTGGTTGTATGCTACTAGTGTGGTAGGATCGGGCATACTAGTCCTTAGTGTCAGATAAACCCGATGGAGTACCGATATTGCGTCAAGATGGTCCATGTTTAGAGTTTCAGTCAGATCTTCAGTCCTATAGCTAGGGGTCAGTGTTCTTCAATGACCCCATGTGTAAGAGATGTATTGCCAGTTTTTCACCAGTCCAGGAACTGGAGTTATTCCGTTCATTGAGGCCGAGGTGGAGGTCGCAGCCATGGTAGTCAGTCACTATTTTACTAGCGACAATAGATTAGATCAGCCCAGAGTGGTCAGACAGGGGTGTAGGGCCATGATACGGGACATATTTTTGTTGTGGACTAGACCTATCAGGAGTAGGATCCCAGCCCTTCCATAGTTCGAGGTAAGATCTTAGTAGCCTCTTTTTTATCTTCAGCCCTTTTGATATTGGTGCTTCAGATAAATTTATCTCTGTTACAACTATGGAGAGCCTTGGGCTCTGTATCTTTTCGTCTGCCAACATTTTGACTCTTTGTACACCGTTGGGAACGAGGAAATCTAGCATACGTCAGTGCAGAGAGTGCCCTCTTGAGGTTACAGGGTGTCACTTCTTATGGGACCTATATGTCATAGATATGATAGGCTATGAAGTCATTCTCAGTATGTACTAGTTAGTTACCTTCTATTTATTCATCGATAACTATCGCCACAGGGTGAGTTTCGTATCACCAGAGGGTGGATCTTTCCTTCATAGAGGCGATCAGGGTGTCTAGGCAGGTAGAGCTAGGCCAGAGCATCATGGGCTGGGAGGAGTTACAACCCAGTATTCCAGTCTTTATTTGGATGACCAGGGGACTTCACAGTTAGACTTTCCTCTAGTGGTGGATCATTTTAGGGGTACCTTTCCAAAGGACTTTTTAGGTTTTCCTCTAGAGCGTGAGGTAGACTTCTCTATTGATATCGTTCCAGGAGTGGCACTGATGTCCATTACTACTTATAGGATGGCTACACCTGAATTGAAGGAGCTCATGAGGGAGTTGGAGTAAATGCAGGAAAAGTGTTTCATCTGACCCATTACATCTCCTTGGGGTTTTGCTGTCCTGTTTGCGAAGAAGGTAGATGTCACACTTAGGCTTTGCGTGGATTATCATAAGCTGAACCGGATGACGGTCATGAACCTATATACATTCACTACTGGAAAAGTAGGCTATACCAACGGTTTATAACCATTGCTATAGGCTGGAAAACCGTTGGTATAGGGTATACCAACGGTTTTCCAAACTGTTGGCCAGTAAGGCATGGGGAAAGCCCTTTACCAACGGTTTCATTTAAATCGTTGGTACAGGTGCTTGAGAATTCTGGAAAACAATTTACCAACAGTTCAGAACCGTTGGTAAAAGTTTTTCTAGAATTCTGGAAAAAGCTTTACCAAAGGTTGTAAACCGTTGGTATAAGTTTTTCCAGATTTCTGGAAAAACCTTTACCAACGGTTCAAAACCGTTGGTAAAGAGTTTCCCAAAACTGATGCACAGCAGCACCCAGAAGCCCCCCCAGAAGCTACACCTGCATAAAAAAACAGTTCACAACATCCCTCAGTATACCCTCCACTATACACCTGCATAAAAAATATCACAAAAGCCACATACAGACTTCAAACAGTATAAAAAACACCTAAAATAGCCCAAAAAAACACATATGACAACAATCATCCGGTTGTAATTCACCTCACCCATCAAATTTTAATAGGAAGAATAGTTTGATAAATATCTATTAGAGTTGAATAAGACATTCAAATTGACTCAAATCCCATTTTTTTGTGATACTAGGTTTGTGTATGTAATGATTTGTGATGAATTTTTCATTGAACCTGTATATTTTATAATATATGGTGAAAAGATATTTACTTAGGAGTCTCTTCACTTATGACCCCATGAGTGAAACAACAAAACTCATGAAAAAGAGTCGTTGATGAGTGTAAATTTCAGTTGTATTTACTTAAAATGATTTCCTTTTGAAATAAAAGAGAGACATTGAGTGGTTTCGTCCACACAGCGCCTCAGATTGAGGTGGAGTTGACTCGTACACATCACAAATGACTCATGGATACATTTCCTAAAGTATCAATAGTATCCTAAGGCCTTTGGTCTATTTTCCGTATGTCAGTTGTTGTTTTAACTTAAACTGTTTTCCATTTCAAAGAAAAGTGAAACACATTGAGTGGTGCTGGCCACACCGCAACTCGGATTGAGGCGGGGTTGACTCGTACACGTCACAAATGACCCATGGATCATTGTCCTAAAGTTTCAATATAATCCGAAAGCGTTTGGTCGGTTTTCCGTATGTCATTTTTTTTACTTAAAAGCGCATCCATTTTAAACAAAAGAAAGATACATTGAGTGGTGTCGGCCACACCTCACCTCAGATTGAGGCGGGGTTGACTCGTACACATCACGAATGACCAATGGATACATGTCCTAATGTATCAACAGTATTTGAATGTGTATGGTCAGTTTTCCGTATGTGGTTTTTTTACTTAAAAGCGCATCCATTTTAAACAAAAGAAAGACACTTTGAGTGGCCTCAGCCACACAGGCCCTCATATTGAGGCAGGGTTGACTCGTACACGTCACATATGACCCATGGATACATGTCCTAAAGTATCAATAGTATCCAAATGTTTTTGTTCCGTTTTCCGTATGTCAGTTGTTGTTTTAACTTAAACCGTTGTCCATTTCAAAGAAGAGTGACAAACATTGAGTGGTCCCGGCCACACCGACCCTCGGATTGGGGTGGGGATGACTCGTACACATCACATATGACCCATGGATCTTTTTCCTAAAGTTTCAACAGAATCTGAATGCGTTTGGTCGGTTTTCTGTATGCAAGTTGTTGTTTTCACTTAAAATCCTGTCCATTTCAAATAAAACTTAGACACTTTGAGTGGTGTCGGCCACACCGCACCTCGGATTGAGGTGGGATTGACTCGTACACGTCACAAATGACCCATAAATCATTTTCTTAAAGTTTCAACAGAATCCAAAAGTGTTTGGTCAGTTTTCCGTATGTCGTTTATTTTACTTAAAAGCGCATCCATTTTAAACAAAAGAAAGACACTTTGAGTGGTATCGGCCACACCAACCCTCGTATTGAAGCGGGGTTGACTCGTACACATCACATATGACCCATGGATAGTTTTCCTACAATTTCAACAGAATCTGAATGTGTTTGGTTGGTTTTCGGTATGTCAGTTGTTGTTTTAACTTAAACTGGTGTTCATTTCAAAGAAAAGTTAGTCACTTTGAGTGGTACCGGTCACACTGCGCCTCTAATTGAGGAGGGGTTGACTTGTACATGTCACATATGACCCATGGATCGTTTTCCTAAAGTTTCAACATAATCCGAATGCGTTTGGTTGGTTTTCCGTATGTCATTTGTTATTTTAACTTAAATTGTTGTCCATTTCAATGAAAAGTTAGACACTTTGAGTGGTGCCGACCACACCGCGCCTTGGATTGAGGCGGGGTTGACTCGTACACGTCAAAAATGACCCATGGATATATGTTCTAAAGTATAAATAGTATCCGAGTGCATTTGGTTAGTTTTCCATATGTGGTTTTTTTTACATAAAAGCACATCCATTTTAAACAAAAGAAGGACACTTTGAGTGGTACCGACCACACCGGCCCTAGGTTTGAGGAGGGTTTGACTCCTACATGTCACAAATGACCCATGGATACATGTCCTAATGTATCAACAGTATCCGAATTCCTTTGGTCCATTTATCGTATGTCAATTGTTGTTTTAACTTAAATAGTTGTCCATTTCAAAGAAAAGTGACACACTTTGAGTGGACCCGGCCACACCGGCCCACAGATTGAGGAGGGGTTGACTCGTACACGTCACATATGACCCATGGATACATGTCCTAATGTATAAATAGTATTCTAATGCCTTTGGTCTATTTTCCGTATGTCAGTTGTTGTTTTAACTTAAACTGTTGTCCATTTCAAAGAAAAGTGACACACTTTGAGTGGTCCCGGCCGCACCGGCCCTCAGATTGAGGTGGGGTTGACTCGTACACATCACATATGACCCATGTATACATGTACTAAAGTATAAACAGTATCCCAATTTCTTTGGTCCATTTTCCATATCTCAGTTTTTGTTTTAACTTAAACTATTGTCCATTTCAAAGAAAAGTGACACACTATGAGTGGTCCCGGCCACACCGGCCCTCGGATTGAGGTGGGGTTGACTCGTACACGTCACATATGACCCATAGATCCTTTTCCTAAAGTTTCAACAGAATCCGAATGCCTTTGGTCCGATTTCCGTATGTCAGTTGTTGTTTTAACTTAAACCGTTTTTCTTTTCAAATAAAAGTGACAAACATTGAGTGGTCCCGGCCACACCGGACCTCGGATTGAGGAGGGGTTGACTCGTACACGTCACATATGACCCATGGATCGTTTTACTAAAGTTTCAATAGAATTAGAATGCGTTTGGTTGGTTTTCTGTATGAAAGTTGTTCTTTTCACTTAAAATCCTGTCCATTTCAAATAAAAGTTAGACACTTTGAGTGGTGTCTGCTACACCGCGCCTCGAATTGAGGTGGGGTTGATTCTTACACGTCACAAATGACCCATAAATCATTTTCTTAAAATTTCAATAGAATCTGAAAGTGTTTGGTCGGTTTTTCGTATGTTGTTTATTTTACATAAAAGCGCATCCATTTAAAAAAAAGACACCTTGAGTGGTACCAGCCACACCGACCCTCAGATTGAGGCGGGGTTGACTCGTACATGACACTTCGACGATTGTTTCTATACAGATGGTTCATTGGAAAGAATCGTAGATGTCCCATAAAACTAAAACTATGATGATATTTCAGTCTTCTCGATCGAGTATTCTTCATACAAACAGGACATGACAATTTTCCTTTTGTGCTCCATCCAGACATCATTGCATAAGAAGGAAAATCATTGATAGTCCACATAAGTGCAGCACGCATCTGAAATATGTCTTTAGAACATGCATCGTATGTGGGCACACCCACATCCCAAAGAAGTTTCAACTCTTTTATTAAAGGTTGCATGTATACATCTATATCATTGCTGGGATCAGAAGGGCCAGATATCAGTATACTCAAGAAAATGTAAGGCTTTTTCATACAAAACCAAGGGGAAGGTTATAAATGTGTATGAAAACCGGCCATGTGTTGTGCGAGGTAAGCATCTGCCCAAATGGATTAAAATCGTCACATGAAAGACCTAGTCTCAAATTATGCACGTCGGCTACAAATTCAGGATATCGAGCATCAAATCTCTACCATGCTAATCCATCTGCAGGGTGAACCAACTCTTCATTATTCTTTTTTCTCTCGGTGTCATTCCATAGCATTTTTATGGATATTTCTTCAGACATGAAAAGGAACTGTAATCTGGGGATCAACAGAAAGTGCCACAATACTTTTTGTGGCACACGAGATGGTGTTCCATCATCTTTTGGCATCAATCGGGAGGTTCCACATTTTATACAATCATTTCTTTCAGCAGTTTCCTCCCAAATTAAGCTGCAATCATTCAGGCAAGCATGAATTTTTTTTTGAGAATCGAAGTTCATCAACCAACTTCAATGCCATATAGTGGTTTGAGGGAATATCTTCATCATCTGGAAGTAATTCCTTCAAGAAGGTAAGAATATAATCAATTTCAGTATTTGAAATCCCATACATAGTTTTCCCATGAAACATTCGGATTAAAAATTCCAACTTTTTCATTTTATCACATTGCCGATATACTGGAGTCGTCGCAGCATCATTCAATTTTTTCACCCTATCAACATCATCATTTTCATTGGATGCATCATGTGTGCTTGTATTGAAATCTTGTTGGCTGGATATCCTTTCCTTCTCATGATGTCGAATAAATGGAAACCGATCATATATCAAACTCTCCAATTCCGTCCTATCATTTGGATCATCATCATTTTGAGATTCCATTTTCTCTCCATTGTGATACCACACATAATAGTTTGTTTGGTAACCATATTTGGTTATATGATAGCTAACTGCTTCACGGCTCAACCAAGGTCTTCCAACACAATTAAAACATGGGTACTGTATGGGACCACTATCTGAAGCCTTGTCAAATGCAAAATCTAGAAAGCTGTTCAAATTATTTTGAAAATCGGTTGAAATCCAATCAGTTTCGTACATCCAAATTCTATCCATTCTGTAAAAAAATCGCAATAAGTCATTTCAAAGCAATTCAATAATATTAAAGTTTAATCAAAAAAATATTTACGTAAATCACAATTGTTTACTCTATATAAAAGCATAACTGACACATTACTCTATATGAGAATCATATTAAGAAATACAACAAAATACAGTGTGTATATGAAAATAAGATACAAAATTTCTAATGCCTATATTCACGGATTGATCAGTAAGATATTGGAAGTGGATCAAGGAATACATAATCCTTAAGGGTCTTGTTGAGAGTATATGAGTTTTATACTTTAACTTCTCCAAGTAGACCAGGATGAGGAGTAGGATGAGGATCATGGGAGTGGCGGGACTGTCCAAGGGGGGTGTGGCGTGTCCAGGGGGTGCGGGGTGTCTAGGGGGTGGTGGGGTCGTCCGGGGGTCGGAGGTGTCCAGGGGGTGGGGGGCTGTCTAGGGGGGTTGGGGTGTCCAGGTGGGCGGGCTGTCCGTGGGGGTGGTCAGGTTGTCCAAGGGGGTCGGGATGTATAGGTATATTTATATGAAAAGAATACCCCCACAATAATCATGCAACCATGTCATTAGTCTAAACCCCTAGAACACATAAAAGAATCTAGTATGAACATTTAATAAAATATTTAACACCATACAAATGAAAATACAATATAAATATAGTTTGAGAGGATATAATGGTGTGTTTAAAAAAATGATATCAAATCAATTTAAATGAATATGGAACAAATGAGGGTTTATAATACACTAAGAGTACCTCAAACAATCGAAAACCACTATAGCACCACCCCCTTGGATAGCCCAACCACCCCCCTCAACACCCCTTCTCCCTATGGATAGCCCCCACCCCCTTGGATATCCCGCCCACCCCCTGGACACCCCTACCCCCTGTGGCCAGCCCACCCACCCCCCCTGGACAGCCCGCCCACCCCTCCTTGGCAGCCCGACCACCCCCGTGGACAGCCCGTCCACCCTTGTGGACAACCCGCCCACCCCCATACCCCCTGGACACCCCGTACCGCCCGGGATAGCCCCGCCCACCCTCCCAAACAGCCCACACCCCCTCCCCTGCAACCGCACCACCTCCACCTAGACATACCAACCCCCCTGGACACCCTACACACATCTCCCCCACCAGGACACCCCACCCAGAGCCCCAGGACAGCCCACACCCCCTGGACAGCCCCGCCCACCATCGTGGACAGCCTTTACCACCCCCGTGGACAGCCCCGCCCACCCCCGTGGACAACCCACCCACCCCCGTGGACACCCCCTACCCCCTAGACAGCCCAACCACCCCCATGGACAGCCCACCCACCCCCTCGACACCCCTTCTCCCTATGGACAGCCCCCACCCCCTTGGATAGCCCGCCCACCCCCTGGACACCCCTACCCCCTATGGCCAGCCCACCCACCCCCCTGGAAAGCCCGCCCACCCCTCCTTGACAGCCCGACGACCCCTGTGGATAGCCCGTCCACCCTTGTGGATAGCCCGCCCACCCTCGTACCCCCTGGACAACCCGTACCCCCCATGGATAGCCCCGCCGACCCTCCCAAACAGCCCACACCCCCCTTCCCTGTAACCCCACCACCACCACTTAGACATACCACCCCTCCTGGACACCCCACACACACCTCCCCCACCAGGACACCCCACCCACACCCCCAGGACAGCCCACACCCCCTGGACAGCCCCGCCCACCCCCGTGGACACCCCCTACCCCTAGATAGTTCAGTCACCCTCGTGGATAGCCCACCCACCCCCATCGACACCCCTTCTCCCTATTGACATCCCCCACCCCCATGGATAGCCCGCCCACCCCCTGGACACCCCTACCCCTCGTGGCCAGCCCACCCACCCCCCTGGATAGCCCGCCCACCCCTCCTTGACAGCCCAACCACCCCCGTGGACAGACCGTCCACCCTTGTGGACAGCCCGCCCACCCCCGTACCCCCCTGGACAACCCGTACCCCCCCTGGATAGCCCCGCCCACCATCCCAAATAGCCCACACCCCCTCCCTTGCAACCCCACCACCACCACCTAGACATATCACCCCCCTGGACACCCCACACACCCCTCCCCCACCAAGACACCCCACCCAGACCCCCAGGACAGCCCACACCCCCGAGACAGCCCCGCCCACCCCCGTGGACAGCCATTCCCCCCACTGTGGATAGCCCCACCCACCCCCGTGGACAACCCACCCACCCCCGTGGACACCCCCTACCCCAAAATCCATTATCCAAGACATATCAAATTGGTTTGAACACAATCCATAATTCCCAATATCCATTATCCAAAACATGTAAACGTTCACGATAGCCTCACCCAACTCTGATTTACATGTTTTGAACACTCTCCTTCAAAACATAGAATATAAAAACATTAAAGAAGTCTTCACAAACACAAACAATATCCTATTTAGATATTAATTTCAATAATCAAGTAAACCACCAACACCTAGACAAAATCTCTTCATTAAAACAACTACAACAATATGGTTGAGATCAAATTTTACCTATTCATACGGGGGTGTACCTGTTGGGATGGGGGGTGCTGGTGTTCGAATGGGGGGTTCGCGAGAGCAGTGGAATCAGATGGGGTTCGCGAGAGTAGCAGAGCGAATATATTAGGGGTCTGTCCGAATGGGGAGAGGAGATCGCGATCTGCAATTTGGGGAAAAACTTTGCCAACGGTTTATAAAAACCGTTGGCAAAGGCACACCTTTCCCAACGGTTCACTGGAACCGTTGGGAAATGTGTGAGTTTAGCACCCATTTCCCAACGGTTCAGTGAACCGTTGGGAAAGGGTCCACTGAAATTCCCTTTGGCAACGGTTTAAATAAACCGTTGGCAAAGGCTCACTATACCAACGGTTTAAATAAACCTTTGGTATACTACCATTGGGAAAAGACCAAATTCCAGTAGTGATTACTGAGGATCGACGACCTCTTTGATCAGCTTCAAGGAGAATGGGTGTTCTTGATGACCGAACTGAGGTCCTGTTATCATCAGTTGTGCATTATACCATCACAAATATCTCTTACGTCCTTCAAAAGTAGGTATGGTCTATACGAGTATACGGTCATGTCATTCGGTCTCACGAACGCGCTAGTAGTTTTTATGGAACTGATGAACCGAGTGTTCCATCCAAACTTGGATTCCTTCATGGTGGTTTCTGTGGATGACATCTTGGTGTACTCTCACACAAGACACAACCATGCTACCCATATTGAGATCATTCTGAGTACACTAAAAGAGCATCAGTTATATTCTATTCTCTCAAAATGCCACTTTTGGATGGATCAGATTCACTTCTAGGGTCATGTCATCTCAGAGACAGGAGTATCAGTAGACCCAAGGAAAGTGAAAGATGTAGTTTCCTAGGAGCATCCAAAGAATGTCTTTGAGGTGCGGAGTTTTCTAGGGCTGGCTGGATACAACATGCTTTCCATATAAGACTTTTCACACCTTGAAACACCACTGACAGGTCTAACGAAGAAGGGGGAAAGTTCTTATGGTCAGATTCTTGTGAGACAGCCTTTCAGGAGATGAAAGGGAGGTTGATTTCAGAACCGATGCTAGTCTTTCTAGAGCTGGGAAAGAGTTATATAGTCTATTGTGATTCTTCAAGTGTCGTGCTAGGGTCTAGGATTATGCAGGGAGATGGAGTCGTCGCTTATGGGTATCGGCATTTGAGTCCACACGAGAGGAACAACCCGACGCATGATCTAGAGTTTCCAGCTGTTGTTCATGCCCTATGATGTTGGAGACACTATCTTCTGGGAGATCACTTTGTGGTGTTTAATAATCATAAGATTCTCAAGTATATCTTCACTCAGTGTGATTTGAATATGAGACATCGCAGTTGGGTCGAGTATCTTCAGTCCTTCGACTTTGAGTTTGCCTATACGCTGGGAGAGGGAAACGCAGTGGCTGATGCGTTGAGCAGGAGAACTCATATTCAGGCAGTTCAAGGGGCTAGTTGTGAGTGGTAGCTTATGGCTCTGTTCTATGAGATGCATTTGGAGGTGCACGATAGATAGGGGCAGATGATTCTTTCTTCTGTGGTTGTTACCTATTCTCTTCTCGGTCGAGTATGGATGAGGTAGCAATCAGAATCAGAAGGACTAGTCCTATGGGAGAGTGTGTCAAGAGTGGAACATATTCCTGGAAGGACAGTGGGTGAGGATGAGATCTTTCAATTCCAGGTATGCGTATGGGTGACAGTAGACATACACGAGGGACAAATGCGAGATTTCAATTCCTCAGTTTGGTCAGTTCATCCTGGCGTCACCAAGATGTATCGTGATCTACTTTGCTAGTACTGGTGGCCAAGTATGAAGAGAGATGTTGCTGGTTTCGTCCTGAGGTGTTCCACTTGTCAGCAGGTGAAAGAAGAACATCAACGACCAGCGGGGCTTTTGCAGTAGTTTCCCATCATTGAGTGGAAATGGAACGATGTCGCGATGGACTTCATGACCAGGTTACCGAGGTCACCTCGAGGGAGTGATTCTTTTTGGGTTGTCGTTGATAGGATTATGAAGGTTTCTCACTTCTTGATGATCAAGTAGACCTTCATTATTGATGATCTAGGGCGGTTGTACATCTGAGATATTGTACGTCTGCATGGGGTTCTACACTCTGTTATTTCAGACAGGGATGCACGTTTTACTTTTCAGTTCTGGAAGGGTCTTCAGAAGGCTTTGGGTACACAGCTACTTTTGAGTACAACAAACCATCCCCAGACAGATGGCTAGTCCGAGCATATGATCCAGGAGCTTAGGGATATCCTTCAATCTTGAATTCTAGACTTTGGCAGTTCTTGGGAGAGGCATATTCCTCTTGTGTATTTTTCCTATAACAACAATTTTCAGGAAACTATTCAGATGGAATCTTATGAGCCTTTGTACGGTAGACCATGTTGATCTCCTTTTTGCTAGCTAAAGGCAAGAGAGGAAGATTTTCTGGGACCACATCTTGTTCAAGAGACCTCCGAGAAGATATATTTGATTCAGAAGAGGATGGATACATCACAGTCTCGACAGAAGTCTTATGCAGATCAAAGGAGACGACCTCTAGAGTTAGAGGTCAGGGATCAGGTTTTCCTGCGTGTTTCAGTGAGCTTGGTACATAAAAGGATTCAGAGACAGGGTGATCTTTCACCACGGTATGTCGGGCCATTTGAGGCGTTGGAGAGAGATGGGTTGGTTGCCTATCGGTTGCTATTACCTCATAGGTACTGGTCTATGCACGAAGTCTTCCACGTTTCTCAGCTCCAACGTTACTTTTCAGACCAGTCTCATGCCTTTCAACCCGATGAGGATGAGCTTAAAGCGGATGCGTCATTTGAGATTCATCGTATCTGGATTCTCAATTACAGTGAAAAGGTTATCTATGGCCAGTTTGTTCCTCTGGTACGGGTGATATTGTAGCACGAGAAAGTATAGGAAGAGACTTGGGAGAGGGTGGACGATGTACGATCGTAGTGGTAGGAGCTGTTCAGGGATTCTTCTTCTACGCCTCTATAGGGAAATTCGGGGACAAATTTTCTTAAGGGGGGAAGTTTGTAAGAACTCGTACCTTTGTTTTAGGTATGTTTTTTC
Source organism: Viscum album (assembly GCA_963277665.1). NCBI lineage: Eukaryota > Viridiplantae > Streptophyta > Magnoliopsida > Santalales > Viscaceae > Viscum > Viscum album. The sequence goes on from OY728140.1 coordinate 642,744,182, forward strand.
ATTTTCTAGTCATTTTTGAGAAAAAGAGGAAATTTTGGAAATTTTGAAAGTGCACATTGTGTACTTTATAAGTACACACAGTGTACATAGATGCCACACCATGCCATGTGTTGGCGATGTCCGGGTCACACACACGGTGTGTAGGGGTGATGTGGAGGCTGCTTAAAGTGGAGTACAGAAAATCAAAGTACACGCCGTTTACCCCAGAATTACATTTCATGTACTTTTTTTATTAAATAGACCAGGGTCACGCATAATTGAAAGAAACACATTCCTCTCCCGGTTCATCGACCGGGGGTGTCCATATGGCCACGAACATTCTTTGAGCCTCTGAGCCTCCTTCTGTTTGCTGAATCAACCGCCGTCGAATGCATTGGAACCACATCAATGAGATCTTACTTCTTCATGATTTTCATTCCATGATTTTCCCCCTTTCTCAAGATATCTTGGGTTGAACGTTTTGTGCGTTTTCGTAGATATATGTCGTTATAAGGAGAATAAAGCCTCGTGGTTCAAGTATATTGATCTCCTAGAATCACGAAAGGTGGTTTGTGCCTTACCATTTGAGGCCTTTGAGTTTTATGTACAAATTCATCCAATACCCGTGAACGAGGTATTGTCTGTTTACCTTTTTTCCCCTGTTGTTTTCCTACCTTACTTGTATGCTCTTGTAGTGGTAATTTGATCTTGTATGAGGATAATTTGTTGTACTTGGATGTTTTTCCCATGCCTTGATCTATTTATGACCCATTGGGTCTTGTTATCCTTTGGCCGTTATGCTTGTTTCCATGCCTTGTGACTATAGGATGGAGTGATATTCTTGAAATGCTCGTTGTTTTGTAGAATGGTTAGCCAAGTATCCCTAAAGGTGTACTTTGGCCTTATAGCATTATTATGCACTGACTGCCACAAGACTGTGAGAACCTGGTGCTATAGACTATAAGGGATAGATTGAGTGAGCTTCCTAGAGAGTCTTGAATATTATAGACTATAGGAGGGTAGACTATGTGAGCTTCCTCAATGAGTCTTGGAAATTATAGACTACAGGGGATAGACAGAGTGAGATTCTCAGAGAGTCTTGGATATTATAGACTACAGGAGGATAGAATGATGGAGCTTCCTCAGAGAGTCTTTTCTTGTATGAATTTCCTTAAAACCTTTCCAGGCTAGAGAAGGAATTGACTGAGTGAGATTTCATAGAGAGTCTATGATAGAACTGATACTATAAGAGGAATTGATAGGGTGAGCTTCCTCAGAGAGTCCTTGACTACCCTAGACTATAAGGGGAATTGACTGACCGAGCTTCCCCAGAGAGTCTTATAATTTTGTATTACCAAACCAGTGGGGTTAGGCTGACTGCACTACCCAGAGGGATGTGGGTACTTCCTGGATAGGACCAGAGGGGTTGGATGTGAGTACATCCCAGAGGGGTTCCTGTTGTGGTTAGTTGATTGCTTCACTACTACTTGTTGTCCTGTGGACCGATTTCTATTGTATATCATTCTGTTTCTTCTTATTTATTACTGCTTATTGTACTATTACCTTTTATATGCTCACTAATTATTAGGCACAGATATTAGGGAGGTTGGCTACTGAGATTTAGTCTCACACCCTTTTTGGGCCATGCTTTTGGGCACAAACAGACTATGTTAATGCATGTATAGACTTTGGAAAGCACCCTTCTACTTCTGGTACATGATTGCTTTGGAGCAGGAGAGCATGGGACCAAGCTTAGGCCTGCGATGGTGAGGAGCTATTTATCTTTTCTTTTGTACTAGTTTCGGTACTGTTGGTATTTCCATCATTGTGACATGTTTGGTTGTTTTCCTAGATATGTATTATGCATAATTTCATATATACATATGTGCTCCAGTGGTTTATTGTTTTATTCTTCCGCTGTTTACTTGTGCATTGCTTTTGGATATTAATGCTTTCCCTATTGCATTTTTTTTATTTCCATTGCGAACTCTGCCAATGAGGGCATAGTTTCCATAGTATCAAACCTAAGGCCCTCACTACTAGTCAGTAGCCTCTGGCATTTGGGGAAATGCTCTTAAGGCTATGTGACCAACCAGGTATGGGGCACCTAGGGATGGATTTCAGAACCGGGACATTACAAGGAGGATGATTTATGTAGACCCCATCAGGTTGACATGTGATTTGAACCAGTATTTCTGGTTTCCAATTCAGCATTCCTGAAAACCATTTGTATGAGTCTATGTGGATTATAATCATTATTTATGTGTGATATTTATATTAAAATTAAATGAGAGAAGTTATATATTTTTATGAAGTGTGAACTAACATTCTGAAGAAAAATTAAAGAAAATAAATAAACATTTCGATAATAAATAGTTAATGAATCTTATAATGACCTTACAGGTTTATGTAGGGAATAAGGAACAAATAAGAGACATAATAGTATTAATGAAAGAGTGTTTTGGATGGGAAGTTAATCTTCCACTTCTCCTGTTTTGTTTTGATTTGTATGTTTTATTTTCTATATTCCTTAATTATTTTATTACCTTATTTTTTCCCATTTCAGATGTTTTCTCCATGAGATGGAGGTTTAAAACCGTTGGTGATTGAAGATCTAAAGGAAGTATAGCTGGGAAACTTGAGTCTCAAAATTAAAATGATAATATAACTTATTCTATGGATTGATTGAAGTGTGTAGTGGTAGTTAATATTATAAAAAACAATATTGTTTGATTAATTTATATTCATTTTTCATTTCCTTAGCCATTGATCATTCCCTCCCTACATTCAGTAATGTCAATATTTGATGAAATATGTAATGTTGTGTGATGAAGTTACTGGTGGTTGTTTGCACACAAGTGGCATCAATGAAACACTCCTAGGTTTCTTAGTGAGAAAAAAATAATTTTTATTTCAATGAGTATTCTAGGAAGTGGGTCACTCTTTGGTAAATATATATCACATATAAATATTAAGGTGGATTTAAAAACACATATTGTTTTTGAAGTTTATCCTCCCAAAAATTATTCATCAAAGAGTGAGGGGTGAAGAAATTATAAAACCTCTGATTCATCAGTTAATAAGAATAATTTACAACCATTTGAAGAATATGATAGCATTATAATTGGATATAGAACCCATAACCATATTTTACTAGTCTCTAACATTAATCCATATTTGTTTAATTTTTTTCATTGTTTTCATAATCAGTATACCAAAAAACTCATATTTTCTAACTATATTAGAAACTAATTTTTGTGATGCTTTTGATGTAGAGAACCATAAGATTTCAAAAATAATATATTTGTTCTTTTAGTTAATTTTTTTCACACAAATATGGTGATTATATCAATAAATTACTTCCATTTCTAAGAAAGTGGGGCTAAATTATCTAACGCTTTTGTTTCATGACTAGATCCATTATCAAATATATTATCTCTCTTGACCATGTGATAGAGAGAAATTTACTAAAAGCGACTATAAATTTTTACCTAAAAATCAATCAAGAAAAATTACCCTTATAAACACTTCTTATATTTTTAGTTTTCATTTTGATCCCCAAAATTGTAAAAAAATCAATGTCAAAATTTGAATGATATCTATACAAGCCAATTCATTCATAAGAGTATCCAAACATCAATACATGCCTTAAAAAATGATTTGAACTAAAAGCTAGCCTAATCCAATTGCTACCCAGATACCATCTTATTATAGGATAAGACCCTAATAAACACATCAATGATTTTCTACTGGTATACTCCACACTCAATTGAAGAGGAGTGGCATAGGAGATGTTAAAAATGAGATCATTACCATTATCACTGGAGGGAGTTTAAAGGATTTTTTATAAATATTTTCAATTATAAGAAGTATATAATTGGGTGTATATTTAATTATTATATCTATATATGTTTTCCCCTACCTCGATGAGTACTTCCATCAGAAAATAACTGTATACTGTTAGAATATATTTAATAGAGACTCTTCAGGAGTAATGAGAGATATTTAATATATTTTATTTCTAGTTTATCACCTCAATATGTAAAACAATATCAATTTATTTTATGTTTATGACATGGTTTTTAGGAATTTATGATTTCATTCTTGATAAATCATTTGGAGGATCACTAATTGTGAAGTAACATGTTGAGTGTAGGGAACTCATTGGGAAGATAACAAATTTCATTTTTACAAATATAGTTCATGTGGTATGAGTACTAGATTCCAAAAAGATTTATTGAATTCATATTTATCGCCCTTATATATAATATTTAAGTGATAACAACCTTGGTAAGGGAAATTAAATTGAATCCTACCAATGAACAACAATCACTAGTTAATATGTGTGTCCCACGATCATCCCCGAATCACCATACAAATTATTGTATTGATGTGTTGAGTACTGAATTTTTTCAGGTATCATATGATCAAACACAATTTTAATAGTTGAATTTATTATTAAGCGAACCATTCCAAGTGGAATTTGGATTATTAAATAAACTAAATCAGCTTAAAACACCTTACCAAAAATAATTACAGTGGGAACCACTATTTCATTATACTACTCCTCATAATAAACCATAAAAACACCATTTAAAAAGATAGATTCCACAGCACCATTCCAAAATAAGAAACCATATTAATAGAACACTACCATTTTAAAACCAATAAAACTACAACAATTAGAATCTTGGGTTGAGTATCTAAGAAATGAAATGATGGAGTTAAGAAATCCAATTGGAATTCTTATGGAAATATTATCCAAAAAACCCTGATAAACTACAAGAACAAAATGTTCCCAATATAATAATAAATGTATGTATGATGACCAATATGTGTGGAAAACAATATTACTCTCTAGCCACACCAAATACATATCAAATTAAAGTCAAAGATAAGGGACATGAGTATGATAAATCTAAACAAAATCATGAGAAGTAGTTCAAGAAAGAATAAAATAAAGTAGTAAAAGATAATTTTGGAAGAAATAATAAGTGAGTTGAGACAAATTTTAATGATCATAAAAAGGAAAAAAGGAACATCAACTTCTATTCCCATATAAAATGATCCTGTCGATAGATATTCAAGGGGAAGATAATTAAATTGGAATTTTGGAAACTTTTTATACATTTGAGTTTAACATTCTTCTCCTAAAAGTAATAAATAATCTAATAATGTATTTAATGTTTCTTAATGAACTTCTTACCATGAAGAGATTATTCATGTGTATTACTAAATAAATTTTAGATGAACTGTTTCAACCCTCATGTCCCCACAATTTAAAAAAATGGTAATATTCATGGATATTTGAGGCTTATTGAATCATGGGTTATATTATCTTTCAAATGAGTTGTTTTATTTGGGTTCATATATAAATAAAATTAATCACTCAATGGTAAATACTTTGAAGATGGAAGAATTGAATTATATAAGTGTGGTTGTTAAGATTTCTAATAGATCTACTTCTTTTATAATAGGAGACTTCGAAGAAGTCCACTTAATAATTCAAGACTGGATCTTTTCGATAAATTGTATTTTCTCAACATGGAAGATGATAACACCACAACACAATCAAAAATAATTTTTGGAAGACCCCTTTCTTTAAAGGTAGAATTATGGTCAATGACCAGAACACAAATTTTATTGATAAAATACAAAAAGTTACACAAGTCTGAATTAAGGAATTTTGTTTACATCCCTAGAATAAAGTTGGATTAACTCAAGATGAAGATCATACCTAAAAAGAATATCATGAGAAAAACCCATATTGGCAAGAACATCTGTTATCTTGTTTTATTCATGATACGTATGAGTGACGATGAAGTTGATATCTAAAAGAGAGTTTAAGAATTCCATTGAGTGTGTCTTTAGCATCCAAGCAAGATGTATGGTACCATTCCAGATGGACTGGATAGTCATAGTGGAGTCACTTTCGATATAGATATTGTCCCAGTTGTGTCTCTTGGAAAACGAGATAACATGGATAACACTCATCATCTATTCTTCCAAAGTGGAAGAAAAACCGCAAGATCCATATAAGTAGGTGAGCGTCTTGTCATGGTGATTTCTGAAGACGGCTCCACAACCTGTTGGGTCAGGGTTGCCTCTACAGGCACCATCCACATTGATTTTAATCCATCCTAGGGGAGGGAGCTTCCAAAAAACTTCAAAAGTAGATCTTGGTTGATGGTAATTCCCATCAACCCCAAAACACTGAAGAATCCCATGGTCATGCACCGAGTTTTTGCAAATATACATTTGAAATGAAGCCACCTCCCGAATCACGATGATAATTCTCATTTTACCGACATTTAGCTTGAATGGGTTGTTATGAAAGATAAGATCATTTCTACCATACCAGATCACATGAAGAAGCTCTGCTACAGCTGTGAAAAAAATATTCTTGATCTTTTGGGAGTCAGGTAGGTTCATACACCAGTGTAGTTGTGTGGTAATAGAAATAAAAAACAAAAATCTACACTCAAAAATGTCAATAATATAATTCTAGAGAGCCATTGTCATATCACTAGAAATAAAGAGGTGATTAAAATCTTTTATATGCTAGTTACACATACAGAATTTTGAATAGAGATTAACCCAGAAATCTTGTAAGAAGGTATCAGTTTTGATTCTTCCATGGGCGATACACCAAACCAGAGAGAATATCTAGGGTTTTAACCAGGCTTTCATGAATATTTTTAACCATGATAAATTGTTTTCATCATTCTTGAACAATTGATTGTAGTAATTTTTAGATTCAAGAACCCCATTGTGAGTAGTTTCCCAAATAAGAAAGTCATCCATATTAGTAAAGGGATAGTTGTTAACAATGTACTTGATATCCTCAGGTAAACATGGGTTTTTCAAATACATGACCTTCATAATGGTGTCATTAGAGAGGAGAGTATTTTGGTTACTAGGCATTAAAGAGATCAGGGGAGCACCATCCCAGTTATCCAACCAAAACATTAAATTTGAATCTTTTCTAGCCAACTATCTGGAATTTTTCATGATATAAGTAAAGGTTTTATTAATGGTGGGACAAATATAGGATTTCAAAAAGTGAGAGTGTTTATTTCTATGTTTGCTAAGGAATCATGTCCTAAGAAAATATGTGGAAGACCCCTTTTAATGATATTAAATGCCATCACCAATGTACATGAATGAACACATCAAATGGAATTTGGTTAGAGAATACTTTATTTCAATATTTTCGACTCAATGAATTACCATTAGTAGGTTCAAACCCTTATTACACTATTAATAACTAAAGAGGAACATCTTAGTTTAGATATATGCATCTTATGAAAAAATATGTTATCGAGGAAACAATTTATGATTGTAAATAATGTTGAGGAGAATGTTTCTAAATCAATAAAATCTAATTGAAGTATTTTGAAGAGGTAACATCTAAATTCCATGATAGGGATTACTATTTTTTATTAATGATGACTTTGATATTTCATATTGTGGGTAAGAAATTCAAGTTTTTTAGGGGGGAACCTAAGTCTAATATAATCCATAGAAAAACCTTAGGATATGGAAGTGAATCCTTTACAATGTGATTTTAAGAATTTACACTTTATGGAATGGAAAAGGTTATTTGAAATTATTAATAACAACATATCCACTAATATGGAATAAATTGGATTTAACATTTAAGGTAAACTAGTCGAGGAATATAATTTATTTTAGAAGAAAAACAAAGAATAAATCAAGAAATCCCTATGCAGAAAATTCAATTTGAAAATAATGAAAACCCAATTAATAAACCCCCAAGAAGAAAGAAATGAATGAGGTTTAAGGTAGTAAAAATATATATAGAATTCATCATATGTATGAATAATATATCAATTATCTCAATCATAATAGTTTATCCCAATTCATATATTTCATAAAAACTATCGTGGCCATAGCATGGAATGAATAAAATGAGTCTACCCCAATTTGAATTTACTATAATAGAAGACTTTGTGTAGATTATAGGAAGTTGAATCAAGTCCCTATTGGAGTTGGTACCCTAAAACCAACATCAATTTACATTATGATTTCCAATTTCAATGGTAACAATGTTCTTATCCCATCAACACTCTTATAATATAGGACATTGTGTCTGATGTTTTTCTTTATAAAAGTTGTCACAAAAAAGTTCACAACTATTACCTGATATGATAAGAACTTAAAAGTACTATAAAACTATTATTAATTATATGTTATATATGGATGGGATTTTCTAATGGTAAATTGATCATACCAATTATTTGGGGTTGGAGGATTACAATATATTGAGATTTCTTCCCATGAAGTTCACCTTTGGTAATTTCCTAGGTTAGGTGGTAATGTGAACTTGAATAACTGGAATAAAATAAACATTTATACATGTATTTTGATATACTTATATAGAGGTTTGAGTAATAGTCCTTAGATATTAATTTTTGATATCAATTCGTATCTTGATTAATAAAATATAGTGGATTAATAATTTTTTGACAACTCATGCTTTTAGTGAGCTAGGATATATAGGGTGGGTCACAAGCATTATTGAATTAATGAATAATGAGATAAATTATTTTTACATTATTTTATTTTGTGGAAGTTTATATCATAGGCACATAGATGTTTATAAATCTACCTGATTAAGCCCAAGTCCTTAGTGATCTGTCGGCTTTTACATTTTTAGGATGTCAAGGAATGTGACATTGAACACATAGGTTGATGGAACTATTATACAATCTATTTTATTAGAGTTTCCATGATAATGAGATTATATTATATATTTTAAATTTGTATGATGTTTTATATAACTGGGACATGGCCCTATTTATCAATGGCTTACTTAGGGTGTTTTCAATTTCCAACCATGTAATTTAGGCGTTTAAAAATAATGCCACAGAGAGAGGGTCCACAATGTTACACACTCTGTGTATCTAGATTCAAACTTAAATAATCTATATATAAAACATATAGTGTACAAGTAATTCATTGAATATGTGTTTGAATAATTATTCATGCTTGTTTGATTCAAAATATTCAGTCATAATTTAATCAAGATAATAAAATTGAGTTGAATATTTCATAAATATGTATTATCTATTTTAGAGAAAATAATGTTTATTAATTTATCATCATGTAATTTTTTATATTTTATTACTTAAATAATAATTCATTATTCATGTATTAGAAATTAAAAAAAGTAATAATTAATCAAGTTAATATTCTCTAGAGAAATGATTATTTAATATTATTTCAATAAATGTTAATTTCAATTTTTTTAGAAATAATAATTATTTATTTTTGATTTTAAATTATTCCACGTATGTGAGAATAATAATAATATTATTTTTAATTTTGGTTAATCATAGATTAATAAAGATATAAGGGTCCATTTGAAACTATTAATCTCAGAATATAACTCTTTATAAAGAAATTTTTATCACTCTCAATACTATTCAGTAGTGTACACAAAAAACTATAGATAGAATTATATCTATATATAGATATATCTTCTTATAGTATTCTAAAATGAATAGAGATAAATAATCTTCTTACATACTCTTTATTTGTTTGAGAACAAAAACAATCCTTCTTACTTTAAGTGATTCTTGTAGAGTGAAATTCAAAATGACACAAACATTGTAATCTTATGTGATTACACACTGGTATTTCTATGATGACAATCCATGGTTTATGGAGAATGTGTGGATCAGCTCCTTGGGGATTCTTTTGCACACCTATTGTGAGGTATCCGTCTATTTTATTTTTTATATTGAAGTTGCATAAGGTTTGTTTGAGTTTCAAAATCTTATGGATAGTTTTTGTATGTTTTGGGAAGGTTTTATGTATCATGAATTTTTCACATGGCTAGGGAAACTGTGAGATTTTCTGTATGTCATTATGTGAGAGATGGAGTGGTCTTTTGGGTAGGTTCAAAGCTAGTGCATGGTTTTAAATAACCATACAGTAATTTGGTGACATACTATGTTTTTATATAGATGTTATCCACATGTTTTGTTTATGGTTAGCTAAATTGTGTGGCTAAACAATACAATAGAAGTAATTATTAAATATGAATTTATATTCAACTTAATGATACCTCTAAAAAATATATTCCACCTATCCTATCCTAGATTCTTGAACCTTGGCCCCTCTCAAGGATTTTTTATGATTTTATTCCTTTTAGTGTTTCATTTCAATAGATTGGATAGTGTTGGACCTTGGGTATTAGAGAAATGTGAAAGGGAGGCTAGATATTTTAGATCATGGTGTGATTCACTATGTTGAACATATATATCTGATATTGGAAGATTCTCATATTTTTCAACATTATCCTATAACATTAAGGCTTATTATTTCCTAAATAAATGGATTATTTTTTAGTTCAAAAAATATTTTAAAATCTCATTATAAATGCATTTTTACTGGAAGGTATTAAAATATATATTTTTGGTTGAATCCTAGAAGTTATTTGATTAAATTATTAAGTGATTTTGTTCTTCAAAATAAAATATTAGAATTTGATATGATGGCATGTATTGGAGTATTTTTTTTATGTACATATAAAAAGGGTATTGTGGGTTAGACATGGTCACTATTCCAATCTTATATACGATTAGATTATTATACCAAATGAGGAATATGGATTAGAGGTACAAATACTTCTCACGATTTAAACTATTCACGTGTGGCCTTTAGTCAATAGTTAAATTTTTTGGTGTTATTCAGGGGTGTGTGGATTCATTCAATGATTGTGTTCTTAGTGTGAGTTATTTCACTACCTTATGATATATATACATACATATATATATCAACATTATCGATGCTTCTATATATCATTAATTTTAAATAAAATGTTGGAATAATGGTTTTTTTATTTCTATAACATTTTGGGGATGTCTTGGGGTTAACCTAATTATTTATAAACTCTCCCATACATATGAACATCAGTGAATATAAATATTATATTTATTATGGTACCTATAAGGGTTGTTTTCATATATTTCTGTTAGTGGTTCATGGTGTTGTGGTATTGGTTATGTGGTTTTTGGAGAATTAGATGACAATTGAGTTTTATAGTCTAGTGTTGGTCACCTTGTTTCCTTAGGACTTTTTTCCTTGAGTATTAATTTCCAGGAATTTTATTTATCCTATGATTAGAGACATTTTTATTTAGAGCCTACAATTACTTTGATTATAGTGTAAATATGAATTTGGACTGATTATTGTTTTTTATCATGTATGATATTGTGATTATTGTATTTGGCCTTATTGTATATGTTTAAAGTAATGAAATCCTTCATGATTTTATATGCTGTTGAAATTAATTTTTTTCTATTGTTCATTGAGGATGCCAATTAAGAAAAGAGTCGTTCTAGACCTTCCCATTATAATGATTAAGGTCATGATTTTACAAAATGTTATCAGTTATTAATGGTGCCTTTTTTGGGTTGTTAGTAATGAGATATTATGTTTTTGGGAATTAAATGTACAACATTATAAGTTTTAGCTAACATTATTATGATAAAATTCATATTACATGGTTTCTTAGAGTAAAAAAAGTATTGATAAACACTTCTAAAAATCTCATCAACTCATGATCGTGTGTTTAACTAAGGATTATAGGGTATTAAGATTTAAAAGGGAAAAAAATACTAGGATTACATTATTAATAATTTATTCTAATGATTAATTTTGAAATAATATTATTAAGAGCATGATTTTTTTGTCATAATATACTCTATAATTTTTGTTTGATGATACTTCTGATCACTAACTAGAGATTGTTATTTTGGTTTTAAAATAGTGGAATAATTTATAAGTCATAAAAACCAATAATAAGGGGTGAAAAATATTATCATTTCACATGAAAAATTATTTAACTGTGACCTTTTTAAGAGGGTTGTGAAAACATTCTAGGTAGTGGAAAATGGTAATCAAAATTATGAATCAGTCAATTATGATCATACATTGAAATTTGGGAAAAATAATCCACCAATTTTTAGGGGGATTTGGGACCAAAATAAGTAGATAATATACTTAATAGGATCAGTTGTATTTTTTATTTCCTTATAATCTCATCTGATAAAAAAGTGAAGCTAATAGTATACATTTTGTAGGTTCTCATACAACAATTTTTGGAATTATTTGAATAAGAAGAACATGACTAATTCATTACCTAGGAGGCAATCAAAAAAATTTTCAACAAATATTGTTATCCGCATACCATTAAATAACAAGACCGGCCAGTTTCTTTTCTATCAATAAAGTACATCTATGAGGAAAAAAATGAATATAAGTTTATTACCTTAGTCCATTTTTATCAATATGTAGAATATTGTAACCATTTTTAGGCCCCTATATTTGAGGCTGGGCTACTACCAGATATTGATTTTAATGTGGTCATATTATTAATTGATGATAATATATTCATGGTATGAAGAGAAATATTGATATAAATATATCAAGGAAATTTAGTGGAGTAAGATATATTTTCTTTCTATAAATGGGTGGAGACTTCAATACTAGAACCAAAAGGATGAGGGATACTAACTCCAAATGCTATGGAAAAAAATTAATTAGAACACGAGAAACATGTCTGTTAGACTACTTCATAGTTAAAATAAATTTTTTTTGTAATGTGTCTTGTTGAAGAAAAAGTAATTATATTATAATACAGTAACTCGAGTTTATCACAAATGTTTCCACAATGGACATATCCAAAGTCAATTTACAGGACCCATGTGTACAACAAATGAAAATTGTTCAAATGAGTCTCACATCACACCTAATAAACCAATGAAGTCATTTAAAAATAGATAAGACCCTTAATGTGGAGAAATTTATGATTAGACATAGAGAATATCTGTCGCCCAGCTAAAACCGCCTCAATATGAAATTGGGGAATAATCCATTGGATATGACCATCGACTACATAGAGGTGATCATTTAATAAAAAATGAGAAATAATACCCCTCAATGGCATGAGGTACCATTAATCCTAAGTCTAATATAATGAAAATATTATGCGAAAAAATTCTATCTAACTAGTTTTTTGATTCCCATGTGATAAATCAGTTGGGTCTAATGGTAGAAACAATACCTCATGTCTTTAAAATCAAAAGACCTCATGGGATGTAGGAATACATAAGATCTAATTGCTCATCATGTCCCACCACCATCACTGAAATCTACTATTTGGGATTTTATATACTTGGAAGTATAAATTCAATTTGATCATTGGGATGAAATAACAGCTGGAATTCAATTCTTGATGAATATTATGCCTGAAAATTAATGTTCATATCCTTATATTTTTTTCATATATTCAAAGTGTTTTGGTATATGAATTCTTGTTGGTAAGGTCCTTATTTTACATTAGATGAAACCATATCTTCCCAGCTTGATGTGATGAATTTATACTCTATCAAATAAAATGGAACTAGGAAACTTAATGCTATAGTAGACCAATACCCTGATGTATTTCTACATAATTTTTATAGGTTACCACATGAACAATAAATCTCTCAATATATTGATATACTTCCATAAATTAGTTTTATTTGAATGTATTCGAGAATTAAAATTTCAGTAGAAGAAATATTAATTAAATGAATAATCTGACTATGAACTTCAACATAGGCTGGACTAATCCTATTTATAATGAAGGTCGGTAATGTGTTTCTATAATGTGTCTACTCATATAAATGTAATCAAGTTATGATCAAGAATATGTACCATCATCTTCAAATTGATAACTATTTAAATCATTTAAAAGGATCATATTGGTCCTCCCAAATGTATCTATGATCCAGATATCACCAAAATTGAGGTAAGAAATAAGATATTCTAAATATTACCCTTATAAGTTTTATGGTTATTAAAGATATGTATTTGTTCTCTTTGGATGGGTTAGTCCATCTATAGCTTTCATTAAATTAATTAATCAAATCATCCATGAGAACATCGTCTATTTTTTATGAAAATTTTAGATGAAAATTTTTCATACTATTGATATAGTAGTGATGATGAGACCTATATAGAGTATGTGTTTGTTACATTGTGTAATAAATGACTTTTTCTCAATTCTCAATATTTGACATATGGATACTAATGGTTTATTAAATTTTCCATTTAATTTTTAAAAGTACCAAATTGGTTGATCTGAAAAAAAAATTAAATATTCATTTCATGGAATTAAACTACAAAATACATGGAGATAGGATATTTTTTGGGATTATAAGAATATTATCATCGATTTGTTTATGAATTTTCAAGACTTCTTCTACAATGAATTATTTGAGAACAAAAGTTATTTGATTCAAATAGAATTAGTATTTATAGAAATAATTTTATGAGATTAAATATTTTTTCACTTCAGAAAATATTATTATCTTTACAAACCTCTAAATAGTATATGTGGAATATTTTGATACGTTTTAGATATGGATAAGGCAACCTTAGATTGTGGCTTGAGAAATATGGGAAAACATGAAAATAATTTACTAACACGTGACCTAGAATTAGATGTGGTGGCCTTCACTATAAATACATGGAACCATAACCTATTTATTGAAATGTTCACCATTTTATGGATCATAAAATATTTGAAATATCGTCTAACTATGGGATATGAAATTAAATAAATGATGATATATGGAATATATTAATATGTTAAATTTTTCAGTTTTTTATAAACTTATAAAGGGAAATTTAATAATTGATTCATTATTTCAGAAATTATATAACAAGGTTGTTAAATAAGCTCATGAGTATTGGCATCTTAGGTTAGTAATTACCAACATTTGAATATAATGTAAGGAAAAAAATTAGGATTCATTTTTTTGATCCATTACCTATATTCCAAATTAAGATATTATGATATAGTTTTCTCCAAATTCACACCTTTATTTCCCTTCCATGAGGTAAAAAATTAATATTGGGGAGATAATTGAGTATTGGACAGTTTATGTAAATTCATTATTATGTTTTCGAAATCAAATATTAGTTAATTTTGGCATTCCAATAACATTTTGTTTCTATTTATCACCATTCACAATTAGTGGTTAACCTGATTATTAAAAAAATGTATGGGGAAATGAATACTAGATTTTTTCGTTTAGGTATGAAATTCAAATTATAATATTATGTTACATGATGATTCAAATTGAAATAGTCAATTACCAAACTCCAATGATCAATATATATGATACATTATATGGATATACATACATGATGGTGGTAACTGATTGATGTGGAATTTGTCATTGGTATACCAATGAAACTTCATAAAAATGATTCAATGTATATGATTGTGAACAAGTCATATATTTTATAGATTTCATTTCAATTTAAGTTACCAATGTGGGGGATTACATGGAAAAACTATATATCAAGGAATAATTGATATTGATTGGTGAACCAATATCAATTATCTCCAAACATGAACTTTGATTAACGTCATGTTTTTTGAGATCCATAAAAAATAAATTCTTGCACAATTGACCATGCGAATGACATATCATCCAAAAATGTATCGCTGGTAAGCATTTATGAAATAGGTAATAGAATATATAGTCTATGATTGTTTTATGGGTTTTAATGGTTCATGAGAATAATAATTTCTTTTTTATAGTTTTTTTATAATAATAATTACTTTGCATGAAAAATATAGATCCATGGAAGTTATTGTATATATTGACATGTTGATAATTTTATCTTTTTATAAATACTTGGGAAACTTCATTTATCAGAACATGTCATGTGCATGAAAGTACTATAACAAACTAGATGATTTGAAAATTGTTGAATGTTTTTTTACATGGATATAAGTAATAATTTAAATTTTATATTTGAAATAGAATTCACATTCCTAAAATTACAAGGATATTTTATGATTATATATTTTTATAATTATAAAATGCTCATAAATACTAATCCCATACATTAAAAGTGAAAATTTAAACTCAGTATCATCTTTTCTCACCAAACAAATCTTTTTTAAAATAAAAAATGGTTTATTTTTAGGATAAATATTCATAATTTTTATCTCAACCTCATCATTGTTCATTATATTCCTTAAAAATAGTTAATTGTATTTGAAATATGGGATGATCATAAAAATATTTGTATGAAAAATAAAAAAATTAAATATAAAATAAATCCAAAAATAATTATAAAACTTATACCTTTTCAAAAAAACTTTGGTCATTGAATAAACATTTTCATTCCCAATAAATCAACTTCTCTGAAAAAATATTTTCATAAATAATATCATAAGAAACATAAAAAATATCCATATATGTAAAATTAAAAATATGATAAAAACATGGAATGTTTTTTATAGAGTTATAATTTTCACACATAATAGGTAACATAAAATTTTCTTGGAATATAAAATTAATTACATACCTAATGAAAACATGTTAATTTTTATAAATAATTGAAATAATAAATAAAAACATTTATATAATTAGGAAATAATTTTCATATTAGACTTAGTTAGGGAGTAAACCACATGTAAACACATAAAATAACCCTATTGGTTAAACTTTAAATAACCACCATGTTTATATTTGAGTTAACCATCAAAGTAACACTTGCAATAACCATCACAATCATATTCAATCATAAAAATACCCATGTCATTTGAGGGATATCACAAACCCACCCATATTATTTTATGATGAAAAAAACATCATCATAAACAATTGAAAAATATGATAACATATTTTTATAAAATGAATCATTTCATCAAAAAAACATTCAATGTGAAAAATCTCTTATTAAAAACAAAAAAACACACATACAATGGAAATAATTTTAACTGAAAATAACTATGTAATAATGTAAGGTATGTTTCAGGGAAAATTTTATTAATGAAGGTGAGAAAATATATTTATTATGTATAAGACAAAAAAACCTTCCTTTTGACTATTGAAAAAAATTAAAAGTGAAACATTAAAAGATAATTTTTAATAGAAAGACCCTTACCTTGAGTCTCACTAATATTTTAACTTTTTTATATTCCTAAATAATAGAATTACGTTAACTTATATTCTCTTAATAACCTTTTAATAGTCAATTATTCATTTTTTCCATTTATTTCAATGATATATACAGTTAGTTAGTTTTTTAAGTTCACTATGGATATATTGATGATATTCGGTTCATAAGTCCCAAATGATTTTAGTAATTTGACTATGTTCATAGAAGTCATTATTAAAGTAACTCTAGTATAATAATTACTAAATTATAGTTTATATGAATAGAATATAATACTTAAGAAACAAATTCAATATGGTTATGAAAAATGATCTATGTGACAGTTATGGATACAGTTTTCCATACGTACGCATGAGTAACATTTCAACATTTCAATGATCGTTATAGATATAAAGTAAGTATTATTTTATCTTAAATTAATGATAATAATATAATATATATAATATTAATTCATTAAATAAACTTATATATATAATAAATTTTACTTGGTTTTGAAAATTGAATCACATCATTATGTTGCGGTGGTTGTCCACACGCACGCACGAACGACATTATCATTGTCCATGAATGGAAAGACCAGAATTTAAATGGTATATAATCTTTTAATAAAGATAAATATGTATTTAATATTATTTATGAACATTAATTATATCATTTTAACCACTCTTTATTGATGGTGATAGAAAAAAATTACATTGGTTTGAGATACAGTAGTCCACTATACACACAAATGGTGAATTCCTTTCTATTTTTATGAAATAGAACATGGATATAGGTCATGAAAAAAAATAATAACATTTATGATTATGAAAAAATATGGTTTTATTATTGTATATTTTTTAATGAATGTTTTAGGGATGTTAAATAAGTAATAATACCGATACATGAAAATAAAAACTATAACTCTTCTTTAGATAACCTCCATTTCATAACACCCTATGACCTCTAAGATTTTTATTCTTGAAAAAACAGGGGCTAGATAATGTATAAAGGGATTATAGGATGTTATTTTTTTATGTCATGGAAAACCAGCAATAGTTTTTTAGTGTTTATAAATTAGGAGAATATGTGTCATTTTGGGGAGGGGCACTCTTTCCATTCCCCAAAATATTAAATTAAAATAAATTAATCATAAATTATAAAGGGAACCAAAGTTAATTATTTAAAATATATTATTATTATGAGTCCAAAGAACCTAATAACTTAATAACCATTCATGTGTTTTTAAAATATGTATACCCTTATCGTTTTCTTATGACACTAATTTATCCCCTTAAATATTACGATGAAAATTTGGATTTTAATGCTTTGATTGTTGAAATAATATCCATAAAATGAAAATAGATGAGAAAATGGAACATCATTGTTTATTTAATACTTATAAAAATTCATTTCCTGAATTTATGATTTTATGTGTTTAATATAATTTAACGAAATATTATTTACAATAAAATATCTAGAATATCAAATTTTAGAACTATTCATTATATTGATATTAATAATATCATGATAATAGTTATAATTAGAAAAAATATATTTTCATATATCCCTAAAATGTATAATTATTCTATGAAGTTCATCAATAACATTAATTATATAAAATAATATTTATTTTAACATTTTTAAAATAATTTATTTGATTTTTCAGATAATTGATAAATTATAGCATAAATGTTATATAAGAATTTAAGTTTATTATTTCTTCTGAAAAATAGAAAATAAATTACAATTATGAATATAAATCTTATAGAAATAAAAATACTATCTAATGTTTTACATGTACTCTAGATAACACCATATTAAAATATTACACTTATTAAAAACAAGAGTGTGACATGTTTGACATTTTGTAAAATAAAATAATTATACAGGTCATAATCTCATCGAAGTGGCCCTATAATGTCATTAATTAGAAACTTATATGGTTATGGTAAATAAATACTCATATTATAGTATTTAGGAATGTTTTTAGATCATTTAATAGTTCATTTTATTTTATTTTTAAACTAAATTATCATATTTACCCTTTACCTTGTTAATAATAATTACTATGTTTAATATTCATATTGTCGAAAAATAAAAGGAGATTATTTAGTAATTTTGGATTCATTTATTCCAAATATGAATCAATGTTTTGAAATTAATAACATTAGTGTTTCATTGTTTAATTTAATATTAATCCACCAAAATGCTATGATTTTTTTTACAAATGTCCATTTTAAATATAAAATGTTTTCATACTAAAACAAAATATTTAAAAAACATTTAAAAACAATATTTTTGTTCTCCTAAATAATAAGTAATAATAAAAAATTATAAAATTATAAAAAATTTGTTTTACACTATAAAAACATTAAAATAAAATAAAATAATCAATAAAAATAAATATTTCTCAATATTCCTTCAAACTCAATATTTTCATAAAATTTTCAAAAATTCATCCGAACACAATTTTAAATTTTAAATTTAATAACGAAATTTATTCTTTTACGTTAAAATTATTAATTTTTAAAATTAAACTTTTAAATAGAATATTATAATAAATGACTTCAATAAAACCATTTCCTTTCTAATTTCTATAATCATTTAATATACTTATAATGAATATAAGTACATAATTCACGAATAATGATAAATTTTAGAATTATTTATTATATCATTACTTGTATTTTTTATATTGTACATCATCTTATAAATTCAATAATCACAATTTTAAACTCATGCTCTATAAATAGGGATTTAATTTTCAAAATACCTTCCATGAAATACCAAATTAAAAAAATAACAAATATTACATATAGAAATAGAGAAAAAGGAAGTTAAAAGGTCATATGGAATAAAATATAACTATATTTCCATATAAGAAAATATATTCTTGAATTAAAAAAAGCAGAATCCAAAATGATGATAGAGGGTGATAGGGAATTGGTTCGTGACAAATTCAACCACCTAAAAACCATAAATTTGTGATGCATTAAAAGGGCATTCATTTCTATATAGGAAAAGTAAATAAATAATAGATTTGATTTAAATTTCCATTATTAATTATGATGAATTATTTTAATATGTATACTAAGTTCATAAAGATATTTACGCACTCAAAAAGTTGTGTTTTATCATTTAATAAATTTCCAGAACAAACTCATCTTATACTCCAAATTATGAGTCATAAAGATTAATTTTTCTTGATTGAAACACTAAAGTATTCTAATATATATCCCAAAAACCATAAAAGTTTAAAAATATATTATTAAAATCTTTAATCATTGACCAAAACCTGAATGCTTAGTACAAGATAAGACAATTCCTAAAAATAAATATTCTGTTATTTGAGGAAAAAATATTTTAATATACCAAATTCAAAAGTAAATCCAATAGTTCAACATATATAATTCCAGAAATAACTAAATTTATAACTCATTGAAAATATTATAGACTAATATTGAATCAAAAAAAACTAGAAGGATTTGTGTACATGGACATCCAATATTAATTTTAATATTTATTTCCCTCAATATCATCAATCACTCTTAATGTATCATATAAACTAATCTCCCAAATCACATAATATCCAAGATATGATAAATGTTTCCATATATAACATGTTTCACCATAAATCCACATTATGATAACATACGACTATAAATGTCAATTCAACCATTGTTTCTCAAATAAAATCCCCTAATATTTTTAAACATAGTCCTATAATGCTCCCAAATAAATTTTTGAGATCAAATTTCAAAATAAAATTAATCACATAATAACCAATAAAATTTCCAATAAAAACTATTATATATTGAATAAATATATATTCCCAAAATCAACTTATTTTTCATTAATAAAATAATTTAAAAAATAAAAAGGCATACTGACCAGGACTTCACGTAAGTCAATGGTAGTAAAAGGTCCCCCATCACCATTTGGTTATGGGTCAAAAACTCACAACATTTCTATATTCAATGTGTAGTCAAATAACTTCTGAGTTTTACATTATCTAAAACTGTAATAATTTTAAAATTTATTGAAATATGGAAAAAAGTTTAAAAAATAACCATAACTAATTCCATAAAAGAGAAGTGTTTTAAACATAAAAGTTGTCTCTTACATTTAATTTTTCATCCAAAAATGCAATAACCCATAATTACTAGGAAATAAAATAACATATAAACCTGAAATGATACCTATAAATATAATGATAATTCCAACAAAATTAAATAAATTCTTCCTTAAAAAATTTTTACATTAAACTTATACTAAACCTAAGGGTTGTAATACCATAAATGTCTCTCAAAATACTCTTATCCAACATATTTTTCCAGTTATTAAGACATGAAAGGTGGTTTTTGGGACTTTTCAATCATAATATAAACATTAAAATTTTTAACCACTGACAATATTCATCAGTATTCATATTAATACACCTGAAAACATACTAATATATTATTTTATCTAAACCTCCTCTAATATATACTATAAGTACCATACCATAAGAATTACATATTATATTTTTTGTAACTAAATTCCACTTTCATATATTTATAGGATTTTTTGGTTTAGAGTTTTAGAAAATTAGGAAAAACTCTTACATATTTAACACATACATTAAAAGTGGAAACTTATATTCAGTATCCATTTTCCCACCAAATGAATCCTTTTTAATTGAGACATGGGTTATTTTCATGATAAATATTCAAAAATATAATCTTCAAATCACCATTAATCTTATTTAAATCCAATGTTTTTTTTAAAACTAGATGGGCACAAATATCCCAGAAAGGGACCTTGAAATAAATAAAGAAATTGATATTCCATGAATACTTATAAAAACTTTTCCTTTTCAAAATAAACTATAGGATCAAAATAAACAATTTATTACCAATGAAATCACCTTTTATTCTAAAGGATTTAAATAAATCATTTGTTTATAATTATTAAATGAAAATTAAAACCCAAATATTTTCCATTTAAAACAAGATAAAATGTAGTTTTTTTTCAAAAGTTATACTTTTCACCCTTAAGATGTAACATTTATCTTCCTCACAACGTACACTTAATAATATACATTATGAAAACTTTATACTTTTATAAAAATATATAAAGCTTAAACAAATAATATAGGTTACATGTGGAAACATTTTGTTATCATACATACTTATTTATTGACACTCATGCCCATATATGAAACAACCCTCATCGTTATACTTGAAATAATCCTCCTGAATATAGTTGGGGTAACCATGACAATTAAACTAGGACTAAGTACCATGATAAACATCTAACAAAAACATAAACAATGTATAGGAGGAATATCACGACACCACCTATCATTAGATTATAATGGAACCAAAAATCATCATAATGAATTCCCATGAACCATAACATAATCACAAAAATTAATTCTCACATTATAAAATCAATCCTTGAGGAAAATAAATTACTAAATATAAAACCACAGACATAAAATGGAATACATTTGCCATGAAAATAACTATGTAAGATTGTAAAGTAAGCTTCAAATAAAAGATTAGCCATGAATTTGAGAAAAATATTTCATGCCCTATAAATTTAAAAACAATTCCTTTTGACTTTTGTAAAAAAATATTGAATAAAGAACCTTAAAAAAACATTTAAAATAAAGTCCCTTGCCTTGAGTTAAACTCGTCACATACATTCATTATATACCTTAAAAATTATTATAATTATAATGTTTTTTAATGCATCATGAAAATTTCATGTTAATATTGAACATTTATAGTCACATTAATTATCAAAAATTATATTTATTTTAATATTTTTAATATAATTCCTTTTATTTTTCCAATAATTGAATAATTACGGCCTAAATGTTGTGTGGTCATTAAAGTTAATTATTTATTAACTAAAAATCAAAAATAAATTCCTATGAAGAATATAAATATTTTAGATATAAATATTCAATTTATATTCGAATATATAATATGTATTTCACTATATTAGAAATGTTACAGTTATTAAAAACAAGAGTGTGACATGTTTGATTATTTTTAATAAAATACTATAAATATCATAATTTCATCTTAGTGGACCGAAAAGTTCCTTAATTTTACAATAGGACGATTAAGTCCTATAATAAAAATATAATAATATTTAGGAATCTTTTTATAACATTTAATATTTATCATCATTTTATTTTCACCCTACATTTCTTAAATTAGAATTTATCATAGTAACAAAACTTTCAATGTTTACTATTTATATGGTCCAAAATTTAGAGGGATATATATAAAAAATTTAAAACAACCAATTCCAAATATATAAGTCTTTTTTAAAAATTAAAAACATATATTTTATCGATTATAATTGAAATGAAAATTGGAAAAATAGAACAAAAAATAGTTTTTGTTTGAAAAATGAGATTTTAGAATAGAAAATGTTTTTAAACTAAACTCAAATATAAAATATGATTTAGAATCAATAATTTATTTATTATAAATAAAAATGGACTAATGTAAATTCATAAACAATTAAAAACATAATTTGACCATATTAATTTTTCAAAAAAATTCAATAATAATGTAATTTTTACTAACCATTGAAAAATTATAATTTTCAAAGAATTTCCAAATTTCTATACTATGATAATTTATCCATAGTGAAATTAAGAAATTATTTAATTTATTCCAATTAAAATTCTATAATTTGAAAATTAGTTTTATTAAAAAATTATTATAAAGTATTAGATTAATGAAAACCTTTACTTTTCTTTTTTAATAACTACGTAATCTATTTATATTAAATAAAACCACCCAATCCTGGAATAATACTATATATTTAAATGAATTATTATATCATTACCCATGTTATCACAAAAAATGAACCATATAATTTAAAAATCATATATATATCACCCTTGATGATTTATATCCTTTGAAATTGATGACCACATTTTCATGAAAGTATCCTTCAGTCCGAGACACCATTGTTTGGGAAACAATTAAATACTTATTTTATAGAACATCATTTTATTTTATATTTAGGGATGTATTAGTGATTTTCCATATTTCTAGTACCTAATATCAATATTCAATTCATTCCATATCATTTCCATATATCCTAGTTAAAAAGTATGATCCTGTCTCCAAGCATGTGATACACTAAGACCATGTTAACCTTCATCCATAAGCTATATTTATTCGTTTCAATATTTTTATTTTAGATTGACAGGAAAATATTTTTATGGAAGTATAATCTATTTATTAATTATATGATCGAAATATGGTCTGATTCTGGTGGAAACATTGGTTCAAGGGATGTTCATTCTTGATTAATTTTCATAGATTATTATGGGAAATACTAAAATCTAACTTCCCTAGGATGGAAATCCATAGAGTATAGATCATGAAATACCCTCAACATCATGTATTTATATTTTATATTTATTTATTTTCAAGTTACAAAATGTAAAAGTTGTGTTATAGAAGAATAAAAGTGGTTTTGGGATGTTTTAGGAAGGTTTAATGGGTCTCATAGTTTTCATATTATTAGGGTAAGTTGTGCAGTTTTCTCATGGTAACTATGTAATATGTGGAGCGTTAATTTAAGAAGACACATATTTGTAACATAGTTTGTAAAAACTATGTGGAAACTATGTGTCATGGTATGTTTTAGGATAAAGTAAATTTAATCCATTAATTATATTTTTCAAAAATGTGTGGCCAAACCATGAACCGAGAATAATTAATTATGAAAATTTGATTTTTTTACATGAACATTCTGGTGAAAACAAGATTCTTCCGAACCTCACCAAGGTTCTATAACCCTGGAGCAATGCTAGGTATTTTATAAGATCTCATTCATTAATGTTATGAAAATCAATGTATATAATTTCATTGGTTAATAGGGATGGATGAAATGACCAAGGGACCATGAATCTACGAGATCATGGTGTGATACTTCGAGTAAAACACATTAGATGTAGGTAAATTCTTATAAATTAAAACTCTCTACATGAATTAGAAGTGTCTTTATTTCTTAAATAAAGTTCCTATGATTTTTTTGGAAGACCCTAATAAATATCCCTATCAGAAATCCTATTTTTATAGTTATTCTTAAAATCTGAAATTGTAGGAGAAACCCACAATATATTAAATTAAATGAATAAAATGAATTTAGTCTCCAAAACCAATTTTTGAATGTGAGAAATATGAATAGTCATTTTTTTCATTCTTATAAATATTGGATGTTCTATATAGTTTATACATGGTTGTAGTAGCAATCATGTAGATCCTTGGATTATACTTTCAAGTAATAAGGTGAGTTTGGTGGTATGAATACTATTTGTTGGATAGACTATTTAAGTGGGGATTTTGAAAGTTGTTTCATTAATTTGTGTTATGGATGGGTGTGTAGAATAATGCAAGAATTTTTCTTGTAGTGTGATTTATTTAAATACATTATAATATATATACATAGTTAAAGAACACCAATTTTCATGATTATTATTATATTTTATTTTAAGTAAATTTTCTGCCAACATATTTTTTATAATAGTATAAATAGGGTGAGGTCTCAGTGCAGACCTACATTGTTTTATACCCAATCGTTTCATATGCACATTTGTGGAAAAATAAAAACTGATTATCATGATATGAGAAAGGGGAAGGATTCTCATTTATATATTGATGCTTCATGCTGCTATGGTAATTTTAGTATAGAGTGGGAGTTTTGGATTACAATTGTGTTTTGGGTTCTAGAGTGGTTCCAACCTGGTGAAATATTCCTTATTTTCTTTATTCTTATCTTCTATTAGTTTTATTTATCTTTGAATTCAAAATTTCAATTATTTTTCAACTTTTATTAATATTCTAATTATTGTGTAGTTGTATATTTGGAGTTATTCATGTTTTTTTTCATGAAACGTATTTTCCATCTTTATTTTTTTCTACTAGATTGGTTTTAAGAGAAAATCATCCCTTGTGATTTGGTAATCCAAAAAAAATTATTATAAACCATTGATTATTTTTTGAAGTCACTGTAGTTTAGTTTAATTTTAGTCCTTCCCATGCTAGTGGTTGGGGTCATTATGTTACAGATTCTACAAATAAATCCTCTAACTCAATGACAACTTGATAAGAATCAATCATTTGATTTAACAATGTTGAAATAGTTCTAATGTGTGGTGGGGATTATTTATACAAATTGATTATTTGTTTTATGTGATGATCACACTAATTTGATTTCATGGTTTCTATATATTTAGTTCTCAGGGGAAATTCAGATATGATGAAGAATTTACATTGATCTGTTTCAGTTCGACCATTTTCACTAGATCATAGATCCATAGGATGGTATAAAAGTAGTCACATAACAATTTATAATTATTTACTATTCATTTATCATTTATATGTATCTGTTATCAAGATTTTTTTACTTATAGTTTATTTATTCCTTAATCCAAAATTGATTTAACATATTTCTATAATAAAAACTAGTGTTTCTAGTTTTATTGGATGATTAAATAATTAAGAATAGAAAAATAATGATGAGAGACTCCATTAAGATATACCAATAGTTTTTGTTGGTTGACATAGTTACACAGCATGTAATTGAACCACTCACACCATGTACCAGAGATATCCAGATTATGATGGGTTATAGGATACACATCCTACCTTAGGGATTGGAACATGGTGTTTGACTAATAATAGTTTGTTTAAAAATAGACTAGCACATAGGTTTTCTGACCACATGATGTGTTATTGGCATTAATGCCATAAAGGCTTAGAATTCAAATACAGAATTTCATGGAAAAAATGTTTTCAATAAATTCCATGTACTAAAACATGATGTGTGGGACTAAAAACTTTTTTATTTATAGGTTACACAGTATGTGGCTGGTATACACGATGTGAAACAAATAACTTTACAAATTCAAAATACCAATTGTATACTTATATTTATATCCCATACATAATTAAAAAACCAAAATGTATACCTCATTTATACTTGTTTTGTTGTAATGGAGTAATTGACGTAATTAAATTACATGAATATAATTTATTGTATCATTAAACCAAAATTACATAACTAGCAGTTGGTGTTCAAACTATATAAAAATTCTTTCAGAATTTATAAATATTCCATTAATACTATGTAATTATCTAAAACAATTATTGATTCCAATTACTATCATTATTATCTAATATAATACTAATCTTGATGGAATTTATGATTGTCATTAAGATGAAATAAATAAATAAATAATTTTATAATTTTATATTAATAATAAAGATGTATTTATAGTGATTTTAATCATGTATAAATTTTTTTATTTAATACATATTGATATTATTATTATCCTAGACTGAAATATTAATGAAGATGGTGTATTTTAATTTTTCATTATTTATTTAAATGATGGAATGCATTTCATCCACTCCACTATACAATACATGAATTGCATTTCTATTTTTTCGCATAGGTTCAAGGGTTGGTTTTCAATCCATTAGGTAATCAAACCGCAAGAGAAGATTATGATCATAATTATTTATTAATTTATTTATGATAGCATCATGGTTAATTGTTTATGGATTCTCTATCATGATTAAAAAAATAAATGAATTTAAAAGCCTAAAAGATGTAAATTGATTAAATTATATTACATATAAATTTGATATATACATGGTTAATAACTAATGTAAAGTATAGTTAACAATAAAAATATTGAAATATGATAAAATTGTAAATTTATGAATATAGATAACATTCCTCAAAACAAATATTATCTCAGAAAATCCTCCAACTAATTGTTTTGAAATGGAACCCATGTTCAATGTTACTAACCAACCTCCTTTGAGATTATTTTAATTAAAAATGAATTTCAAACGTGGGTTTTGGGTCATATTGACCTGGTTTGTACTGAGGTTTTTTTTCTCCCAGAGACTTATTTTAACTTGTAAGAAATTTTAGAGTAAATCCATCTCTATAATTTTAGAATTTTTGTTTCCACCCAATGAACTTGGGAGTTGCGAGTTATTTTAGTTGGAATGTTACACCTCCCTAAATAAATTTCAATAGATTGTTAGTCCCCCTTATGAATTATGGTAATTTTAATATGAATCTATTACACTTGAATATAAATATGATAGGATAATCAAAGACCAATGGTAAAAAATATTGGATTTCTGCAAAAGTGGCAGAGATTAAAAAATAAATACATTATTTATTTTTCAATCAAGAGAAATTAATAACATATTCACTTATTATAGGAATAAGAAACCATAAGACATAAACATTATACATAGTATATATATAAATCAAGTACAACCTTCTCAAAAAATTTATTTTCTAGGAATAGTATAGGAACTTGCGTGTTATACTACAACATGAGAGGAAATCATATATGTTGGAAACCACTATTCCTAATGCATCTAGTAAAGAGGCTAGTGATGAGGTACTCTCCCAACATGAAACACTTGGGTGAAGTGTTATATGTCTATTTATTAATGTTTTTATCTATTTCTATTGAGAAAAAAAATGTGGACGAGGAAATATATTCATATATCACATTGAGTCACCACTATGTTCTTTATCAAGAGAAGGATACACAAGAGTAATATGAGATCTTCAATGAACTATTTAGAAGCATGTTTATAGATTCTCTTCTGTATGGCCCACAAGTAGTAAATATGAATGGATATATGGATCACTCAGTCATCTTAGGTTATAAGCTCTATAATGAGTTATATAGAAACATCATCTTTTCATTACTACTTCATAATTTATCTTGTATCATTGTGAATTATAATATTAGAAATTGTGAGAATACTATATAATAACCCATTAACTTGATTATTCATATTGATAAGGGCATGAGGAGTGAAAAGGAGGAAATCCTTATGGTGAATTAAACATTGAAAAAGAAAAATGGACCAAATAATCACTATAAATCTAACTATCCAGAGCACTGTATTTACTTGAAGACGGACTTACAATGATATGAGAAGAAATTAGTTATATTATATATTTCATGTGGTAAAATAATCCACTGGATGAACTACACCCATTAGAAGAAGCATGGATAATATTTATGAGTGTTCTTTATCAAGTGAAATCATTCAACTTTTTCTTATTAGTTATAAGATACGACCTGTGGTTATCAGGTCTGTATTCAAATACAAGAACATAGTTAATTATGATTGGTTACTAGAGGATAAGAGAATATTTTATAATCAAATATATCTAGACATACTTTAGTGACTATAAGATATTGCCACATTTTTTGCAGTAGGGATTATCTTAGTTTTAAAAAAGGGTTATTATGTACCCTAGGTTTCAAAAAACATAAATATCACCTAGATTCATACTAATTTATTTAATTTTTCTAAAATAAAATCATATTTATTTTAATGTAAAAATAAATTATGGTATAGAACATTTATAAAATAGTCTTTATAGAATATATTATGAAATCTACGTACTTGATATTGATAATTAATCTGGTTCACATGGATAATGTGACATCCTATTATAGATCCACAAACATTGTTATGTAAATAAGAAACAATTAAAAAATATATATAAATACAATTATTTAGATTCTTTTAAACGAAAATAAATTGATATATACCATTATTTTTTATAAGGAATTTTGAACAAATTATTTTTTCATGGTATGGGTGGAAGATCCACAAGTGTTCTCGAATTTGGGGTACAATGGTGATCACTTCACATGGTGCAATAATCAAAAAGGAGATCGGCGCTGCTGGAGCCGTCTCGACCGATGTCTTGCCAACGTTCACGCCATAACCAAGTTCCCGGACTCCAAGGTGGATCATCTGGTGCGCAGTATATCGGATCACTCACCATTGCTGGTCTCCCTGTCCTCAAGGAATATCCATCAAGTTAGGTTCAGGTTTTATGGTCAATGGACCCGGAATCCGGAGTTTCTTCAAGTGGTGAGAGACTCCTGGAGGGATCCGGTACAAGGGTTTTCTTGGGTGGCCTTGCATAATAAACTAAGGCGACTCAAAATGAGGCTAAAGGGTTGGGCAACGAACCTTGGCTCCATTGATCAGGGGATGGAGGATCTCAAACAGGAGATTGAATGCTTGGAATCTAGTTTGGAGGAAGGCTGGAATGATGTTAGTTTTGAGGAGCTGTCTGCCAAGAAGAATAGTCTTGAGGAACTGTTCCTTAGACAAGAACGAGTGGCACGGGAGGAATCAAGGATTAAATGGCTGCATGAAGGAGATAAGAACACGGCCTACTTTCACGCCTGCATCAGGGAGAAAAGACGTCCCATTAAGCCCAATATCAGGCTTGATGACGGGAGTTACACAGATGATAGGGATGTCGTGGGAAGAATGGCCTATTCCCTATTCAAAGACATCCTTGCAGGGCCAAACGGTAGGATGGCCAGCGGGTACCCGAGTGGTTATGCAGAGCTTTGGGAGGCTATTCCGAACAACATATCCTCCGCAGACAATGCGCGAATGGAAGGGATCCCAGAGGAGTCCGAGATTCACCAAGCCATGATGAGTCTCAACTCAGAGAGCGCTCCGGGACCTGACTGTTTTCCTGGTTTGTGTTACAGAGTTGCATGGGATGAGGTCAAAGGTGACATTGTTGCAGCAGTGCAGGACTTTTTCAGAGTAGGATCTCTCCCACGGGTTGCATCTGCCACGACCTTGGTGCTCATACCGAAGGTTAAGGACCCCTCCTCCCTTCTCCACTACCGGCCCGTGAGCATGTGTAACTTCACCTACAAAATCCTTGCGAGTATTCTTAACACGAGGCTGGCTATGAACTTACCCCGCTGGATTTCCATGGAGCAACATGGTTTTGTGAGAGGGCGTTCTATTCAGGGGGCCATAGCCCTGGCACAGGAGATGATAAGGGACATTAATGCTAAAACTCACGGTTCCAACATGATCATCAAATTGGATATGAGCAAGGCGTACGACAGACTTGAATGGGGTTTTGTGAACAGGACCTTAGCTTTCATGGGCCTATCTGCCAAGGCCTCAGACATCCTTTTCAGATGCTTTAGTTCTTCATGGATGAATGTCTCATTTATGGGGAAATCACATGGCTTTTTTAAGGCCACTCGTGGCTTACGACAAGGTGACCTGATCTCCCCTACCCTGTTCATCCTTATGCAGGACGTGCTTAGCCGTCTCCTGAACAAAGAAATCCTCACTGGTAGTATACTTCCTTATCGAAGGAAAAAGAACTTCCCTCCCATCTCACATTTGATGTTTGCAGATGATACGATTATCTTCTCGAATGCAGGAAAAAGATCTGCGCGTGGCATTAAGAGGATCCTTGAAGATTACTGTTATTGGAGTGGTCAGGTGATCAATCACTCCAAGAGCAATTTATATATCTCAAACAAGTGCGGAGCTGGCCGCACGAACCTTCTTTGCAACATCATGGACATGCAGCCTGGTCACTTCCCGATGGAATACCCCGGGGCCCCTCTTTCGCCCGGCAGAGCGCGTATTCGGGACTTTGATCATGTGGTGAGCAGGATTACAGGGCGTATCCTCAACTGGAAGAGCCACTTCTTATCCTTTGGAGGGCGTATTGCACTGGTTAACAGTGTGCTGTCTACTATCCCGGTGCATGCGATGGCTTCCACTTCGGTGCCAAAGGGGGTGATCAAAGCAGTTGACAGGATCCTGGCTAATTTTTTATGGGATGCACTTGCTGAGGGGAAGAGACATTGGGTCGCATGGGGAAGAATGACACGTCCCATCCAGGAAGGAGGTATTAATGTTAAAAGCTTGAGGGACACACTCCATGGCATGCACGCCAATCTTGCCTGGGAGATCGTGGAGGACCGATCCCTCTAGGGGAGGATCATGTCCTACAGCTACGACAGTTCCAAGGAAGCTGACAGTGTGCAGGGATCCCCCCTCTGGCATTCGGTCTGCTCTCTTATCCCGAGCCTCCAACAGCAATCCCGGTGGGTTGTGGGAGAAGGCAATATTTCTGTCTGGACAAAGAATTGGGTGGGATCAGTACTTGGATTCCCGGGGTGTCCGCCCCCATTGATTACCTTTAAGGAAGCGTGCGCTCATCCTGGCTACATCAAGGCGGTGCTCGACAAGGATCAGCTGGACGGTTTTGATTCTATCCTCATTAACTCGGAGATGGACCGATGTGTATTCACCCCCTCTCGGTCTGGTAAGTTCAATATCAAGGATTACCGAAGGATCTCAACCCCCCAGGCTCAACAGAATTGCTGGAATGACCTGGTCTGGTATAATAAGCTTCCGAGCAAGTACAACTTTCTGGTTTGGCGTATAAGGAATCACGGGATTTCATCGGATGAAGGAATCAAGAAAATCGGAGTCAATCTAGCATCGTGTTGCCAATGCTGTAATAACAAGAGGGAAGAAACCACGAGCCATATTTTTTTTTGAAGGGGAGTGGGCGCGAGGTGTCTGGGATTCCTTCGGAGATTTCACAGCGATTCATTCGCCTCATCATCGAGACCTGCCGTTCCTGGAGAGGTGGTTTCAGGGGACTACGGATAAAGGTCCCGAGAGAGCAGCGAGGTCAATTATCCTCAGTGCTGGATGCTGGTGCCTCTGGAAAGCTCGGAACAAGGCCAGATTTGAGGGGTCTTCCTCCACAAGACGGTCCGTTATCATAAGAACCAAGAGCTTACTGATTGATACGGTCTCTCTTGTTGATAATTGGCGAGAAGCTCCCTCCCTCCGTAGCCTGCAGTCCCGTTCCCCTCCGGCCAACCCTCCTATGGTCAGAGCACGTGGTCGCTGGATTAAATGGCTTCCGCCGACAACTGGATTTAAACTTAACACTGATGGATCATGCATTGCGGGAGCCATGAGAGGTGGCGGAGTGGTTCGCAATCCAGAAGGGAGTGTTTTCCTTGCTTTCAAGGCGCACTATGGCGATGGTAGTGCTCTTCAAGCAGAGGCAAATGAAGTTCTCACGGGACTGAGTCTTTGCAAACAGAAGAATATTGCTCCTTCTGAGGTGGAAACAGACTCAAGGATTATTCATGATTCCCTGCTGGGAAGAGGTGCCACCCCCTGGTCAGTCTTATACAGCGTTAGGAAATGCAAACAGCTTCTCAACAACCAGGCTCGAGTCACCCATACCTGGAGAGAGGGGAACAAGGTTGCGGACTTCCTCGCCTCTCTTGCAGCCCTAGGATCCTCTGTCACTGTCCTTTCCAATGCAGCCTCCCTTAAGCCGGAGGGGGTTAACCTTATCCGAGGGGATGCCCTCGGTCTTCATTATTTCAGACCCCCCTAATTCGGGGTCCTCTGTTGTTCCTTCCCCCTATTTTTGTACTCTTTTCCCTTTACTAAATATTTAATGTTTTATGTGTGTGTGCTAGTGGTGGGTATTCAAACTCTATTAATTTTACTAATGAAATGAGTATAATTTTAACATTTTATTAAGGTGTTGAAACTTAGAATACTTTGATAAAATCAATGACCTCAAGAATGTTGTAGAAAACTAACATGATAAAAAGATAAAGAATCTTTGATTTGTTCAAGGTGGTGAGTATCTTAACTATGATTTCATCAATTTTTATGGGAGTTTGGGATTCTATCCCAACTCACTCATCCATAAGCACAAAAATGGAATAGAGTTATTGAAAAGATAAAACCAACATTCCATTAAATTAAAATGTCAAAGATGATCCATACTGATAATCCATAATCCTTTTGAGTATATTAATTATAGGATATTTCAATCATTCTACACATTTTTCCAAATTATTATGAAAATTTAATAACTTATGTTTTGATGCATGTAATGAAATTTTTGTGGTTTCAAACTCATATATGGGGTTGTGAGGCATTTGTAAAGGATATATCTAGAAACAAAATAGTGGCTAAGGAATTAAGTGTAAGTTTATAGGTTACTATAGGGAAAAATTGGTTATTTTTTATATGACCCATTAGAAACAATGCCATTGTTCATGACAAGTGATACTTAATGATATATGGAATGTCTATAAATGTTATAGTGGGAGATATATTGAATTTTATATTATCTATGATATAGATATTCCAAAACTAGTACAAGAATAGATATATCCCCAGGGATGTGGTTTTTTCTTGAGATACAATAATACATTGCTCCAATAGAGAGCTTAAAGAACATAAATTTTATGGGTTTCTAGTCATTAAATAATGTGAAATAATATATTTACAAAATATACTAATTTCTACAAGGAGGGAGTACAGATCCTAGAGGCCACAAGATGAAAATTATCCACTATTTCTAACATGAATTCCGTGTATAATAAAAATGCATGGGTTTTGGTTGAACCACTAATTGATATAAATATAATTGGATAAAAATCTTTACTCAAGGATAAAATCCTCATAGCAGGTGAAGAGAGGACTTATAAATCATCATTAGGCGAAAAACATAAAAAACATCAAGGCATAGACTATGTTGAAACCATTTCTCTAATTTCCATGTTTAAATTTCTTAATATAAAACTAGATATAACATCTTTCTATGACTATGAGATTTAACATATGGATATAAAAATAATATTACATAATGATAAAATTTAGGAGGATATGAAAAAGTGAAAAATATAATGGTTTATAACAAAAAATAATGAAAATAATGTTTCGATGTTTTATATGTTCAATTATTGGTTGAATTAATCATCCATGAAAGAGAAAATTCTATTTGATAAATCCATAATTGATTTTTTCTTCATCAAGAATTAATTTGAGTTATGATTATAATAGTAGTTTAGTGGGAGTGTAATCATTTTCATAATAAAATATATCAATTTCATTTTACTAATTAATATGGAACAACTATATTAAATCTAGTCAAAGACTTATTTAATATGCAATTCTCCAAGAATAAATTAGGAAAATTTTCCCATGTTATTGTGATCAAGATCATTTGTGAAAGATAAAAGTGTCTTCTTGGTCTATGTTAGGTTATAAACAGTGAATATATACCAAGGAGATTCACTATGAAACAATAAATGATTGTATTGGTTCTTGTGTCTCATGGTATATATCATTCTATGAAAAATTTCCCATAGACACAAATTGAATGAGATTTGATGATCAAGTTCCCAAATTCTTCTACTGTAGGATCCATCATGTATACAATATTTCCTTACCAATATTTATGTTTCCCACAACATGAGCATGATAGGTAAATATAAATATGACCTCAATGAGAAACATTAGTATGTTATTAAGGATATCCTTATGTAACTAAGGTGAAATATGGATACGTTCTTAGTATATAGAGAAGATAGGCATATAGTCATTAAGAAATGTATGCATTCTAGCATCTAAATTGACAATAATGATATGAAATCATATACAGGACATTTACTTATTATTAATAGAGTATATGTGTGATGGAAGATTCTAAAGTAGTTTATTTGTGTTAATTATAAAATGTAATCTATGTAGAATATATTTTATGACATATCTAAGGAAGTAGTGTAGACACAGAACATTATCCATGATCTTTTTGTGGTTCCCAATTTCAATGATTTTATCACAATGTATTAGGGTATTAATATATAATTGGATCTCTTAAAGAATAAATTTTCACATCCGTAGATTAATAACATACATTAGAAATATCACCACTTGATAGATTTTTCATATAACTTTTAGGTCATGGTTAAAAAAGTTCCCACATGAGAGAATGTGTTAGACCCCATAAATAAATGTCTATATGTGAAAATTCATAAACATTATGTGAGAGCCAGTGGAATAAAATGTTGTTTTCAGTTGTTTCTAGTGAAACTGGGATTCCATTGGAGTTGGTTTCCAATAAAAAACTTACCTATACTTTATAATAACATGTATTCCTAGTTTTGAATATTCATAATATTATTATTATATCATGGTTGTTTTTATTCGAGAAAGCATATGTGACAATGTCCACTGAGAACCTTTCACATTGAATTCTTAGATATGTTTCCATCACATATGATAACCTAGAAGTGTTACGAAAATATTATTAAATAGACATTATATAGATATATGACAATTTATTATGGGGTATTACTGATATATGATATCAAGGTTAGGAGTTGGTTAATATATCGAGAGTTTTTCTCATGATAATTTCCCCTTACAATCTCTAAGAGATGGGGTTTATGAGTACTTTAAACAATAGATAAAAATAAAATATTATATATTCATTAGATATTCATATCCATAGAAACATGTAATGGTGTTTAGAATTACAAGTTATTAGTAATGCATATCACAATTTCCATGGTTTTATGTATTAATGAAAACATAGATTATATATTTCCAGGGGAGTTAAGATAAAATGGTTGGGACACAAGTGATATTATATTAATTAATAAAGTGATAAAGAATTACCCCTTATATTTTTTTAACATAGGTTTATATCTTTGAAACTTTTACTTGAATATAATCAATTTATTATGTTTTTTTCTATGGATTTTTAACATGTCCATTCTTAAATGGTTAAAGGAAGAGAAATCGAGAATATAGGTAGATGATACTTCTATGGATTCTATTTGATTATAGATATCATTAAATTGTTATTATATTACACACTATACTTCTATATGGTTTTTATATTGATTTGAGATTAACTTCTTTCTATATGGGCATATGTAGATGTTGTTATACACTATAATTGAAATATATGTAGTTCTAGATAATTCCACTTAGAAAAGGGACTAAAGGGTCACACAATAAGTGTCTCAATAATATTAATTAATTTCTATATAATCGTAAATATTTAATAAATATTATTCCCATATGTGGTTTAATCATTATTCTTGTGTGGTTGATCAAAAATATTTATTCACCAGCTTTTCATGAGAATAGTTGTTAATTGAAAATTTAATTACTATTTATTTGTTATTTTTTAGAATATAATATATTTTTATTTATTCATATGTAATATAGTTGTAATTATTTATTTAAATAAACTTTTATTTTTCACGATTCAATAAATACCCAGGAGGAATAACAGTCCAAGTTAGTGGTTTTGCCAAAACATATTTACAAAATATTATTTAAATATATTTAAATGTATTAATTTAGAAAAGAATATTTTTTTACCCAGGAGTTTACAATATCATAAGTGAATGATAATATTTTTATCATTATTTTGACATGGGTTTTTTTCAGGATTAAGAGAATTATAAATTCCCTTGTCCATTTATTAATCCTTTCTACTTATAACCTATATTATATCGTTCTTAATAGTCTTCAATGGTGTGAAAAATGAAATTCATTGAAAATTTTATCACACTCTAGAGAGATCTTCCCCTATTATTCTCCAACAAGTAAATAGTAATTCTCCTCATCTTCCCTCTTGATTCTAGAGGTAATTAGAAGAATCCTTGCACATAAAATTTATTCTTGTGGTGATTAATGCTGAACGACATAAGCATTAAAATATATTTTGTATAATAAACTAATGATTTATTTGATTATGATCCAAGGTTAATGTTTCATGTGAATATCATTTATATAGGGCTTATACCCCTTAATCATTAAAATCAAACAATGTATTTCATGAAATAATTATATGATGCATCTGCAAAGAAAGAATCCAAATATGAGATAATTCATTTTTATATAAATTATCATTACTTTATATTTTATAATCATATCTCAAGTATTTTTTGGCTTCTATTCATCTATTTTAGGGGAGAAATATGAGGAGGTTGAGGAATATACATTGTTGGTCATTATCTTTACTGCTTCTAGATAACTCCAAACCCTTTATTCACAAAAAATGTTCATTTATCTATTTCATTTATTTTCCATATAATAGAATGGTGGTTTATAAGATCTTATTTCTACTTCTTAGATGGATTTTCATGTAATAGTATTGTTCTTCTTCCACCCAACGATTATGATAAAATAAACTTTTACCACCCCTAAGGTACCTTTTCAAATAATATGATGGAAGTTGGATTTTATAGTGAAGTCATTACATTTTAGATAAATCCACCCCACCTTAGAAATGCTGAAGGTAGTAAAACTATACCATTACATTAGTATTATAAATAAACAAATTTCATCTCAAAGGACAAAATAGTTTAGTGCTATTGGTAAATGAGATACATATATGATTATTTATTTACCAATGAATACACTAATAACAACATATTGTTTTTTTATTTGAGGATAATTAAACTATCATATCAAGCATATCCTAGCATATATTTCTCAGTAAACATTAGGGAATCCTACAAAAAAAATAAGGTTAAACTTAAAGGATCAGTAAGGTTAAATACAGAAGAAGTAATAATTAATCCATAGGAATAATAAATACGAAAAGGTAATAACTTAGGACACATTCATCCCTATAATATTGGCATGAAACCTTTGTGAGGACTTGTATGGTAGACCCTCTTGGACACCATTATGATGGATCGATCTAGGAGAGTCAATAATGATGGTCCAAAACTACTAGAAATATCACCTATAATCAGGGTTCAAAACTGTGGGTATAGCCCTTGAAACCGTGGGTATAGGCTATACCCACGGTTTCAAAAACCGTATGCTGGAATGTCATCGCAATAGGTATATACCCCCAGTTTACAGAAAATCATGGGTATAGGCCAGGAAAAATTTATATTACCCACATTTAATTGAACCGTGGGTATAGATGTATACCCACATTTTCATAATCATGGGTATACAAATTTACAGCACCAGAAATTTCCAATGGTTCATTTGAACCGTGGGTTCAGATGTATACCCACAGTTTCAAAATTGTGGGTATACTGATTTACAGAGCCATAAATTTCCCAAAGTTCATTGAACTATGGGTATAGGCAGGTCCCATGTAGCCGAGCAGGTGTACCTCGCTCTATAATTCTGCACCTCTATGATTCTGCACCTGCAACTCTACGATTATGCACCTATAAACATTCTTCACCTCTAAACATTCTGCACCTAAAAATATAATATAAGATTATACATGGATCTTTACGACACCAAGAATTTAACAATTTCCCATGAATTGTCATGAATGATAACACAATGAAAAAAAGATTAAAATCCACACAATATTCTACATCATTAAATAATGTTATTCAACCCCCTTTTGAGCCAAAATGTCACTTTCAAGGCCTAAACATCCAAGAATAAGATCTTACACTTATACCCCAGTATAAGGCATCCATTAATTGATTCCAAGGTACAAAACAAATGGGATTCACTACCCAAATTCTAGCGTCACCTATCCAAGATATACTCTCCTCAATCATACATAAATGACTCATCACAATCCCATTTACATATGTTTATAGACCAACCCACATACCCTTTAAAAAGATTGCGTTTTTTATTTTAAAGGTACAAGACTTGTACTCCCCCTCTAAGGGCCTACTACATCGAATGGGGCCTCATCCTTTAGAATTTTACCCAAAATCATAGGTCTCATATGGGTACACAAACATGTACATGAAAATGAAGGCATTGTTCTAGAAGATCCATAGAATCATCATGTGTTTTATTTAGTGTTTTAACATATTAATTCTAGAGTGACTAGGATGAGACCCTTTCTTCTTTCCCAACATTATTTCCTTATTCAACCCACATAGGTACAAAGGATTCCAATGTTTCATGCCCAATACTATAATACATAAGGGAGGTTTATTAGGAGAATCCAAATTCCAATAACACAACAATGAAATGAAATCACACAACAACACGACACCTCTATACACTTCTAATGTCAATCCCTAGTATTAGAATCATACAAAAAATTCAATAACATCAATATGAGTCTAACAAGTACATCAATATCTGGGATTCCATTATATTTTACCTTCTAGTTCAACTATTATTAAATTTTCAAAACAAATCACCAACTTTTGATGGTTTAAGTGGGAACCCAAAATAATCCAACAATGAACAACAATTAAACCAATAAGAACAACCAGGAAAAAACAAACAGGGGTAAATTGGTGTCTATCACTTGGCGTAGTGAACCAAGAGATTCCAAGAGGAACCTGACCCAATTCAAAGATAGTTCTCTAATTTAATTTTTTTTATTGATACTCATATAATCCTAAGTATTTATATAAATTAATTCCAATAACTTCTAAAAATATTTATGGAAAATAGAAACATATTTTATCCCCTCATCCTAAGGAGAATCATGGTTCACCCCTACCTAGCCCCTCCCCCTCCCCCTCCCCTCCCACTGTCCATCCCCTCCCACTCCCTCCCACCTACCCAGCCCCTCTCCCAGCCCCTCCCCCTCCCCCTGCCCAACCCCTCCCCCTCGCTCCCCATTGTCCATCTCCTCCCCCAGCCCCCCTCCCCCCTACCCAGCCCCTCCCTCTCCCCCCTGCCCAGCCTCTCCCCTCCCCCTCCCCCTGCCTAGCCCCTCCCCCTCCCTCCCCACTGCCCATCTCCTCCTCCTCCCTCCCCACATCCCAGCCCCTCCCCCTCCCCCTCCCTCTCCCTCCCCACTATGAATTGTTTTACTAACTATGAACCACCCCTATCTAGGGTGCATAGTTCTGGTGCACATTTAGCACTAACTATGAAAAAACCATGTAACTTACACTGGATGGAATATTTTCCTCTTTTCCATGCTCTGAACCTTAGGGAACCCTCAAGACTCGTCATACTCCCAAGAAATATTCCCTTAACAAATTTAGTGGGAGTTAAACCAATGCTTAAATAAGTACATAACTCAATGGAAGTTCAGGATCTTACAAACATGACACAACCAAAATGAACACTTCCAATATCCTTCACACACTAGGTCCACTGACTCCACATCCTCTGAGGTCATTTCCGAATTTCAGATCATCTGCACAAAATAAATATATGTGGGTACAAATCCAATGCATGGGTGAGTTTAAACACTCCCAATAAGACACCCCAAAATCACAACGGAAGACAAGAATAAAGTTAAACTCAATGAAATGAACCCACATATGCTTATGGAAATAAGATACCATGGTCAATTAGGAAATTGATTTAGAAAACTCTACTATATAGGAATATTAACTCCAAAATAAAACTAAAATGCCTCGAGTACCATAAAATCGAGGAATATGAACTATAGTAAATATATCAGTTCCACATCATCCCTATATTATAGTAATAGTGGGGGTCTCATTACTTGCTAAATATAGTAAAATAACCATGGAAGTGATAAATCATATGGAGGATTCAAACTTTGCCATGTGTCAAATGAAACATCTTGCGGGGTTACCTACTCTATGTAGAGGATTCATATCTCCAAACATCCAGTGGTGTTACCTACTTTAGGTGACTTAAATGGAATGCGAGTCTTATCCTTGAGTGTTTTGGATCCCTCTATCTCATCTCTTATCTGTCTAAATTTGTTTTAATTATAGATACACTTATTTGGTGCGTCAAACACTTTTAAATCTCTACATTACCTGTCTTCTTCAGTTCCTTGATTTTATTTGACTAAACCAAAATATGTGAATTTGTTGGATGATTATAGTTTTATGGTGGGTTTGGAATGAGTTGGGTGGCACATATTTGTCATAATCTTATTAGTATTGATCTATTTCCCTCATCTGTACTCAATTCTTTTAGTTGTTGGTGGATTTGTTTATGTCTCAGCAAGTCTCATCACCCTCTTGGTTCTGTTCGTATTTTTCTTCTCTATATAGTAGAAAAAATCCATGAGACTTGTTTGAAAAAAGTTTCTTGGAATTGGTATAAAAAACTATTTTCTTACAAACATGTATTGTAATGTCATTCAAAAATTTATATATATACAAAGTTGGAGTAAAACCTGAATCAGGATTCCACTGAACATGCTTTTTATTTTTTGTTTCGAGTCTTCCTAAAACACAAAAAACCACATTAAAAAATTAGAGATAGGAAAGCTAAAAACCACAAACAAAATATGCAACTTATAAATCAGTTATTCAACTCTAAATATTCATATAACTCACATATCACGTACCAATCAGTGCCTTTAGGTTTAAATAAAAAGATCAGAAGCAATTAAACCTTCTCAACACCTTCAATAAATGAGCTCTTCTACTTCAAAGTGGAGTTCATGGTCATACTCTCCTGATGAACATCCTCTGCATGACGAGTGTATGAAAAAAATATTATGTAGGAAAAAATAAAAAAGGCATACATTGGGATGTAAACTAAAGAAAAAGTTAAAAAAGACACTCCCAAGTGGTCATTGATAGGGAATAAAAAAGAAAATATCAATGTAAAATACTCATTTATATATATAGAGGCATTATACACATGGGAAAAAAAATTATTTCAATAATATGAATTTATAATTTTATAGATTATTTGGTAGGGGTTATTTTATGGGGAATTAAACATTCAATGAAAATATAGCAGTTATAACATTAATGTTTTTGAATTAATATTGAAAAAATGTTTCAAGGTATCATAAAAATTTTGTACAACATGATGCTTAAAAGATATACTTTTTATGGATTATATTGTATCTTTGGAAATTTTTTTCATATAGAAAAGATATTTTTTTAAAATAGACATCATGATACACTTGAGAGTTTTGAGAAACAATGTTTAGGGGTTTCAACCCCGTTAAAGGAATAAAAGTTATAAACATATTGTAAATTATATATAGAAATCACAGAACATGTTTGATATTATTGAATAAGTCTATGGAAGGTGTGACCATCCTATTCATGATGAAAATGAATGCCTCATCAATATACCATCCTAAAAATATTTCAGTTTTAATACTCATAATAATCAAAAGAAGAATAGTAAAGTGAAGGAGAAAGATTTAGTTGTTGATGTTTCACCCAAAATATCCAAAGGGGAAAGTCCATGGATATTGGATAGTGACTGTTCTGCTCACATGAGCTTTTTTGGTTTTGAAAATTCTCAAAACACACCACAAGAATAATTTATGTATCTCAATGGGTGTATAGGACATTATCCCTTAGGTTAGTCCATAAGGTTATCATCCCCTATCAACTATCTCAGGTCATACTACAATGTCATCATTCCCCACTTCCGGACTCCATTAATGCCTCAAGGCCTTCATTCCCTTCCATTTTTCATTCCAGAACCCACCATATTCATCATGAATCACATCTCAAATTCTCCCCCAATATAAGATTAATGAATTCATAAAGGATCCACTTTTTACTTTGATACAAGATTGTATAAGTCTACTATCCATACACATATATATATACCCAAGTCATAGTAAGGAATCGTTCTATATATATAGAGGCATAATCATATCAATTTAAAGGAATTATCATGGTCTGTACACACACGCATGAGTATTTCATATCATACATTTTTATATAGTTGTAATAACATGGTAATAACTTCTTGCATTCAACATATTGAAGCCCAACATCAATTTTCACCACTTGAATCAATATCACAAACCAAATATCCATGGAATAATCCCCATATCACTACATGATAATTAAATGGTTATGATATATGATGAAGAGCATGTTATGGGCTGGGATAATTTTAGACCTATCCATCAAGATACTACAAAATTAAGAGATCTAGATGGATCTTAGAATGATCGGGAAAAACCATCATTCCATATTTATTTTCCATGTAAACCTAGAAAGAATCACATTGGGTATCATTATAAATCCTAAACTTGGGTAAGAAATACAAGATCTAGTTCCTTTACAAGGATAATAAATAATATCAAGAAATAAATAGAATAACAACAAAGAAATGATGAATTATATTTAAATCTCTACTAATATCTCTATATCAAATATAATTACTCTCTGAAAAGAACTAATTCACCATGAAGTCTAATTAGAGTCCCTTGGTTTGATTACCCTGATTTTAGGATGAATAATGACTGTCTTTAGGGTGTTTCTATGTCAAAATGATAATTTTCAAATGATTAAATTCTATGTAAATGGTTTGGATGCTTGGCTTACAAAATCATGCTCTAACCATGGGAAGTTCAATAGCTATTCAAGTCACATGCATGGTTTGGACACTTGGTTTTGTAAACCCTATGAAAATCATGATGTTGATTATCTATAGAGTTACATAGTGATGATGGAATTGTTTCCATGTTAGCTCTAAAAGTACCCCTACCATATATCACCCACTACTCATCTCCAATAGGATTCATAGTTATGTTGGGGGACTACACTATTCCCTCTAACCATTGTCACCATTAAATTATTCTATCCCCCCATCTCCCAAAATCTACCCAGTACATCACCCAATAAATGTAATAACTCAAATAAACTCTTAATAATGTTTAAAAATAAGGAATATTGCACCTAAAAAGTGAGTGGTTGTTCCAATATCCCCCTATAATGACATGTTGACCTTAATATGTGTCTCTAGAGGTATAAATATAAAAAGTTGGTCTAGTAATACTACACATATGATTTCTTATCCCAATTATCTTCTTTAATATGTATGTTCTTCCATAAAACCTTAATAATAGGATTCATCTTCCTTCATAGTTCCTTTATTTATTGATCAACCGTCCATATTGGACCTTTATAAAATGAATCATTTACCCCCAACACAACATTATCAATATCAACTACATTTGAAGGATAATTATTGAAATTTAATAGTAGGAACGCTTGGGAAACATCATCTGTAATATAAAACTGATTAATTTAACAATACCCAAATGAGAGGGAGAGGAGATGGGGGATATGGGATGTCGCCTGAGCTGGGGGGAGAGCCAGGAGGCGCAGGCCGGGAGGTGAAGCCGGGATGAGGAGACCAGGAAGCGGGGGTGGGAGGTAGAGCTAGGAGGCAGACGTCGGGAGGCAGAGCCAGGAGGTGGAGGCTAAGAGGCGGAGGCGGGAGGCGGAGCTGGGATGTAGGGTTAAAGTGGGGGGATCGTGATGGAGGGTTGAATTGGGTGTAGTGAGATGGATCCCGATACTTAGAGGCCGAATACCCACAGTTTTAATAAAACCCTCGGTATAGAACATTAAAAATCATCTATCCCCACTGTTTATTAAACTGTGGGAATAGTAATGTGGGGATAAACCCCATTTTCAATAGTGCACGTATTGTTGTGCATTAAAATT
The DNA here is from genome assembly GCA_963277665.1 of Viscum album. NCBI lineage: Eukaryota > Viridiplantae > Streptophyta > Magnoliopsida > Santalales > Viscaceae > Viscum > Viscum album. Next base: position 642,789,177 of record OY728140.1, read on the forward strand.
GAGAATCTGAAGATCATACAGGAGAAAATGAGGACATCCTAGATCTGTCATATGTATTACGAAACTGAAAATGGTGGATTTTGGATTTTGAAGAGTGAGACAATGTGTTCCTAAAGGTGTCACCTTTATGAGTATTTTAAATATCTATCTAGAGTAGTAAGTTATATCCAATGTTCATTTGTTCTTCCCAACTAATTCATTAGGTTATTGAGGTTACATACCTCTTTGACCTATATCCATAGTTATATCGTTTATAAAATTTTTCCACATGTCGTATCTGGAGAGGAATTTTCACAACCTATTTCATTTTATCAACTAGTATGATCTATAAACTGAGGATGGACCCACCATCACATATTACCAAATATTTTTCAAGGATCAGACACATAATATCATGCTTGGGAGATATATTTAACTAGAGAATGTCTGGTGGACGAAAATTAATCTTTGGGATATAACCTACAAGTGGGAGAACTAGATGCAAGCTCAATGACCTCATCAGTTAGAGTATGAAATTTTACTATGGATATCAAAAAACTAATAGGGGGACAATAAAAAGGCACTATTTTTTCGTTATAAAATCATGGGATATTTAAATGAATATTTTCATGGCTAGTTACAAATTCCATGATGGTTCATGGGGCCGCGGCAGACCCTATAATGATAAAATAAAAATATTAAGTATATTATATCAAGAACATTCTATTTTTTGGAAATAATGGAATAACATTAAAATGGAGATTCACATGTAAAATCTGATTCTGATATTAAAATAAAAAATCATGCTTTACTATAGTCTTGAAATAACCTTTTCTGAAATTAGTAGTTTTTAAAGTGCAGTAATGATCAAAAATAGATGAATAAATAAAATAAATAGTGTTATTTTTCATTTATATTGTGTGACCTAATGATAAATCTATAAAATCATAATGATAACAAAATAATTGGGTAGTCCTATAACAATAATGTTCTTGAGATTACAATGTAAGAGAGTTGGTGGATATTAATGAGATATCGGATCGATGGTAGATTTGCACTGTGATCGTCTATGATGATATAGTTCATAGATATTGCAAGAAACAATGAACTGAGACCATTATTCTCTATAGATTGATACAAACTCGAGGAATGGTGTTTATTTATATTATATTAATTTATTATTTTTTTATCCAATTATGATAAATATTTAATTCCACATATATATTTATTAATGAGTCAAACATGATTTTGGGGTATGGGTTCATATTCAAAGACATATGTGTTGATGGTATTTGATTAATTTTCATCATTAATCTTTCATATGATTAAAAATTGAATTCAGATTGAAAAATAGTTACTTTTTTCTCATCATAATTATGTGTTTTTCAATTCATCACACATTATTTGTTCACTCTTCACCGAAATTCCATTTGGATTATGATTCAGTAAATAGTAGGTTGAATAATAATAATATAATAATTATCTAGAATTATGGATAGTAACCACTATATTGATTTCAGGATTGAAGAAACAATAAAGGTGTAAAGTGAAGAAAATGGATTGATTAGGGTATAGATCAAATGATAATCTTCCATGGAAAGGAATTTAAAAAAAATAGGGTTTTATGGGTATTGATTCTTTTGTGGATTTGATGAGATGAATCCAGTCACAGATGACGAAAAGGCTTATTCAATAGTATATTAAGGTCCTACAGTGAGGATCATGATTGGAGTGGATGAAACAAAGCCATAGGGTGAAGACACATGATTTTGTTGGATTCGTGAAAAATTCTTGATATACATAGTGTGTATTTCGAAGAACTCACACCATGTTGTCTAATAGTTATAGAAGATAGGGTTTCCAAAAAATAAAATATCATATGTCATATTGGAGAAAGAAATGACCATTTGAACAATTTTTGTGGCTCGGTTTCTACCCTTAGGGTACATGTGTACATACACCACTAGAGTACAAGGGAAGAACGAGGTACTTAGACATAACCAGTGCACCGAGACAGAACCAGCTACATAGGTATAGCCAGAGTACCTGGGATCAAACTCATACATGGACATTTCCATGTAAAAAAGTAAACAATAGGTATATGGTTACCAAAAAAGTACATTTAAGAACCTTATATTTTAAAAGGAAACACTATATTATATAGCGTACAATATACGCAACTTCATCCCAAACGAAAAACTAAATATTATTCTTTAATATGTCACCATTATTACCAGGCCGTTATAATGGTGGGAATGAATAAGATTAACTGAATTTAAAAAACTATGGTCTATTCATATATATATAAATAATGGATTATTTGGATACCAATTAATTATAAATCAAAATAAAACCCGTTTTTATATAAAATCAAATTTTTTTCTAAAAATCTATTTAAATGCGTAAAAGTGTATTTTCTACTAATTAAATAAAACATAATAAATATTTTATTATTATATTAATGAAATATATTTATTTTATATTCAATTTAATGTTTAACATTCATCCTATGTGGTTTTTATACATGAAACAAAAACAAATCCAATTCAATGCACAAAAATCTATATTTTTCTAAATGCAGTTTTGCCACCTAATGATGGAGCACTTGTGTGAAAAATAAATTTTGAATCTATTAGAATTTTAATGTTAAAATAAAATTAATTTTTAACATCAGAATATAAAATTTTACATTTTCTTAATTTTTGTTATTTACAAGAAATTTTAAATTTTTTTGACTAATAGTGAAAAATACTGCATTTTATTGAAAACCGACTTTTCGCCTAAAAAATTTATATGTTTTAACCTATATTTTAATTTTTTAAAACATAATTAGATAAATTATAAATATATTAGTCCAATTAATTTAAATGAAATATCATTCATGTTTAATTTGAATATAAAAACATATCTAACTTTTGAGAAATTTCACTATAAAACTGCCTTTCATGCACCATCTATGGGATTAATTTTAAATTAATTTCATCCAATTATCTTTTTAAAATTTTGATAAATTTATGATATATTTCTAATTAGATAATAATAATTAATTTAATTTTTATCTTTGATTTTTTACAAATATGAATAGTAAACATACTAATTTTTATTACTACAGTTAACGGTAAATCAGGTAACTGTGTATAAAAATAACTATGATTAGGATTATAAAATTACCCAAAAAATAATATATGTTTCATTTTTTGAGTGATTATAGAAATAAATCACCTATTTTCTAAAATTATGACCCCTTGAAGCAACATGTATGAATTTTATAACCTTATATTATTATATTTTAACAAAATGTCAATGATGTTATACTTATGTTTTAATAACTATAAAATTTCTAATATAGTGTTATTAAGAACATATTTTCAATGAAAAAAATTAATTATAAAGATAAATTATTTTTATATATACGGATAAGTTATTTAAAATTTTTATTAATAATGTAATTACTTTAAACGGAAACACGATGACGATGTAGTAATTATTAAATTAATGGAAAACCCAATAAATGTTATTAAAAGTACTAAAATAAATATAATTTATGATAATTAATGTAATAAAATCGTTTTTAATAATATTTTTACTTATTTGGGATGTATTAAAAGTGTTTTATATTATATCTTGTTGTATGGATATTTTTTAAAAGTCAATGTATTAAATAGTGTCAAACTTGGCATTAGTGAAGTATAAATAAAAAATATTTTATTAAATTATATAGAATTATAAAAAAAATAAAAATTGGCCAACAGATTGGTATATTGTTAGAAATTCCATAAATGAATCATTTTTTTGTTTTTTGACATTTTATATTAATTAAATTAACCCTAAAATTGTAAAAATACATATTCCATAAATGACTCATTTTCTTACCTTTCCATTCCCAAAAAAAGTTAATGTCGTTGGTGCGTATATACTCACTTTCATCTCCAAGAAACGATGCGCTTAGTTTTTCATCACCACATCACCTGGATGATTTATAACTGTATATTTAAATTTTCAATATGATATTAATTATATTATTATAATTTTGGAAAGATAAATTTTTTATTAACTTATTTTCTTAATGATCACTAAAAAATGGAAACAGTACTCATTTGTATGGCTGACTTACCATCTCCATGATTGTAACATTGGCCTTTTGTTGGATCCCTAAAATATGGGTCAAATTAAATGTGTCATTAATGTATAATTAATATTATTTTTCCATAAATATTATTATACAAATGATGTAATATTGTACACTTTGACTACAATGAACTGACTGAATTTATATTGTACATTTGAAGAAAATATAATCAAAACATAAGATGTGAAGTTAATTAACTAAGTAATTGTTATAATATGGTAATAATTTATATAAAATTAATAATAAAAATGGAAAATGGTCCTCCAGAAAATAAATAATAAAATTAATTTTATTATTTGGATATATAAATAATGTATGTAATGAGTCAGACTCACGGTAAGTGAGACTTTAACTAAAATATCATTTGAAATGTTTTGAGGATGTGTTCCTATAAGCACTTATATTTCATGTATATGTAAAATGATTTTTCTAAATGTATTTAAATAGATATGAATTTATTAAAATGGGAATTTAAAAAATTTCTATAAAAATATGTCAAAGAGAACTTTTTTAAATGACTTTCTCTTCAAAAACCACTTTTAAAGTTCCTCTTTAATATCTTTTTAGAAAGCTCAAAAGTAGTATTTTCTGTAACCTATATGTAAATAATATAATTTTCCACCATTATGAATAATTTATTATTTAACATCACCTTTATAATGGGTTTTTAGTATTTTCAATGAAAATGGGTATTTTTGACTGGCACATTGTTTCGATTTTCAAACTTATTTTAAAATAAAGGGTATTTTGATATCCAAAAGGGAATTTCTTATGAGTTTTAAACTATTTTTTAAATTATTTATGATTAACAAAATCAAAAGCACTATTTTTTTTAATTATATGGTATTTGGGGATTATACATGGGTTAGCGTAGATAGTGTTGGGTATGCCCGTTACATATTATCATGAGGTGGCTCTAATAGTGCTGGGTAATCCAGTTAAAACTTAACATGGGGTGGCCCAGATAATAATAGGTAAGGCCGTTAAAGTTTAACATGGGGTGGTCATGATAGCATTGGGTAAGCCCATTGTATATTAACATGGGGTGGCCTAGATAACCCTAGGTATTCATTGTGCATCTTAATATGGGGTGGCCTAAATAGTACCGGGTAAGCCCATTATAGCATAATATGCGGTGGCACCGATAGTTCCATGTAAGCCCATTACAAATTAATATGTGGTGGCCCAAATAGAGTTAGGTATGAACATACTATATTAATTGGATAATCATTTTTTTAATCTGGCCATATTATAATTACATTTATTTTATTTGAAATGGTTTTATGAATGTGGTGCTCTATGTTACCAAATTTTGGATTTAAATTATCAACTTTGGGTTTTAAATGCCTTGTTTGAGAAAAACAACCTTATTTTTTCATGTTATTTATTTGTTTCATTCCATCAAATAAAATTTATTGGGTTTTCTTATTTTCCCCTAGACTAATGGGTTCTATTTGTTATGTCTATTACTATGATTTTTATGGCCTTCACAAATTTTATAATGTTTTTCACATGGTTAAAGGATGAGTAGAAACAAGGATGAGAACAACATAAATATGATGATGTTATACCAAGGAATGAAACCATGTATTAATTTATAATGTTATATTTTGTAGAAAAAATGGATACTAATAAACATTATCCACTTATAATGTGTGGGTTGAATAAGTAATATTTTTCTTAATTATCTAAAACTATAAATTGAGAAGATATTTCTTAAAATAATGTTATTTATACTATTAAAATAAATAGAATGAGACATGATTAAGTCTAGGTCCTTACAGTTGGTATTAGAGTAGGGTAGAGACATATATGAATATTAATAGATTATTATGTGAGGTATTCAAGAGTGGTTTAGACAATATCATGGGTTCACAAGTTTAATTTGGATAATAAGTACAGATTTTAGAAACCTCTTAAGTGGTATTAAGTGATAGATTCAATTAATGTTTTTCAAAATACGTTCACTATTTTGGAAAATTTATATACTTAAGTAAAATATTATATTATGGAGGTTTTATTTGAGTAATAAAGGTTGAAATATATTTTAGAAGAATATATATGATTTTATTGTGGATTTATGGTGATTTAGGTCATTTAGAGAAATTATAATCACAACATGGATGTTATATGATTTGTGAGTATACACTATGGAGTGAGAAGTTAAGAATCATTGATGATATTTGAAGATAAATTTATCTTTTAAGAATATGTGATCAAATACTTTTGATTTTTTGTTTCAATTTTAACTTATAATATTTTTAGCAATTTTAGAGGTAGTTGTCTGTTGAATTATAAAAGTTGAACATTGGGTGTCACTATTAAATTATGGATATTTCAGTATTTTTATCATCATATAATGGTATATGTTTTGTGGAATTATCTTATCTGATCCTAACCAGTTTGGATTTGGTTAATGTATAAAGAAAAGAATAATATATTATTACCATTTTGGGTATTTAGTGATTTATTGAAATGATTTAGGTATAGAAAACGCATCTTAAATACACATTTTTTTGGAGGAAAAGATGATATTTCTGTGGAAATTGAATAATATATGAAACTATACATTTCAAGTAAGTATCTTTCCTTATGTTATTAGTGTTGGTAGTAAAATAATTTCTGAACTCTTTGAAAAGGGTATTGAGGAAAAAATGTTATCTATTTAAATTTCATCTTATGAAACCAATGAACATTTAACACATCAAAGATTATCATTTTTATTGGTCAAAGTATAATTACCATGTTATCTATCACACTTCATCATAATAATATTGTTTTTTATCTTCAATTTCATTATGTTATTAAATTGTACCATTGTATGTGTATTCATAAGTGACCTTTATATATCCATTTTATTCTTTTAAAGTAGATATTTTACTAATCATTTTTAAAATGTGGGATTTAAATAAATGTATTTTGAATTTTCAAAATCAATTTATCATGTTTTAGTTCAAATTGAAATTATGCAATTTATTAGGGGGAGTCACATCCCACGATTTTACAAGGGAACATTATGCTTGATAGTGTACGAGATATTCCACATCAAGATTATAAAAATAACTAAACTTTATTATTTAATATCTTACTCTTATATCCTAGATATTAGAATGATGAGTATTAACTTGATTAACATAATTGTTAAAATAGTTTTATACATGTATTTAATATTTATTATTTTTTGACTAAACAATTATTTTTGAAAATAAAACACCTTTCAAAAATAAAAGGAAATATTTTTCGGATAAAATATTTAAATGCACAAAAAAGTATTTTATAATAATAAAGATATAATATCACAATTTTATTATTATAGTAAATATATATATAATATTAAATTAAATGTTTCAAATCATTCTAATGATATTTCTAGATATTAAAAAAATATAAATTTATGCCGACAAATCTTTATTTTTCTAAAGGCAGTTTGGCAGCATTTTGATGGGGTACTTAAAAAAAATTAAAAACTTTAAAATTTCATTTGATGAAATAAAAATCAATTTGGAATCATATTTTTTATATTTACATTGGTCGAAATCTTGATATTTGTTGGATAAGATTCTTTTTTTGTTAAATAGTGAAAAATACTACACTTTAATTAAAAATGACTAGTTATCTAAATTATTGACAAAGAGAAATTATATTTTAAATTGATTTCATATTAAAATTAGATAAATTATTTATTTATTAATTATCTTAATACCATTTTAACTTTGACCATGTTTCATTTTGAAAAAAACATTTCAAACTTTGACACAATTTCACATTAAAACCCTTCTTTTCGCACCGACCAGCAGATTAATTTTTATTTAATTTTACCCACTTATATATTATTACTTTTGAAAAATTAATTCCATAGTAGGAATAAAAAGGTACAAATTTATAAAATAATTCCCTTTTTTGGAGATATGAATACTAAACACAGTAATTTTCAATACTACGGTTAAGGGTAAATAAGTTAATTGAGGGTAAAAATATATGTGATAAGGATTATAAAATTACACTAACACTTACTATAATATTATTGTATGGGTTATTTTATAACAAAATAATACTTTGGACGAATATTGTTTCACTTTAGTTCAATTGTTTGAATTTAAGAGACTTATTATATTTTATTTTAAGGAAATGATAAAGATATCAAACTTATGATTTGACAACTATAAAATTTTTAATATATGGTTATCCATAATTTATATTAAATAATAAATATTAATTTTAAATCTATAATATTTTTCTATATCATTTAAATTTATTTATTATTTTTAGTGATACAATAATTAACATTAATGGTGGCACAATGACGATGTAGTAACTACTCAATTAATGAAAAAAATAAAAAATCATGTTAATTTTTTCTATATATATAATTTTAGATAATTAATGTCATAAATTAATTTTATAGATGACAATGACATATTGGGGATGTATAAATATAGTTTTTTAGAAGATAGATTTTTGTGTTTATTTTTTTTTTGTAAAATTAAAATTAATGAATTGTATCAAAATTGAAATTAATAACAATTAAAATAAATAAAATTTTATTAAATGATTTAAAGTTAATAAAAATTTAAATTATAAGTAAATATTGGTATAATGTTGAAAATTTAATAAATAATTCATTTATGTGTCTTTTTTCATTTTATAATAATTATATTAACCCTCAAATTATAGAAATACATGTTGCCATGGTACAAATTAAAGAGTTTAAATAAGGGTTAAAACCAAAAGAAAAAGGGTATCAATTTAGTAAAAACATAATAAATTTTCATTGGATAAATATGTTTCAATAAATAATAATATTATATTTAAAATTACATAATTTTTAACCTTTTTAATAAATAATAAATTTATATTAAATTAATATTTTTTGAAATTCCAAGAGTTCCCTCTCCTATTTTATAAATGGGAACTTCTTCTTCTTAGTGAAAGGCACATAAATAACTATTTTTTCTACAAAGAACTATCCAAAAACCATCATTCAATCCTCACAGACATTTTAGAGGTATTAGGTTAGTAATAAAACTACCCTTTTTGTTATTATGGTTTTAAGAAACAATGTACTTCTAAAAAAGAAGTTGTTTTCAATTAAGCGTTTTTTTAATATTTATTCTACATTATCCTTAAAATATTATTAAAATATTATGAAAGAATAAATAAAGTATCCTTAATATAGTTAGATATTATCCTACTATTATAATTACCTAAATCCATATCATGTTTCATGAAATTTGAAAATAAGTTCTCATTTATGTGTACGGTCGACTTTAACCATGTGAACCGATGCAATTCATTTTCCATCATGGTATATCAAAACTGGTTAAAAGGATGGAAATAAAGTTTATAAATTAAATTAAATTAATAAATATAATTTTTAAGCATAATATATCACTGGAATTCTTATCTTTCCATGCAGAGAAAAATGATAATGTCGTTCCTTCATATGTGTGCACTATCACTTCCACAAAGGGATGTTATTCTCTTTCAATAAAAATGTCACATGGGTGATATATATAATTATATTTAGATTTATAATATGATATATATTATATTATTATAATTATGGTAAAATAAAATGACACTTATCTTTTTCCATAATGATCATTGAAAAATTGAAATGCTACTTATGCGTAAGTATGACTTACCATCTACATGATTGAAACATAGTTCATTTTTTGTAACCATAATTCATGGATTTGATAAATATATGATTTTTTTATAATAATGATTATAATTTTATGAATATTATTCGGTATAATATGGGTTAATGTTCACTTTGGCCATAGTCAATTGACTGATTTCATTGTGGACTTGGGAACCAAATACCATTAAAACATCCAAAATGAACTTAGATAATCAAGTAATTGTTATTACATGATAAAAAGGATATAAGAATAATAATAATATTGAAAATGGGTCTCTATAAATTAAGTGATTAACCTAATATTACTAATTATGAAGATAAATAATGTACATGATGAGTCTATCTCAACATAATATACTTTTTAAAAAAATCATCTAAAATATTTTAACAATTTATTATTATATATAATTTGATTCCATGTACATGTTTTAAAATTGTTTTTATGAATGTATTTATACCAAAAATAGTCATTTTATATGCTAATATTATAATTTACTAAATTGTTTTCAAAAAGTAATATCATTAAAAGACTTTTTTAAAAAATATATTTGAAATATCCACATTAAACCCTTTTCAAAATTTCCAAAATAAATGTTTTCATTAAAATATAAGTAATGAAAGAAATTTTCTTATTTCCTTATGCTTTAATTATATATCATTCCCATTATATGTTTTCACAATTAGTTTTAAATAAAATTTTTTCTTAATTATGTGGACATTGTCTCAATTTTAAAAGTCATTTTTAAAAAGGAAAGTGAATTTTGATATCAAAATGTTATTTTATTAGTGTTAAGAAGATATTTATAAATTATATTTGATATAAAATTAAAAATATTTTTTGTTCATTATAGTATGGTACTCGATCATTAATCATGGGGTCACTCAGATTGCACCAGGTAATTCCATTAGATCTTTACATGGGGTGGCCTAGATAGTGAAGGGTAGGCCAGTTTTATCACAAAATATGGTGGCCCAGATAGTGTTGGGTATGAATGTTAGACCAAAACATTGTGTGGCCCAAATATAGATGGGTAAGCCCTTTATAGAATAACATGGGGTGGCCAAGACATCTCCGGGTAAACCTATTACAACATAAAATAGGGTGGCCTAGATAGCCCTAGTAATCCTATTAAAACTTAACATAATGTGTCCCATATATCCTAGAGTAATCCAGTCATAGCTTAACATGGGTTGGACAAGATAGTGTTGGGTAAGACCATAAGAGATTAGTTGTATAATGAACATTTCTGTAGATGGACATATCTTTATTCAAATTAAATGAGTTCTGAAATGTTTTTCTAAATATGATGCTCTAAGTAACTAAAAAGGGTTTCAAATTGTTTTTTACTAGTTTTATAGGATTTGGTTATGAGAATAATGTGTGTATTTTTTTCCTGTGAATATTTTTTGTTTCATATTAAAAAAATCATAAAATGGGTTTTCTTATTTGTCACTGGTCTAAGGGTTATATTTAATTTTTTTTCTATCACGGAGATTTTTTACTCTTACCATGCTTTAAAATATTTTTCACAAGGTTAAAGGATGAGTAGGGATAAGGATGAGGACAAGAGGAAATGTGTGATATTATATCATGGAAATAAAACATGTTTTATTTTAGAAAGTTTTTTTGGTGAAAATATTGATACTGAATAAAATTTTTCACTTGAAATAGATGATTTTAATATGTAATATCATTATTTAATTATCTAAAACTAAAATATGAAAGTATTTTATGGAAAATAACGTGAATTTTATTTTTAAAATAACTATATTAGAGTATGTTTATGGTAGTGTCCTTACTATCCATGAGCTTGGGCCAAAGCACACACACATGAGCCAAAGAACATATGAAGACCCGGGGAATCTAATACATGACAGGTGTAAAAATTAAATTCCATGTACCTTTCACAGGGTATTTTAAGGACCTTATTTTATTTATTATAGAGAATTATTAGATGGTTTCCCATGTTCTTTCATTATGAGTGTTTTGTGAGGAATTATATGAAAATTATTGAATATTATACCCTAAAAAATATTATTCACATACAGAGTCACAAAATCCCTTAGTGTTTCTTGAGTTTCGATCCTATCACCCTATATCTTATACTATAGTTGCGGTGTTAGGAATCATCATGACTGAAATTTCTTGGTCTTATGATTCCCTACATAATTTTTTAATCTGGTTTGGGATTCATTAATCTCCCAGAGGCCTTGATTGAGATCTTCTATGTATGTATAGATATCTTAATAGTTCTAGCATGTACATATTTTTTGTAACTCCCATTGGGAAAAACTTATCTGATGATGAAACTAGTGTAATCAAATCGACGGATTGATTTATCCACGATGAGTGTTACCTATAAATCCTCGAGGATTAATCATATGCTGACAGAATTCTGGGGAATCTACCTTGAGAATTAGTGTCTCTCTTGAGTAAATCTATTTTATAATTATTTGGTATCTTATTTTTTTAAATACTTTGCAGTGATGATCTGACTACTTTATTGATGTCTTATGTTTCAAAAAAAATTGGTGACTTACTAGATATTTTTATACCCACCCCTTCATGGGTTCTACATACACATTTCATTTCTTATGTATATGATAATTATATTGATTGAGTATTATGTAGAAAATAATTATATGGAGAAGATATGATCTAAAAATAAAATGGTACATACCAAGCATTACATTTAATAATATCCCCTTCTTAATAGGATATACTCATTTTATAGTATTGGTAGGATTGTGTTTGGGTGATATCATTTCTAGTACTTATGTCATACTTTGATGTGGGATATAGATGTATTTATTCATTATGTTGTGTTTTATTTTACCTATGAAAATTGTATTGGTGTATGGATATGTGTGTTTGTACAAGTACATTTGGCTATGGCCACCTATGTCGGTGATATTCTTACTCGGTGCTACTTTTTATCCCCTGTCCAATTAGAGGCAGGCTTGGGGTATCACATTCAGCCTATCTCTAGATAGGAAGGCCCAAAAGTGTGAGTTCATGACACTTAATTCTTAATGTAATGAATTACTTTTTTATAACATCAATTATCATTTCCTTTCTTTGAATACAAGTATTAAGGACAACAATTTCTTGAATATATTCTTCAAATTTAATTTTTTAGTCAATTAATTCACCCAAACGTGTATGACTTGATTTTTTTTCTTCCAACACCATGTGTAATTGGTACAATTAATAATTAAGATGATCTAGATATTGTAGGGATTCTTTATTATGTTACCAAATATAATCTTTTTCTTCCATTAAATATGAATCTTTTCAAGGGCTCTTTATAATTGAACTTTGAGGTAAGTCGCACCATGTAGTTCATGATAATTATCCTTCTTAAGGTTTAATTTCTCAACTATGGCCATTATAGAATTATATTTTCCTTACATAAACTAAATTTATTCTTCTTCTATGTAAATTCTGTCCGCCACTTTTTCAATTATCATAATTCCCTTCTTTCAAAATTATTTATAGAGGACCTTTTTGCCTAAAGGCTCTTATAAGGGAATTTGTTTTGTTAAATTATAATAGTTTCAATATCTTCTTCATAAATAATAATATTTTTTATATATCTAGCTATAATATGTCTAACCATTCAATAATTGAAACAAGATAGGTGTACCATTCTATAAAATCTACCTTTTACCTCTTGAATTTTCATTCCATAAGAGAAATAATCACATCATATACATATTCTTCATCCTCAATTTTTTTTGATGTTAGTCTTTTCAATTGATTTGAATTTCTCCTCCTTCCTAACATGTTTAGTTGTTCAATTGGCCATTACCTATAATAACCTAGTTTTTATGAAAATATTTATTTCTCTAAGGTATATTTTTATAATTCAAAATAATGATTTTATACTCTTTATTAGTCATTTATCATGAGTAAAAAATAATACATAGAATATATGAATCTAAAATAGAACACATTATTCAATCATATTAGAAAGTAAGATTAAAGTTTTATGAAACCAGATGTTACTTACCATATATTATTACATATTATAGATGATTAAATTCAATAAAATTGAATAAATTAAAATTATAAAATAAAAATAAATGAATAGTATCATTAAAACCGTTATGTTACCAGAATCCAATTCGCTCTTAAGAATCACCATTAGTAGAAAAAAACCTACAATGGGAAAAAAACATCAAGGAAAGAGAATGTATTATGAAAAATATGAAAATTTAAATTTAAATAATAACAAGTGTGATTTAATTAGTAATAATAGACCGAATTTACAGTATGTTGTGTTTTATTATATTTTTAGAAAAGGGGTATACAACCATTAGGTATAATAGTAGTAAAAATTTTTCCCATATAGATGTATCGATATATAGTTATTGTTTTTTTCTTATTTATATGTAAAATATATATAAATTTTTATTATATATAATATTCCATAGAAAATAAATTATTTTATAATTGAAATAAATGATACTAATCCAATTATTAATATACCATTTATACAATTTATTTTAAATAATTTTTTTGGTAAATAATTGTTTTTGATTTTTTACTTTTAAAGAAATACATTAGTGTAAAATTAATTGATAAAAGTTAATGAATGATTTATATAGTAAATTAATAACATATAATATATAAATATGGGTCTATAAAGATTAGTAATATAATTATTTATGGCTATAAATTTGTTTATGTTTTAATGTAGTTCTTATTATAAATTAAATGATTTTACTTGAATGATTGTTTTTTTATATTTGGCTTATTAAATTTAAGAAAATTTAATTTTTTATATTACCATGAATTCAATGATTAATAACAATATAGTAATAATTATCTAATGTTAAAAATACTATTTATCAAAGAAATATTTGTAAATATATATTTTATTAAATTTTAATTATCTATAATAGGGAATAATTTTAAGGAAATATAATGTAACTTGTTATAGTTAAATTTTTTTTAATTAAATATTAAATATTATGTATTACGTATTAATTTATTAAAAAATATTCATCACAATGTAGGAATTGAATATAATAAATGGATTTCATATTTTGAATAAACATGATAAAAAATTAGGTAATAAGATCAAATATTTTGATATAAATACTCGACGTTGACAAAAATGTGAGTTACCCCTATAAATGTAATAGGGGTATTTTAATGAATTACTTTCAAGAGAATTTTATTTTTATATAAATAAAATTAATTTATATGTTTTGAATGAAAAATATAATATAATTATTATATGTATATAAATACATATTATCATTAACTTAATTAGTAATTGATAAGAAATTATAAAATGATCATTTTATTTTTTTAATGTCATTTTTATGAAAAATATTTTTTTCTCAATAGGTGATGTTTTAATCTAAATGATAATGTTATTATATCTAAATTTTAATTAGAATAATCGGATTCCATTTTTTAAATCAACATGTAACAATTTTTTATGTTGGTTCATATTTTTTTATTAAAATAATAATTACTGTGTTAAATAAATTAACAAGGTGAAAATGGTAAGAAGCTGTAAACAAATATGGATCAAATGTTTTGTAAATAAAAACATATTCATTCATTTTATAAGTACATTTTTAGTTGTTTTAGTTAAAAATAAATGGATAAACGAAATTTTCTCACAAAACTACCCTTCGTTTCTATCATTACCCTTCACCTAACATATGTTTCCATAGAAATGACCTTAATTTTCACCTAATTATTGAGCTCCCGTATACACCTCCCAAATAATCATTCCTGAAAATATAGCTTAAAAAACTACCCATATTGACTTTATTAAATTATTGTTATACATTAAGAAGTATTTTTCTAATAATAATCCAAAATCATTCATTTTTAAGGAACATGTGATGATAAAGAAAAATTCATCAAGGAAGTTAAAGTTTTTTCTTATAAGTCATGAGTAAAGGCAAGGGTGTTCCCAAATAGATTTTCTATCATTGATATGTAATATATATTCACCCTTATATTTCATTATGTGGTGTATATAAATACCCATAAATGTGTTATACCATATTGTTTATATAATTAATGGAATTTCAAAATTCATATCAGGATCTTTGTTTCAATGTATTTTGATTAAAAAGTTAAAAAATTGTCATGACCCTCTCACCACAAAGTGTACCCCTCCTAGTTCGTCAATGTGAAAAGGTAGATAATTCCCTTCGAGTCCCGCCTCCAGTAGGCCCCGGGTTGACGACTAGCACCGAGGGTATAATAAACACAAAAAAGGGAGGCATTACCCTCGAAGAGAACACATGCAGAAGAGAGAGATAAGATAGACACCAACCAACTCCAACTCATAACTAAAGTATAAAATAACACCAATGTCCATATGTAATGTCATGAAAAAGTACAACAATCAAAAAGGGAAAACTGCAAGTACCCAAAAGAAATAAAATTAGCAGCGATCACCATCTCGAACAGCTCCTGCAACCACAAGCTAGTAGTAACCAGCCTGATCTCCAAATTGCTCCAAGTGACCTGAAAACAATTTATATATACATAGGGTGAGTATAACAGCATACTCAGTAGGATCCTCCTCAAAGCCTCTCGTGCAAAAGTAAGGAAAGCATGCTAAAGCATAGTGAACAACAGTGAAACTAACTCATCACCTAATAGGTATATTATGTTCCCAACCTCACCATGGATACTCTCTCCAAGTAACGCATACAAGAATATAGCATATAGTAAAGAATATCAACGGTACCCTGCTACTACTTCCCCACTAGTTGGCCACTTTTCCCCAACGACATATATCATGTGCATCTCTCTCCAAAGGCTTACCCGTATAAACTTGGACTAAGCTCCACAATCTGCACCACATGCACCACAAAGGCTTGCCCACAGACACCTGGGCTAATCACCACACCATCCTCACAACCAAAAGTAACCAGGTAGGTTCTCGGAGCCACCACAGCTCGCATAACGTGTATCATACATCGGGTATTGTACCTCAATCCATTACGGCCCATACACCGCGTAAGGATCCTCAAGTCATCACAGCCTATACAAGTTACACCTATAGTACTCCAAAGGATACAACATCTAGAATATATGTGTGGAAATAACGGCAAGCCACTACAACCATCTACACACATATATGGCGAAAACTAACCGTTGTGCCAATGACACTAGTATCTACCAAGAGAAGAGAGCAGGGTCAAAGGGGTTAGTCAACCATTCACCCTCCCATCGGAATGTTGGGGAAAACACACCCCCCAGGGCTCAAAATCCACGGGATGTCAGTTTACCTTACCGAAAAATTGGATTAGCGTATAGAAACACAAAAGGTACAGAATATATATAACTCAAACCCACACTATGGGGATAACCTAGTCCTAGCCTCAACTACAGCTAACGTCTCTCGGACTTCGGGCTGCTTTTCTAAGACTAGGCATTCTATAAGCACACAACTAGTTAAAGAACTTCATTAGGTTAGTTCATTCCCTTTTACATCAATTCCAATTTAAGTTAATTAATTCGTTGCACATTTTTTAACCATGAAAAAATACCACATTTAAACATTCTTGGCATCACATTCAAAAACCACTTTCCCTTCAAAAGTTCTCAATCTCATCATTAATTTCCAAAAATCTCCAACCCCATGGGTTAACATAATTTATTAAAACATTCATTTTAGAATTACTTTCCCATATTCCCAGGCATTCTATGAAATAATCCTATGCTACTCAACACAAGGGGGATCAACACGGTGAGTAGATATAATACCCATCGAGTCATTGCCGCCTATAGCAAGAGCGTAGGCCCATTCTCCCTCGAGAGGCTAAACACTGAAAGCATGTGGCATACCCCGCACATCTTCACCCCTTTTGAATGAAGGGTAATAAAAACCAGCGGCCTTGAGCAGTGTGGAAAAGTAAAGTAGATAAAAACCAAGGATCAACAACATCCAACAATCACACCCATCCCATTACATCATCCCCGGTGTCCTCCCTGATACCCTCATGCATAAACCGAGGCATCTCGCCACTCTAGGCGTCATCCGCTACCACAACCACAAGGGCTACCTGCCTTCACATATCACAACACCCCTCCAGGGTCACATCACAACACAAGATAACTCAGCACCCCTTCCAGGGTCACAACACAGCACAAGCATCAGGAAACCAATCATTACAACAAATTGGCTCTTGGCCCTTTAACAGGGCATTCGACCTTCAAACAACTAACAACAACAATCACATCAAATGGGAATTTATCCCTAATTCACAAAAATAGGGTAACTATGAACCCTTCAGGGAATCCAATAAATCAAGTTCATATATCCATCTTGAATTAACATATTCAATTCATTGGTTCTAACATAATGTACCAAAGCAGTAAGCTACAACAAGGATTAAACATGCTTACTATACCAACTTAATCAGTATCAAAAAATTACCACAAGAACCAGATTATTTTTCATGCCACTTTATTATTAGCTGATTAATTATCAAGTAATTCTAGATTTACGTTCTTTGTCAAATTCATCAAGAACATCATGCTAAAAAGCAAGTCATATATATCACACTATCTAGGAAACATGTGACAAAAACATGTATTTAATGCAATTTCTTTATCTGGTTAAAGTATTTAATTAGGTCAATTTCATTGTGATTTAAAGGGCTAAATCATGCTAACTCTACGATTTCACATGAACAACTAGAGAAGCCAAAAATCCCCTACCTCAATGGTTTTCAGGGAAAACCACAACGATTAATGAACGCCCAAGAAACCAGATCGATTCTTCATGAATCCTCCATAGATCTCATCTCCTAACACATCCAAGGCCAAAGATCATCACAAACATCACACACACACCTAGATCTACCCATAACAGGCATAGATCTAAGAAGACGAGAGAAGAGGAGGAGCAGATCTAGGTAGATCTAAGAATCCAAACAAAAGGATCACATACCTTGAGAAACCATCTTCGATTCACGAAGAAAAGCCTCTGGATCACCATCCAAATTCATGGAAGAGGTTTTTCCACCTCCAAGGAAGGGTAATCCCATGTTATGGCCGATTAGGAGATTAAACGAGGTGATTAAAGGCAAAATGAGTTAGATCTACAATTTTAGGATCTAACTTTGAGTGCCTGCATGGTTAGTCCAAACGGTTTAACAAACCGTGCACTAACCATGTGTTAGCTTCTGCCTCGAAAATCACTCCTCAAACGGTTAGTCTGTACGGTTAGACAAATCATACACTAACCGTGCATTAGCCACTACCTCTAAGACCAGCCTTGCACGGTTTGGCCGCATGGTTTAGGGAAACAGTGTGCCAACCTTGCGAAAGTTATTAACCATTAACATTCCTAAAAAGTCCACCCACACACACCCCCAAGTCACCTTGACTTCCCAGAACACCTATAGTACCACATTTTCAAAAAGGAATGGACCAGAGAGGTCCGAGACATTACATCAGATACATATCAAAACATTCTCATCCTTGAGAATCCAAAACCCACCTAAAGAGAAAATGAAACATGGTCTGAACAACCACCCATAAGGATTCCTCTCAAAATAGATCAAGCCACCAAGGCAACAATGGATTTCATCTCATAAAAATGAAAGTTCCACAACCACATAAGTTACAGTGATACATGAAAAGAGTTAATCATCGAAAAACACTGGGTACATAGCCCATATCTGTGACTCATGTTCCCAAGTACTCTTTTCCAAGCTTACGTGTCGCCACAAGTCATGAACTAAAGGGATGGATCGCCTGTGAAACACCTTCTCCTTCCTTATCGTGGATCTCCACAGGTCACTCCTCAAAGGTGGCATCATCATCAACATCGATCTCTCCCCAATTGATGATGTGGGAGTCATCATGAAGATAATGACATAGCTATGATACATGGAAAATGTCATGTATCAGACTCATATGAGGGGGAAGCACTACTTGATACGCCACAGCTCCAACACGAGCTAACACCTCTAAAGGCCCAACAAAGTAGGTAGAAAGCTTACTCCCACGAACAAACCTTCACAGCCCACGACGGGGAGTCACCTTCAGAAACAAATGATCGCCAACATCAAACTCTAAGGGTCTCCATATTTGATTGGCATATGATTTATGATGATATCTTTCTGTATTCATCCTCTCACAAATCACTTGAACTATATCTGTTTTATTCTGAACTAGTTCTGGTCCGAGAATTGCTGACTCTCCGACCCCAGTATAGCACAATGGAGAATGGCAAGGCCAGCCATACAAGGATTCAAATGGCACCATATCGATTGTGGAGTGAAAACTTTTATTGTAAGTGAACTCCACCAATGGTAAGTGCCTCATCCATGAACCTACAAAATAAAGAACAAAAGAGTGTAACATGTCTTCAAGAGTCTGGATGGTTCGCTCTGTCTGACCATCTGTTTGAGGGTGAAAACCATTGCTAAGGCATAGTTGAGAACCAAAAGCATGTTGGAGACCCCTCCACACCATGGAGGTAAAACAAGCATCTCAATCATAAATGATCTTCCTTGGGACACCATGAAGCCTCACCACCTCCTCTAGATACTGCCTCAACAAAAATTCCTCTGAGCTCGACTCCTTGATTACTATGATGTGGGCCGATTTTGTTAAACGATCCACTACCAACCATTAGCATCATGTCCTCACGAAGCTCGAGGTAAACCTATAACAAAGTCCACTGAGATATCCTCCCACTTCTACTGAGGAATATCTAATGGCTGGAGAAGACCACCCAGAATATGGTGTTCAGCCTTCACCTTCTGGCAGACTAAACATCAAGACACAAACTCTGCAACCGCACACTTCAGCTCAGGCCACCAAAATTGACTCCTCAAGGATTGGTATATCTTTGTCACACCAGGATACACTGCTAAAGGAGAACCATGGAACTCTCTGAGGACCGTCTCGTGCATCTCCAAGGGAACAAAATTCCTTTCATGATACAACACTCTGTGTTGTTCATCTTCAGACCAACCATCAGGGGCCTCACCACAAACAACTCGGTCTCTCCAAAACTCCACCTCTAGATCCCCAAATTGGGACTCTTCCACCCTCTACATCAGGGATTATTGTACCGTCATCTGGAAAAGACAAACTCTACCCCCCAACATCTCCCATGTCACGATGAAAAGCTGACAGTTCCTCCACTACTCTCCAAGAATCATCGAATTCACGCACAACATCACTATGTGACTTTTGGCTAAGTGCATCAGCTACAACATTCCCTTTTCCATGTGTATATTATATATCGAAGTCGTATTCCTGCAAGAACTCCATCCACCGACACTCTCGCAAGTTCAAGTCAGGCTGGGATAAAACATACCTCAAAATCTTATGGTTGGTGAAGACCACAAAGCATTCACCAATAAGGTAATGTATCCACAAATTCAAGGAAAAACCCACTGCTGCCAACTAAATATCATGGGTGGAAAAGATACAATCATGGGGACGCAACTGCCGAGACCCATAAGAAACAACAGAACTCTGCTTCATGAAGACACATCCTAACCCCAGATGAGAAGCATCGCAGAAAAAATCAAACTGAACTCCCTCAGCTGGAAGACAAAGTAATGGAGCACTTACTAACTTCCCTTTTAGATACTAGAAAGATGCCTCACATGGATCAGTCCATATGAAATCCTGATCTTTCATGGTCAAAGCTATCAGAGGAGTTGTAACTCGGAAGGAATTGGCTAAGAACCTCCCGTAGTAGCCTGCGAGACCAAGGAAACTTCACACCTCTAACAGTGTCTTGGGGGATTCCCAAGACACAACAGCTTATATCTTTGATGGATCCACAACTTCTCCTTTTTGGGACACAAAATGAACCAATAAACGGACTTCTCGAGCCCAAAACTCACACTTCGACAACTTCCTGAACAGCTGATGTCGACGAGGAACTCTGAAAATGGCTCGTAGATACTCTGCATGCTCCTCTTCAGATGTGGAGTACACAAGGATGGCGTCGATGAAAACTACCACAAACATGTCCAAGAACTCATGGAACACAGCATTAATCATACCCATGAACACAGCTGGAGCATTCGTCATGCCGAACTGCATTACAACGTAGTCATAATGCCCATGACGACAACAGAAAGCAGTCTTCAGGACATCTTCATCCTTTACATGCATCTGATGATATCATGACCGCAAGTCAATCATTTAGAACCAATTTTCACCTTTCAGTTGATTGAATAAATCATCGAGTGGAAGAGGATAGCATTTATTTATTTTCACTTTGTTTAAGAGACGATTATAGACACACAACCGCAATCTTCCGTCGGCCTTCTTCACGAAAAGAACTGGTGCACCCCATGGTGACACACTTGGTCAAACAAAACCGAACTGCAAAAGACCATCAAGATGTATACGTAGCTCTCTTAACTCAGAAGGGACCATCCTATATGGAGACATAGATAAAGGAGACGCTCCTGGTTGTAGCTCGATCCCAAACTCAATCTCTCACTGAGGGCGTAAGGCTACATCCTCTTTTGGAAAAACATCAGGGTACTCTTCTACGACCCTAGGAAATGCCAACAACCAATCCTCTGAAGAACTCAACATCATCTCATCCTCCATGGTTGATAAGGATGAAACACGCCTATGACCCATCAGAGGATATCTCTCACCAACAAACACCACCTGCTCTCTATCCGCACTGATGAAGATGACCTTATTCCTAAAGCAATCCATGATATCCTGCACCGAATACAACCAACCCATGCTGAGGATGACATCTTATGGTTGTATCCGTAAACATTGGAAATCTACCCAAGAGCGGTGACGACCCAACACTAGCTCACAGTCTCTACATAATTCAAACAAGTTATCTCAACCTCCAAATTGTGTAGTCAACGCCAAGGGCACTGGAATCCTCTCTACCTCATGTCCCAAAGTGGGGACAAGGGTAGGTGATATGAAGGAGTGTGTCGCTTCTGAATCAAACAAGGTATACACCAAGGTATAAAACAAGAAAAGGGTACCTCGAATGACATCTGGCTCGTCTGGAGCTAGCATCACTAGACCATGAAGTTTTCCATAGCCTCCTCCACGACCTATTTGACCCTGATGAAAACCACCACCAGAAAAACAAGCGCCTGATCCCTTGGAATAGGCCTGAGAGTTGCTACCTCGGGAGAAACGAGATGTGAAGGGTCGGGACCTACCCCTGGGTGAACGGATACTCTTCTACCCTGAAAACCGGGAAGCCCGGACCACAACCTTGCTTCATGATGAATCATGATGATTCCCCTCTCGTGATGATCTGGTCCTAGGCAAAGTCCTCTTGACAACCTCCGCTCTCACCAGCACCTCAACATATGTCTTTAGCATAAATGGGGTGACCTGGCGTTGGATCTCTGGATGCATAGACTCCTCAAAATTCCTCGCTCTGGCCTCCTCATCTGGTAATAGGTCCTAATCACATCGTAGAAGGCTCTTGAAATGAATTATAAAATCTCAAACACTGGATCTCCCTTGAAGAAGGGTAATAAGGTCTTGGTGACTAGATGCCTTCGCAGTCGAATAAAGTAACTTGACACTAAACTTGTCTTGGAAATCCTCCCATGAAATTGATGACTCCTAACGATCCCCAAGGAACACCAACCACCACTGCCTTACTGCTCCATGCAACATTGTCCGAACCAAGGAAACCCAGTGGTCCTTCCGAGCATGGATCGAACTCAATCATATCTTGAGCTCCTCCAAACTGTATTCCATGAATACATCTGAAACGGAGCACTCATAATTCTACAGACTCTGGTGCTGAAACTCTTGGATTTTCTTCCTCAAAGCATCATCGTCATTAAACTCTACCTTGCAGCGACCTGCTGGAACAGCCTTCTGAATGTCTTCTATGAAAACCTGACGACGTCGTCGACCGGGAGCCATAACTGAAAAATAATAAACAATTAGAGCTCCTAAGCCTAGAATATGGAAGAATAAACATTAATTAATTATTATTTTTTCATTCATTTGGTTTAGGTTAACCTATCCCAAGGTCTACCCATTAAAACACAGGCACAAAGAATAATGATGCATGATCCTTTCCTAAGACTCTACCCCGCAACCAGTATCACCCTGTTTTGTAGCCATTGTAAACTTAAAGATCTGTGCAATAGATCATAGGGGACCTAAATGCCTATGTCTCTACTGATCTCTAGTGTTTACCCCACATTCTAAACATGAATGAAACCGTTTCCCTACTAACCCATGAAACCTCACATGTGCCTAACTCCAAACTCCATCCTATTCCTCAACCACCTCTGATAACACTCTATCGCGACCCCCACCCCACAATGTGTACCCCTCCTAGGCCGGCAATGTGAAAAGGGAGATAATGACCCCCGAGTCCCGCCTCTAGTAGGCCCTAGTTTGGCGACTAGCACCGAGGGTATAATAAACAAACAAATGGGAGGAATTACCCTCTAAGAGAACACATGCGGAAGAGAGAGATAAGATAGACACCAAAAAACTCAAACTCAGAACAAAAGTATAAAATAACACCCAAGTGCATATGTAATGTCATGAAAAATTACTTCAACAGAAAAATGAAAATAGAAAGTACCCAAAAGAAAGAAAATCAATAGCGATCACAAGCCCGAACAACTCCTGCAACCACAAGCTAGTAGTAACCAGCCCAATCTCTAACCTACTCTAAGGGACTGGAAAAACAATTTATATATACATAGGGTGAGTATAATATCATACTCAGTAGTATCCTCTCCGAAGCCTCTCATGCAAAAGTAATGAAATCATGAAAAAGCACAATGAACAACACTGAAATTAACTATTCACCTAACAGGTATACTATGTTCCCAACCCCACCATGGCTACTCTCTCCAAGTAACACATACAAGAATATAGTATATAGAAAAGAATATCAAGGGTACCTCACTACTAATTGCCCACTAGTTTTCCACTTTTCCCCAACGACATACGTCATATGCATCTCTCTCCAACGTCTTACTTGTATAAACATGGGATATGCTCCACAATCTGCACCACATGCACCACAAAAGCTTTCCCGCAAACACCTGGGCTAAGAACCACACCATCCTCACAACCAAAAGTAACCAGGTAGGTTTCGGGAGCCACCAAAGCCTGCATAACGTGTATCAGACATCACGTATTGTACCTCAAGCCATTATAGCCCATACACCGCGTAAGGATCCTCAAGCCATCACAGCCTATACACGTTACACCTATAGTAGTCCATAATATACTACATCCAGAATATATGTGTGGAAATAACTGCAAACCATTATAGCCCTCTACACACATATATGGGGAAAACTAACCATTGTGCCAATGACACTAGTATCTACCAAGAGAAGAGAGTGGGGTCAAAGGGGGTAGTTAGCCATTCACCCTCCCATCAGAATGTTGTGGAAAACACCCCCCAGTGCTCAGAATCCCCAGGGTGTCAGTTTCCCTTAACGACAGAGTGGAGTAGCGTATATAAACACAAAAAGTAGAGAATATATATAACTCACAACCACACTATGGGAATAAACTATTCTTAGCCTCATCTACAGCTAACGTCTCTCAGACTCCGAGATGCTATTTCTAAGACTAGGCATCCTATAAGCACACAACCAGTTAAAGAACTTCATTAGGTTACTTCATTATGTTTTTCATCAATTCCACTTTACATTAATTAATTCTTTGCACATTAATTAACCATGAACAAAAACCACATTTAAAATTTCCTGGAATCACATTCAAAAACCACTGTTCCTTCAAAAGTTCTCAATATCATCATTAAGTTCCAACGAACTCAAACCCCATGGGTTAACATCATGTTTTTAAAAATTCATTTTAGAATTACTTTCCTATATTCTCGGGCATTCTAGAAAATCATCCTATGCTACTAAACACAAGGGGGATCAACACGGCGAGTAATATAATACCCGCCAAGTCTCTGCCACCTATATCAAGAGTGCTGGAACATTCTCCCTTGAGAGGCTAAACACGAAACGTACGTGGCATACCTTGTGCGTCTTTGCCCCATTCGGATGATGGGTAAGAAAAACCAGCTTCCTTAAGCTATGGTGAAAAGTAAATCAGATAAACAACCAAGGATCAACAACATCCAATAATCACAACCATCCCATTCCATCATCCCTGGTTTCCTCCCTGACACCCTCATGCATAAACCGATGCATCTCACCACTCTAGGCGTCATCCGCTACCACAACCACAAGGCCTCCCTGCCTCCACATATCACAACACCCCTCCAGGGTCACATCACAACACAAGATATCTTAGCACCCCTTCCAGGGTCATGGCACAACACAAGCAGCAGAAAATCAATCATTACAACAAATGGGATCTTTTCCCTTTAGCAAGGCACTCGGCCTTCAAACAACCAACAACAACAATCACATCAAATGGGATTTTATCCCTAATTCACAACAAGAGGGTAACTCCGAACACTTCAAGGAATCCAATCAATCAAGTTCATAAATCCATCTTGAATTAACATATTAAATTAATTCATTCCAACGTAATGAACCAAAGTAGTAAGCTGTCACAAGGATTAAACATGCTTACTATTCCAAATTAATCAATATCAAAAAATTACCACAAGAACCAGATTCATTTTCATGCCTCTTTATTTTTATCCAATTAATTATAAATTAATTCCAGCTTTACATTATTTATCAAATTTATCAAGAACAACATGCTAACAATCAAGGTATAAATATCACACTATCTAGCAAACATGAGACAACAACATATGTTCAATGCAATTTCTTAATCTAGTTCAAGTATTTAATTAGTTCAATTTCATTGTGATCCAAAGGGCTAAATCATGCTAACTCTACGATTGCACATGGACAATTAGAGAAGCCACAAATCCCCTACCTCAAGGGTTTTTGGGGAAAACCACATCAGTCAATGAACACCCAAGAAATAGGATCGATTCTCCACGAATCCTCCTTAGATATCCTCTCCTAACACAACCAAGTCCAAATATCATCACAAAAGTCATCCATAGACCATGATCTACCCATAACGGGCATAGATCAAAGAATACGAGAGAAGAGGAGGAGTAGATCTAGGTAGATCTAAGAAACCAAACAAAAGGATCACATACCTTGAGAAACCGACTTCGATTCGCGAAGAAAAGCCTCCGGATCACCTTCAAAACACTTGGGAGAGGTTCTTCCACCTCCAAGGATGGGTAATCCTGTGTTATGGCCGATTAGGGTTCTAAAAGAGGTGATTAAAGGCAAAACGAGTTACATCCACAATTTTAGGATCTAACTTTAAGTGCCTGCACAATTAGTCCACACAGTTTAACAAACCGGGTGCTAACCGTACATTAGCTTCTGCCTCGACAATCACTCCTCGCACTGTTAGTCTGCATGGTTAGACAAACTATGCGTTAGACACTGCCTTCAAGACCTGCCTTGCAGGGTTTGGACGCACAGTTTAGGCAAACCGTGAGAAAGCTATTACCCTTTAACTTTCCTCAAAAGTCCACCCAAATGAACCCTCAAGTCACCTTGACTTCCCAGAACACGTCTAGTACCGCATTTTCACAAAGGAATGGACCAGAGAGGTCCGAGCCATTACACAAATATATAAGGGTTTTATTTTTAATTTCACATTGTCTTTTTGATTCCTTAGTACTAAGTCTTCATAGAGAAAATTTTTATTATCTTTGTATCTTATATAACATATATTTTCTAATCCTTTGATTGTAGTAGTGATTTTCCCACCTTCTTACAATTTTACCTCTATTTGGTTCAGAAATTAACAAAATTTTTTTTTTGTAATAGGAAATAACACTATCTATTCTGGTAAGTTGATATTTGTTTACCTGAAATACATATTGTTTAATTTTTTTATTTGATTTTTTTTCTATACTATAATGATTTTATAAATACAATTTATAATATCTTTTAATTTCAAAGAAATGTTTTAAATGAATATTTTTACTGTTTTCTATACTTCATATTTTTATTGACTTTTTACATATTTAAAAAAGGTTGATTTTTTTTTAATTTCCATGGTAATAAACATTTTCTCATTCATATTTGATTCTATTTAATAATAATCCTCCAAAATATTTCACATAATTCTAAAGGAATGATTTTTATCATTATTTTTTAATATACATTACTTTTAAAATAAATTTTTTGACAAGATAAAACCATTTTATTCTTCTTTTTATATTTTATTTATAATGATATTATATTTTTTTGGTTTATGAAAATATCCTTTTATGATTCTTAAATTTTAATGGGGATATTTTATAATGAGACCATCCACCTTCTTTATTTTTATGGATTGTGATCATGTTTTTATGAAATCATTATGGAACCCATTTCCCTCTCATTGGTTAATTATGATTTATAAAATTATGAATTGTTTTTGAGTTATTGTAGAACACAAATATATTTTTTACCACTATGAGATGGGTGGTTTTGTCATATACCTCAGATGAATTGGGTATGGATTTTTTTCTTGAGCTCAAAAGTGTACATAGGTTGTTTTATCAATGCCAAAAGGGTAAAAGAGCAGTTCCCCAATCCCAAAAGGCTACATTGGTTGTTATCCCACTCCCAAAAGGGTACAATAGAATTTTCTCAATTCCAAAAGGTTACAAGAGTAATATCCCAAAATAAATGGTATTGAGGTTGATAAATCTAGCCCATAAGTGCACGTAAGTAGTATCCCATGAAAGAAGGGAACATATGTAGTAGTGCAAGATCCTTAGGTCACACTAATAGTCTCATAAGCCCAAAAGGGTACACAGGTAGTAGCTAAAGCACAAAAATATTACACAGGTACTAGATTAAGTAAAAAAAGGCTACATAAGTTATTTTTACTATCCTAAAATGGTATAAAACCGAAATAGAAATAAATTTTGTATCATAACATTACAAAAAAATTTTTTAAATTTTTTTAGATATTAAAATCAATTTATCTCCTCATTTTTTAATTAATTTTCTTGTTTAATTATTTGGTATGATAGTTGTGTATTTAATAAATTCATTTTATTTTATGAGTTACTTTAATGGATATATATTGTTTCTCATTTGAGTTTATATTTTTATTGTATATATATGTTAGTTATAGTTAAGGAATAATGATTTTGAAAAGTATGGTGTGTGTGTGTGTGTCATTCAGGATATGCATGAGCCATTTTCCCTATGTATACTTTTCATTCATGCTATTTTAATGTCACTATACATGTTTGTAAAAGTCATGTAGTCTATGTAAAATTCACAATACTGATGTCTATGATTCATTCGTTATGGGAATATCATTCCTTAAGTCTATGCCTGCTTTATCTTAGAAAACACATATAAGCCTTTTCCAATACTATATATGAGTCATTTGAGATGTACCCATCAGTCACAAAAATAAAAAATTTCACAAGGAGTGTAAGAACCCAGATCTTCGTTTCAGGTATGTTTTTTCCTTTTCTAGTCATTTTGGAGAAAAAGAAAAAAATTTGTAAATTTTCAAAGTACACGTCATGTACTTTATAAGTACACCCTATGTACTTCGATGTCATGCCAGGCCATGTGTTGGCCATGTCCGGGTCACACACACGGTGTGTATGGGCGATGTAAAGGACACTTAAGGTGGAGTATGGAACAGCCAAGTACACATCGTGTACCCCAGAAGTACACGCTATGTACTTTCTATGTTCTCATTAAATGGAATAGGGTTGTGCCTAATCGATAGAAACACCTTCTTCTCTTGGTTCTTCAACCGAGGGCATCCGTACGACCAAGAAAATCTTCCGAGCCCCCGAGCCTCAGTCTATTCTCTGAATCGACCGTCATCGATTGTGTTGGAACTGTAGCGGTGACCACTTCCTTCTTCTTGAGTTTCATTCCATGATTTTCCCCTTTCTCAAGATATCATGGGTTTAACTTTTTGTATATTTTCATAGATATACGTCGTTCTAAGGAGAATCAATCCATGTGGTTCAAGTATATTAATCTCCTATCATCAAGGTAGGTGGTTTGTGACTTACCATTCGAAGTCTTTGTGTTTTATGTGAAAATTCCACCAATACCCATGAACGGGGTATTGGGTGTTTACCTTTTTGCCCCAGTTGTTTTCCTACCTTGCTTGTATGCTCATGTAGAGGTAATTTGATCTTGTATGAGGATAATTTGTTGCGCTTGGATGTTTTTCCGATGCCTTGTTCTATTTACGACCCTTTGGGTTTTGTTAGCCTTTGGCTGTTATGCTTGTTTCCATGCCTTGTGACCATCAGATGGAGTGATATTCTTAACATGATTATTATTCTATAGAATGGTTATCCATGTATCTCTATAGGTGTAATTTGTCCTTATAGCATTATTACGCCCTGACTAGCACGTGGCCATGAAAACCTAGTGCTATAGACTATAAGGTATAGATAAAGTGAGCTTCGTAGAGAGTCTTGGATATTATAGACTATAGGAGGGTAGATCAGGTGAGCTTCTTTAGAGAGTCTTGGACATTATAGACTACATGGGATATACCGAGTGAGCTTCCCAGAGAGTCTTGGATATTATAGACTATAGGAGGGTAGACCAAGTGAGATTCCTCAGAGAGTCTTTTCTTGTTTATATTTCTTTAAAAAATTTCTAGGCTAAAGAAGGAATTGACTGAGTGAGCTTCCTTAGAGAGTTTTTGATAGACCTTAGAGTATAAGAGGAATTGACTGAGTGAGCTGCCTCAGATATTTTCTAGACCTTGGGTCTATAATAGGGTTAGGCCACGTGATTATCCTCTGAGAGTCCTTGAATACCATAGACTATATGGGGAATTGACCAAGTGAGCTTCCCCAGAGAGTCTTATAATTTTATATGACAAAACTAGTGGGGTTAGGCTGAGTACACTACCTAGAGGGTTGTGGTTACTTCATGGATAGGACCAGTGGGGTTAGATGTGAGTACTTCCTGGACTGGTTCTTGTTGTGGTTAGCTATCTTCTTTACTTCTTCTTGTTGTCATGTGGACGGATTACTGTTGTATATTGTCATGTTTCTGCTTATTGATTACAACTTACTATATTATTACATGACATATGCCAACTGACTGTAAGGAACATATCATCAGGTGGTTTCCTATTGGGATTTAGTCTCACACCTTGATTGGGCCATGCTTTTGGGCCCAAACAGACTATATTGTTCCAGGTATAGACAAGGTAAATCTCCCTTCAACTTCTAGTACTTGATTGCTTTGGAGTAGAAGAGTATGAGACCAAGATTAGGGTTGTGATGTTGAGGACCTATTTATCTTTTCTTTTGTACTTGTTTTGGTAATGTTTGAATATCCATCATTGTGACCTGTTTGGCTATTTTTCTTGATATGTATCATTCATTATTTCATATATACATATGTTCTCCAGAGGATTATTGTTTTAGTCTCGTGTTGTGTACATGTGCATTGTTGTTGGATATTACTGCTTCCACTATTGCATGTTTTGTTTATTTCCACTGCGCACTCTTCCAATGAGGGAATAGTTTCCCCACTATGACTCCCAAGGCCCTTGCTACTAGTCGGTAGCCTCAAGAATTTGGGGAAATGTGCTTGAGGACATGTGACCAACCTATTACCGGGCGCCTAGGGTGGCTTCCGAAACAGGGACATTTCAAAGTGGTATCAGAGGATTTCTTTTCCCATGATTCACTGTTTGGAGCCTTTTTCTAGGAATAGGACGGATTCGACACATGATAATAAGCTGTTCCTGGGAGTATCTATCCCATGTACTGGGAAAATCCAATCTACCTCGTTTATTGTAGTTTTCTAATTTTTAAATTTTACGGTTGATATGATTTCACCTAGAGTGATTCACATGCCTTGTGTTTTTATTGTTTTGATATTGCAGTTCTATTTCTGTCACTACCCGATGAGATGAGGGTATGCCCTCTCATGCATCATATAGGCACTTTTTAGAAATCACATTCCATGCATTCTGGCCATGAAATCTAGCGTGGATTAGCGATTTCATGTTTTTGTGATAGAGGTTGTGTAGATTATGCATATTGTTGTGATAAATGCTTTGATATAATCCCTACAGTTTGATATAGAAATTGTTTCTATTGTACCTTGCTTAAATGAACACCAAATTTTGGTTCTTGAGGTGTTATGGTCCTCATGAATCAGAACATGTAGGATCATTTAATTGTTTCCCTTGTATTTGATATATATGAGATGTCAGGCTTTGATTCTCAGGGAGTATGGTCCCTCAAGGATCAGAATTTGGTACCTTCATGCTTGTTTTTTAGTGTTTTCTGGGCTTTAGTGCAGTTTCTGAGCTACTGCCCATAAAAACCCATAATACACGGTGTGTACTTTATGACTACACGCCATGTAGTTTTTAAACTGTGTCACTGACTCTATGACCATAAACATGGGGTTGTGAAAAGTCTTCAGGAACACACCGTGTATGGTCGTTACACGCTGTGTAGTAGTGAGTCGTGTACCTGGCCGTGTCACTAACAACACAGGTCAGGGAAGCTCATGTAATACACACCGTTTTTTGTATGAACATGACGTGTATTCTTGTTCTAGGTACTGTAACACCTGAGACTTTTATGTTATATAAATCATCAAAGGAATATTTTTTTACACAACACTTGCTTGGCTTGCTTTACACGCAATCGCGACCTTCCTCGATAGCTTGCGTCGTACGCAATACCGAGTTTCACTAAACAACAATATGCTATTCAAACTAGCCGTTATGAATAGTAATAGCCACTTTTTGAAATTTTATAAATTTTATTTTTCAAAATGGACTTCATTTTTGGACTCAGAATATCGAAATTAGCCTAGGGTGAAATTTTGGTATTTTTCTGAAAACATTCAATTTTTGATGAATAGTGAAACCACTAAGTGGTAGGTTAAAAACTGAATTTTGCATATAACTTAATTTTACCGCTTCTGTGAATGAAATTTCGAAAATCCGACAGACACGGTTGATATTAGTAAGTAAAATGTGGTTTAATGAGATAAAAATAATTTTTGGTGAATAGTAACTTTTTACTTTTTTTTACCGCAGTTAATAGTTAATAGGGTAACTAAGGGTAAATATGATATTAATATTACCCTAACACATGTACTAATTCTATTGGAAAAGTTGAATTCGGCCAAAAACAAACTTAGGAATAAAATATGACCATTTAGGCCCACTTGGATTAGATTAGGACATTTATTATTAATTTATTTAAAGAAGGGTTAAAATAGTTAAAATCAAAGTTTAATAAGTAAATAATTTTTTAATATGGGGTTATACATAAGATAAATTCGATTGTAAATATTCATTAGAAAGATAAAAAGATTTCCTACATGATGGTATTTTATTTGTAATTTTTAGACATCAAATAATTTAATTTATTTATGACACAAAGATGATGCAATAATTATCTTATTAATGAAATATTGACAAAATTGATAATATAAATACCAAAATAAATGTAATTTGAGACTTTTTATGAATTACACTAATTTTCTAGGTTACTATGATATATTATTGTTTATTTAATCAAATTGTTTCGAACATATAATTCTGTTATGACTTTCACAAAAATCATATATCAAATAGTGTCAAAATTGACACAAAATAGTTTTTAAATCAAATATTATATTATTAATTGTTATTTTATTCCTAAAAATCTAAGGTTCGGCCAAATGACATAGATAAAGATATATATATTAATAATAAACAATTTGGGGTTCGTTTGACATGTTATAGTAAGTGTATTAACCATATAGTGAAAGAAAACAAAAAGACACGGTAAAAGTTAAATTAATTAACTTAGAGATAAATCTAATTGATAAGGTTAAAATAATACCCTAAACTTGTCTAAGTCCTATTGGATGATAGGATTTCGACCCTTACCCACTTTAGCTTCGAAATAAGACCCTTTGGAACCATTATAAACCGATTTTGACTTTAATATAAAATAATATTTTGAGATATTCCTAAGGTGCCCCTCTCCTCCCTTATAAAAGGGCACCTCCTCCCCCTCCTCCTCACACCAATTTGAGCACTCAAGCTCGGCCAAACCCTGCCATTTTATCCTCTCCACTTCCCTAGAATAATCCTAGAGGTCCTGGTCTTCTCCAAAGACCAATCTTAGTTCCTTAAGTGGGGGATTCAAAGAGGCGTTCCAAAGAAGAGGTAATATCCATTACCGATCTTTTCAATTTCTTTCTTCTTCAACTTCTTCTTCTTTAGTTGTTTCATGATAAAGTAATAACATCAGTATTACTTACATACTGATATGTTATTATAAATATGAAACAACCCTAATTCACCTTCTATCCATCCTACGGAAAAATGAAATCACCGCGCGTGCGTACGTACGGAATACCGTCTCCACGCCGTGGTGTAATCTATTTTCCACCATCACCTTACAAGGATGGGTATAATGGTGTAATGAGTAACTATATATGATTATTATGAAGTAATATTGATACTGAAATAATATATATATACTCCAATACAATTCCACGATCATAGGAACGATATCATCACTCGTGCGTACGTATGGAATACCGTCTCCACGATGTGATGCGACTCGTTCTACATGATCTTCATTTCATAATGATTATATAAATGAATTGAATGAATTAATATGGTATATACTACACTAATACCATTCTGGAAATGAATTATCTATAACCTAAAGATAAGAATAAGAATTTATTCGACAAAACACGCATAAGAACAAAAAGTTATAAAGACCCGAGTAACAAGTAACAATGAAATATTACTAACAAGAAGCTAATAATATGACGATATATGATATCATATCAATATGTATGATTCTGGAATAAGTCAATAACATTATTTAAACCATTATACAGGAGCTTCGGACACAAACAAAGCAAATCGGACCTAAGGTAAGGGAAAATATCACAATCTCATTTTTATCAGAGATTGTTTTTACTTTGGCATTTACTGGGGTGTATTTTTATCATCCACATCCATGTTCCCTCAATATGTAATATTTTTTCCATCCACTTACAATAGTTTAAATCCAATTTTACCCTTCAGTGAGTTTTTAGTAAAGAATATGAAAGGAATCTTTTGTAGTTTTTCGTACGAGGTAATTTTTGACTTTTTCGACAAAAGTACGAAGAATGTTTTTTTTAACTTATACGGCATGAATGGATTTTTAAAACATTGTTCCCAAGAAGCTTCCTTTACAAGTTTTCAAGTTTATTTTTAATCAACTTCTTTTATTTTAAAGTTGTATGACATGTTATGAAAGGATAAATGATTTTGAAGAAGAAAGGATATTTTCCTCAAGAATGGAGTTCAAGTGTTTTATCAAAATTATTTTCCATCTAAGATAATAAAGGGTTCTGTTTTTATCCCTATTATTAAATTGATTTTTTCATGTTGTGATGGAATTATTTTTATTAATTCCTTTATCTTATATGAATTGATTTATGATGTCATGATGTTTCAAGAATCCCATTTTTGTTACATGTGTTATGCGATGATGTATGTTTTATGATTATGTGGCACACATAAGAAAGGATTAATTATAAGATGGGTGGGACCTATATCTCCCTCCAATGCATTGGGTAAAGATTTTATATCTCATGAGATAGACATGGCTGGAACGGAAGGTTATTTCAGTTCAGTGATACAGGACTGAAACGAGGAATGAACTCGGTTCAGAAAGGGACTTTGTCCACTAAGATAGTCTTGGCAATGAGTCATGACTAACAAGAAATGATTTTCCATGATTATGTGTGCATGCCACAAAGTTTCAAGTTTTATGTTATGATTATGGGGATCTAATTTTCACTTCTATGATTTATTCCATGTTAAGATATTATGATCTCTTTTGCAGGTTTTGATTTTCAAAAAGATATGATATGATTTTTATTTCCTTTATTTGCCCTTGCTGAGCATTTGAGCTCACCCTTTTATGTTTTCTTTTTCCCAGGTCAGGAAGATGGATATTAAGTAGAATATGCTAAAAGGGACCCTAGATATGATGAAATAAATGGGAGACACTGTAGAAGATTTATGAACCAGTTGTTTATGTTTCCCAGTTTCTAAAGACACTATACCTATACGGTCCTTTGTGGTTTTGTCATATGTTGTAATAAGTGTGCTTCAATTTTGAAGTATTAACAATGTATATAAAGTGTGGGTCGTTATAGTTGGTATCAGAGGGAGGTTATAGTCAACCTTTGGAAACTAGGATGTGAAAGCCTTAATAAGAACCCTAAGGATAAGTCTAAGCATAGAACACAATCTTAGTGTTTTAGAAATGGCCTTGAATAACCTAGGATAAGACCATAAGCATGAAAATTTTATTCTTGAATTATGTGGTTTCCTATTATAATTAGTGTTTCTCACACTATTCTTCTTGGTTTTAGTCAATGGCTGGAACCCGAAGGAACCGTGTTAATACGGAATGCGATGGGCAATGCAATGATTGCCCCCCTGAGCAACCAAACAATATGGGAGCTGGAATGCAAAATCTTGTAGCCATGCTCACACAACTTTCTCAAGCTATGAATCATGCAGGATTTCCAAACGAGCAAAGGAGGGAGCAACATTTTGTTGAATCCTTCATGAGGCAGCGTCCACCTTCTTTCAGCGGGTCTACTGATCCATTAGTTGCTGAACAATGGATTAGTACTACTGAAAAGATATTTTCAGTTCTTCAATGTTCTGAGCATGATAAAGTCATCCTAGCAGTGTATCGTTTGGAAGGAGATGCGGATCAATGGTGGAATCTTGTTAAGAATACGAGGCAAAGGGATGAAATTGAGTCTATGGAATGGGACGAGTTCAAGAACTTATTTTTCAATAAGTACTTCCCTCGTATTCTCCGAACAAAGATGGAGAAAGAGTTCCTTGAACTGAAGCAAAGGGATGATGAATCTGTTGGTACCTATGAAGCAAATTTTACCAGACTTGCAAGGTACGCTTCTGGTATTATTATCCAACCTGAGAGTAAGATCGATCGATTCTTTAGTGGCTTAAAACCAAGTCTTCGAAGGGCGTTAGCCATAAGGGACTTCAATAGCTATGAGGAAATTGTTCGATGTGCTCTCAAAGTCGAGATGGAGATTGGAGTAACCCATCAGTCACATGGGTTTGATAAGAAGAGGAAGATGGAATTCAAAGAAAAATCTAAAGAGCACACGGAAAAGAAGATGAGCTTTTCCTTATGCTCAAAGTGTGGAATGAAACATGGAGGGAGTTGTCTTAAATGGACAAGTAAATGTTTTAAATGTGGAAAAGAAGGTCATCGGGCATTTGAATGCCGTGATAATGGGAAGAAGATGTCTAATGATGCAAACAAAGGAAGGGATACACAGAATGAACCTACTACACTTCAATGTTTCATGTGCAAGGAGATGGGGCATTATGCCAATCAATGCCCAAATCCAAGGGTTGATGATGATGGTCGACGTCAACAAACTCTTAAGGCTAAATACAAAGGAAAGTCACATGCAATTTCTATCAACGATGTGGAGTACGATAATGATGTGGTGAAAGGTACACTTACCATCCACTCTAAAGTAGAAAATGTTTTATTTGATTCTGGATCCACCCACTCTTTTATTTCTGAAGACTTTTCTAAGGGTATCACCGTATTACCTCAACAATTAGATGTTGAGTTAGCTGTGACAACACCTAATGGCACATCAATCACATCAAAAGTTTATAATTATTCTCCGATCGAAGTTTGTGGGAAAGTGCTTCCTGCAAATCTTGTGATCCTTCCTTTAGTGGAATTTGATGTGATTCTTGGCATGGATTGGCTTTCTCTACATGGAGCTCATATCAATTGCCAAAGAAGGGAAGTCACATTTCATATTCCAGATCAATCTACGATTGTCTATCAATGCAAGGATGAATATAACCTTCCAGTGGAAATTTCTTCCATCTTATGGGTATTGATTCCACTAAATGAAGGTTATTTATCTCAAATGGTTGGCGAGAAACTCACGATTAAGAATATGCCCATTGTACGGGAGTTTGATGATGTCTTTCCGGAGGAATTACCGGGTCTTCCACCAAATCGTGAAGTTGAGTTTTCAATAGAACTCGTACCGGGTGCTTTGCATATTTCAAAGACACATTATAGAATGGCCCCAATTGAGTTCTAGGAATTGAAGAAGCAACTCCAAGAGAATCTTGATAAGGGATTCATACGCCCTAGTGCGTCACCTTGGGGAGCACCTGTTCTATTTGTTAAGAAGAAAGATGGATCAATGAGACTCTGCATTGATTATCGAGAACTTAACAAGATCACTATCAAGAACAAATATCCTCTCCCATGCATTGATGACTTATTTGACCAACTACGCGGAGCTCAATACTTTTCCAAGATTGATCTTCGTTCAGGGTATCATCAATTAAGGGTCAAAAGGGAGGATATACCAAAGACGGCTTTCCGTACAAGGTATGGACACTATGAATTTATAGTGATGCCATTTGGTCTTACTAATGCCCCTGCTATCTTCAGGGATCTAATGAATAGAGTCTTTAGATACTATCTTGATCAATTTGTGGTAGTCTTTATAGACGATATTCTTTTCTATTTAAAGAGCAAGGAAGAGCATGAAGATCACTTGAGAATTATATTGAAGACCCTGAGAAAGGAGATGCTTTATGCCAAATTTACCAAGTGTGAATTTTGGCTTCAAAAAGTTGCATTTTTGGGTCATATAATCTCAAAAGACGGGATATCTATGGATCCAGCAAAAACAGAGGTTATCGAAAGATGGTCAAGACCAACAACAGTAACTGAGATCCGAAGTTTTCTTGGTTTGGATAGATATTATCGACGTTTTGTAAAAGATTTTTCACGATTATCTAATCCAATCACCAAGTTGACTCGGAAAGGAGTTAAGTTTGTCTGGACAGAGGAATGTGAAGAGAATTTCAAGGAGTTGAAAAGAAGGTTATCCAGTGCACCTGTGCTCACACTGCCTTGTAGTGGAGAAAGGTTTGTGATCTACAGTGATGCATCCAAGAAGGGATTGGGGTGTGTTCTTATGAAAAATGATATGGTGATAGCTTATGCCTCACAACAGTTGAAAATCCATGAGAAAAATTACCCAACACCTGATTTGGAATTGGCTGCGGTAATCTTTGCATTAAAGATTTGGAGGCATTACCTTTATGGTGAAAGGTGTGATATTTATACTGATTATAAAAGTTTAAAGTATATTTTCACACAAAAGGAGCTGAATATGCGTCAAAGAAGATGGTTGGAGCTGATTAAGGATTATGACTGCTCAATCCATTACCACCCTGGGAAAGCAAACAAGGTGGCAGATGCATTAAGTCGACAAGACCATGCTAGTTTATCCATGATGAGGATCACAAAAGATCCAATATTTATGGATTTACAAAGGATGGATCTTGGAATTATAATGGAAGGGGAAAAATCTTATCTTTATCAAATGAATGTTCAACCATCTATACATGTGAAGATTAAAGAGGCACAGAAAGAAGATGTCGAGTTACAAAAGAAGGTGAGAAATGTTCCTGAATTCAACCTTGATTGTGATGGGATAATAAAGTTCATGAATCGGGTTTGCGTTCCTCCCATCCCCGAATTAAAGAAAGAGCTGCTGGATGAGGCTCATAGTTCTTCATTCTCTATTCATCCTGGAAGCACGAAGATGTATAGGGACCTGAAAGAGTACTTATGGTGGGATGGCATGAAAAGAGATGTTGCTGAATATGTCTCTCGATGCTTGGTTTGTCAACAAGTTAAAGCTGAGAGACAGAAGTCTAAGGGGATGTTACAACCATTACCCATACCCGAATGGAAATGGGAAAACATCACTATGGACTTTGTCACAGGACTTCCTAAAACATCCAAAGGCAATAATGCTATCTGGGTCAAAGTTGATCGTCTTACAAAGTCCGCACACTTCATTGCTATTAGAGAGGATTTCTCTCTAGATCAGCTTGCCAGGATATATGTAAAGGAAGTGGTAAGATTGCATGGAGTACCACTTTCTATTATATCTGATCGGGATCCGAGATTTACCTCGAAGTTCTGGCGAAGTCTTCAGCATACTCTGGATACAGAGTTGAGTTTCAGCACTGCTTATCATCCCCAGATAGACGGTCAGTCTGAGAGAACAATTCAAACCCTAGAAGATATGTTGATAGCTTGCTCTATGGATTTCAAAGGAGGTTGGGATCAACACCTACCTTTGGTGAAATTTTCTTATAATAATAGCTTTCACTCCAGTATTCAGATGGCTCCTTATGAAGCGCTCTATGGAAAGAAATGCAGGACTCCAACTTGCTGGGATGAAGTTGGGGAAAGAAAGTTATTAGGACCTGATCTCGGTGATGAAATGGCAGAAAAGGTTAGATCTATTCAACAACACATAAGAGCAGCTCAGAGTCGACAGAAACGTTATGCCGACAACCGAAGAAAAGACCTAGAGTTTGAAGTGGGTGATAAAGTGTTCTTACGAATATCTCCCTGGAAGAGGGTTATGAGATTTGGAAAGAAGGGGAAGTTGAGCCCTAGATATATCGGTCCTTTTGAAATACTGGATCGTGTTGGGAAGGTAGCTTACCGATTGGCGCTTCCACCGAATCTCTCTGAAGTTCACGATGTGTTCCACGTATCTCTCCTGAGAAAGTACTTACCAGATCCTTCACATGTACTCAGCTCAGAAGTTGTACCGCTGGAGCAAGATCTTTCTTATGAAGAACAACCGATAGAGATTCTGGATCGTAGCGAAAAAGTCCTACGAAACAAGATCACTCGCTTGGTGAAAGATTTATGGAGGAACCACCAACTTGAAGAAGCTACATGGGAGCTTGAGGATATGATGAGGGAGAAGTATCCTCATTTGTTTGTTACAAAGTGACGAATTTCGAGGGAGAAATTCTTTTTAAGGGGGGTAGAATGTAACACCCGAGACTTTTATGTTATATAAATCATCAAAGGAATATTTTTTTACAAAACAGTTGCTTGGCTTGCTTTACACGCAATCGCGACCTTCCTCGATAGCTTGCGTCGTACGCAATACCGAGTTTCACTAAACAACAATATGCTATTCAAACTAGCTGTTATGAATACTAATAACCACTTTTTGAAATTTTATAAATTTTATTTTTCAAAATGGACTTCATTTTTGGACTCAGAATATCGAAATTATCCTAGGGTGAAATTTTGGTATTTTTCTGAAAACTTTCAATTTTTGATGAATAGTGAAACCACTAAGTGGTAGGTTAAAAACTGAATTTTGCATAGAACTTAATTTTACCGCTTCTGTGAATGAAATTTCAAAACTCCGACAGACACGGTTGATATTAGTAAGTAAAATGTGGTTTAATGAGATAAAAATAATTTTTGGTGAATAGTAACTTTTTACTTTTTTTTACCGCAGTTAATAGTTAATAGGGTAACTAAGGGTAAATATGATATTAATATTACCCTAACACATGTCCTAATTCTATTGGACAAGTTTAATTCGACCAAAAACAAACTTAGGAATAAAATATGACCATTTAGGCCCACTTGGATTAGATTAGGACATTTATTATTAATTTATTTAAAGAAGGGTTAAAATAGTTAAAATCAAAGTTTAATAAGTAAATAATTTTTTAATATGGGGTTATACATAAGATAAATTCGATTTTAAATATTAATTAGAAAGATAAAAAGATTTCCTACATGATGGTATTTTATTTGTAATTTTTAGACATCAAATAATTTAATTTATTTATGACACAAAGATGATGCAGTAATTATCTTATTAATGAAATATTGACAAAATTGATAATATAAATACCAAAATAAATGTAATTTGAGACTTTTTATGAATTACACTAATTTTCTAGGTTACTATGATATATATGATTGGTGATTTAATCAACTTGGTTAGAACATATAATTCTGTTATGACTTTCACAAAAATCATATATCAAATAGTGTCAAAATTGACACAAAATAGTTTTTAAATCAAATATTATATTATTAATTGTTATTTTATTCCTAAAAATCTAAGGTTCGGCCAAATGACTTAGATAAAGATATATATATTAATAATAAACAATTTGGGGTTCGTTTGGCATGTTATAGTAAGTGTATTAACCATATAGTGAAAGAAAACAAAAAGACATGATAAAAGATAAATTAATTAACTTAGAGTTAAATCTAATTGATAAGGTTAAATTAATACCCTAAACTTGTCTAAGTCCTATTGGTTGATATTATTTCGACCCTTCCCCACTTTAGCTTCGAAATAAGACCCTTTGGAACCATTATAAACCGATTTTGACTTTAATATAAAATAATATTTTGAGATATTCCTAAGGTGCCCCTCTCCTCCCTTATAAAAGGGCACCTCCTCCCCCTCCTCCTCACACCAATTTGAGCACTCAAGCTCGGCCAACCCCTGCCATTTTCTCCTCTCCACTTCCCTAGAATAATCCTAGAGGTCCTGGTCTTCTCCAAAGACCAATCTTAGTTCCTTAAGTGGGGGATTCAAAGAGGCGTTCCAAAGAAGAGGTAATATCCATTACCGATCTTTTCAATTTCTTTCTTCTTCAACTTCTTCTTCTTTAGTTGTTTCATGATAAAGTAATAACATCAGTATTACT
The DNA here is from genome assembly GCA_963277665.1 of Viscum album. Classification (NCBI taxonomy): domain Eukaryota; kingdom Viridiplantae; phylum Streptophyta; class Magnoliopsida; order Santalales; family Viscaceae; genus Viscum; species Viscum album. Next base: position 642,831,522 of record OY728140.1, read on the forward strand.
TACATACTGATATGTTATTATAAATATGAAAAAACCCTAATTCACCTTCTATCCATCCTACGGAAAAATGAAATCCCCGCGCGTGCGTACGTACGGAATACCGTCTCCACGCCGTGGTGTAATCTATTTTCCACCATCACCTTACAAGGATGGGTATAATGGTGTAATGAGTAACTATATATGATTATTATGAAGTAATATTGATACTGAAATAATATATATATACTCCAATACAATTCCACGATCATAGGAACGATATCATCACTCGTGCGTACGTACGGAATACTGTCTCCACGATGTGATGCGACTCGTTCTACATGATCTTCATTTCATAATGATTATATAAATGAATTGAATGAATGAATATGGTATATACTACACTAATACCATTCTGGAATTGAATTATCTATAACCTAAAGATAAGAATAAGAATTTATTCGACAAAACACGCATAAGAACAAAAAGTTATAAAGACCCGAGTAACAAGTAACAATGAAATATTACTAACAAGAAGCTAATAATATGACCATATATGATATCATATCAATATGTATGATTCTGGAATAAGTCAAATAACATTATTTAAACCATTATACAGGAGCTTCGGACACGAACAAAGCAAATCAGACCTAAGGTAAGGGAAAATATCACAATCTCATTTTTATCCGAGATTGTTTTTACTTTGGCATTTACTGGGGTGTATTTTTATCATCCACATCCATGTTCCCAAGAAGCTTCCTTTACAAGTTTTCAAGTTTATTTTTAATCAAATTCTTTTATTTTAAAGTTGTATGACATGTTATGAAAGGAAAAATGTTTTTGAAGAAGAAAGGATATTTTCCTCAAGAATGGAGTTCAAGTGTTTTATCAAAATTATTTTCCATCTAAGATAATAAAGGGTTCTGTTTTTATCCCTATTATTAAATTGATTTGTTCATGATGTGATGGAATTATTTTTATGAATTCCTTTATCTTATATGAATTGATTTATGATGTCATGATGTTTCAAGAATCCCATTTTTGTTACATGTGTTATGCGATGATGTATGTTTTATGATTATGTGGCACACATAAGAAAGTATTAATTATAAGATGGGTGGGACCTATATCTCCCTCCAATGCATTGGGTAAAGATTTTATATCTCATGAGATAGACATGGCTGTAACGAAAGGTTATTTCGGTTCAGTGATACAGGACTGAAACGAGGAGTGAACTCGGTTCAGAAAGGGACTTTGTCCACTAAGATAGTCTTGGCAATGAGTCATGACTAACAAGAAATGATTTTCCATGATTATGTGTGCATGACACAAAGTTTCAAGTTTTATGTTATGATTATGGGGATCTCATTTTCACTTCTATGATTTATTCCATGTTAAGATATTATGATCTCTTTTGTAGGTTTTGATTTTCAAAAAGATATGATATGATTTTTATTTCCTTTATTTGCCCTTGCTGAGCATTTGAGCTCACCCTTTTATGTTTTCTTTTCCCCAGGTCAGGAAGATGGATATTAAGTAGAATATGCTAAAAGGTACCCTAGATATGATGAAATAAATGGGAGACACTGTAGAAGATTTATGAACCAGTTGTTTATGTTTCCCAGTTTCTAAAGACACTATACCTATACGGTCCTTTGTGGTTTTGTCATATGTTGTAATAAGTGTGCTTCAATTTTGAAGTATTAACCATGTATGTAAAGTGTGGGTCGTTATAGGTACCCCATCATGTCATGAACAACATGGGTCAGTGTTATCTCTCCTATACATGCTATGTTTGTTCGTAACACACCGTGTAAGGGTCAGTCATTTAGCCGACTGTGTAACTAACAACACGGGTCGCCAAAACCTTTTCTAGTACACGCGGTGTCCTTAGTGAACATGTCGTGTAGTCTAGGGTTAAGAAGACAATGTCAATTACCCATGTAAAGAGACTCAGGAAGGGTAATGGAGTCCAAGTACATGCCATGTGTGGGGATAACACGTCGTGTAGTTTGGGGTGTTACACGACCAAGGGTGACGGATGTACACGCCCATGTGTCTTGCTTAAGATGAAACGCCGTGTAGTTTTATACACGACATTTATTAATGTGTTTTTAGAACTTTCTTAATCTTTTCTCCAATTCCCGTTTTGTACTCTTGTATTCTCTATCATTGATAATCCTGAAAAAAGGATTGCTTTTATTCTTTTAGAGATATTCCACTGAGACATCCTCCGGTGTTACGTCAGCTATCAGACAGTGATTAGAAACTAGATATGGTCGATCAGGGACCTCCTACAGATCTTCCTGTTGTGCTAGTCTTGGTGCCAACATTTATACCTGTTGCAGGCGCCGATGTTCAGTTTAGGGAGTACTTTCTAAGGATGGTGCAGACCTATCAGGGAGCATTTCCTCCTGCCCCGTCGATGGCTGAGTTGACACGGGTTTTCCAGTAGCAGCATCCTCTTACATTCTCAGGGGATGGAGGGCCCCAGGGTGAAGAGTCATGGCTATAGGCCACAATGACGATCTTAGAGCATCTAGAGATACCTCCAGAGAAGAGGGTGAAGATTGCTACTTACATGCTCTGAGATACCGCCAAGAGGTGGTGGGAGGTGATCTCACAGTCAGGGCACCGGCAGAGTATGAATTGGGATGAGTTTTGGCACATCTTCTATGATTAATTTTATCCAGAGGCTTTGAGGGCTGGCCAAGCCCAGGAGTTTATGAGTCTCAAACAGGGTACTATTTATATTATGGAGTAATCATATTGCTTTACCGAGTTGAAGCACTTCACGCCGATTCCAGCAGGTGATGAGTTGTTCCTTTCTAGGATTTTTTAGGACAGTATCAGGTAGGAGATCCATGCCCAGGTGAATATCATCCGGTTGACTTCGATGTCCTCTATCATCAACCAGGCGCTGACCACTGAGCGTAATCTGAGAGGTTTTGGAGCAGTGGTCCATGGAGGTTCGACATCCAGAGTCAGTGTTCCTCATAATGATGGCAGGGAACACTGCAGGCAGTCTGCTCTAGGATATCATGGTAGGCGAAATGTATCTTTTGGAACCCAGGTTGTATGCTACTAGTGTGGTAGGAGTGGGCATACTAGGACTTAGTGTCAGAGAGACCTGATGGAGTGCCGATCATAAGTCAATATGGGCTATCTACAATGTTTCTTTTAGATCTTATCACCTACAGCTGGTGGTAGGGGTTCTTCTATGACCCCACGTGAAGGAGATCTATCGCCAGTTTCTCACAAGTCTAGGAACTGGAGTTATTCTGGTCATTCGAGTTGAGGTGGATGTTGCGGCCGTGGTGGTCAGTCACCAGGTTACCATTGATAGAAGAGTGGATCAGCCCAGAGTGGTCACCCAGGGGCGTAGGGCCGCAGTACAGGCCAAACTTTTACTGTGGACCAGACCAATCAGGAGTAGGATCCCGACCCTTCCATAGTTCGAGGCACGATCTTAGTAGCCTCAGTTTTATCTTCAGACCTTTTTGATATTGGTTGTTTAGATAGATTTATCTATTTTAATATTGTGGAGATCTTTAGGCTCTGTATCTTTTCATCTACCAACATGTTGACTCTTGTTACACCGTTGGGAATGAGGACATCTAGCGTACGTCTGTGCAGAGAGTGCCCTCTTGAGGTTGAAGGGTGTCACTTCTTATGGGACCTCTATGTCCTAGATATGACAGGATATGATGACATTATTGATATGGACTGGTTAGTTCCCTTCCAGGAGGTCGTCGATTGCTATCGCCACAGGGTGATTTTTGTATCACCAGAGGGTGGATCATTCCTTCATAGAGGCGAGTGGGATGTCCAGGCAGGTAGAGCTGTACCAGAGCATCATGGGCTGGGAGTAGTTACAACCTAGTTTTCCAGTCATTATCTGGATGACCAGGGGACTGCACAGTTAGTGATTCCTCTAGTGGTGGATCGTTTCAGTGGTGACTTTCTAAAGGACTTATCCAAGTTTCCTCTAGAGTGTGAGGTATAATTTTCTGTTGATATCATGACAGGAGTGTAACACCCGAGACTTTTATAAAAAATATTTTGTTTTTATTTCATATAAATCATCAATGGAATATTTCACTACACACAACACTAGCTTGACTTTCTTTACACGCAATCGTGACCTTCCTTGATAGCTTGCGTCGTACGCAATACCGAGTTTCACTAAACAACGATATGCTATTAAAATATTATTAAAACTAGCCATTATGAATAGTAATAACCACTTTTTGAAATTTTTTAAATTTTATTTTTCAAAAATGACTTCATTTTTGGATTCAGAATATCGAAATTATCCTAGGGTGAAATTTTAGTATTTTTCTGGAAACATTCAATTTTTGATTTATAGTGAAAACACTGGGTTACTATTTAAAAACTGACTTTTTATTTAACTAATTATTTAATTTATTTAAATTTATTTTAGGTCAAAATTGATACATAATACCTATATAAGTTCAATGTAATTCATTGGAGTAATTTTATAATAATTTTAGATATGTAAATATTTTATTGAACTTTTCACCGTCTTTTACCCACCACCTAGGATAATTTGCAAATTTACATAAAACTTAATTTTACCACTTCTGTGAGTGAAATTTTAAAAATACGAGAGACACGGTTGATGTTAGTAAGTAAAATATGGTTTAATGAGATGAAACTAATTTTTGGTGAATAGTAACTTTTTGCTTTTATATACCACAGTTAAAAGTAAATAGGGTAATTAAGGGTAAAAATGATATTATTATTACCCTAACACATTTCCAAATTCTTTTCGATAAGTGTAATTCCACGAAAAAAACCATAGGAATAAAATATGACCATTTAGGCCCACATGGATTAGATTAGGACATTTATTATTAATTTATTTAAAAACCGATTAAAATAGTTAAAATCAAAGTTTAATAAGTAAATAATTTTTAATATAGGGTTATACATAAGATAAATTCGAATATAAATATTCATTAGAAAGATAAAAATCTTTCCTACATAATGGTATTTTATTTATTATTGTTAGACCTTAAATAATTTAATTTATTTATGACACAATGATGATGCAGTAATTATCTTATTAATGAAATATTGACATAAATGATATTATAAATACCCAAATAAATGTAATTTTAGACTTTTTATGAATTAAAATAATTTTCCAGGTTAATATGACATGTTGGTATTGATTTAATTAACTTTTTTCGAACTAATATTTCTGTTATGAGTTTCACAAAAATCAATTACCAAATAGTGTCAAAATTGACATAAAATAGTTTTTAAAACAAATATTATATTATTAATTGTTATTTTATTCCAAAAAAATAATGTTTGGCCAAATTACTTAGATAAAGTTATATATATTAATAATAAACAACTTGGGGTTCGTTTGGCTTGTTATAGTATGTTTATTAACCTTATAGTATAAGAACACAAAAAGACAGGGTAAAAGTAAAATCATCTAACTTAAAGTTAAATCTAAATGATAAGGTTAAAATAGTAAACTAAACTTATCCAAATTCTATTGGATGAAAGGATTTCTACCCATCCCCACTTTAGCTTCAGAATAAATCAATATGGAGCAAGTTAAAACCGAATATGGCTTTATAATAAAATAATATTTTTAGTTTTTCAAAAGGTGCCCCTCTCCTCCCTTATAAAAGGGCACCTCTTCCCTCTTTTCCTCACACCACTATGGGCATTAAACATTGGCCAACCCATGCCAATTTCTCCTCTACACTTCTTTAGAAACATCCTAGAGTTCCTGGTATTCTTCAAAGACCAATTTTAGTGCTCTAAAAGGAGGTCTCAGAGAAGCGCTTCAAAGAAGAGGTAGTGTCCGTTACCGATTTTTTCAACTTTATTTCTTCTTCCACTTCTTCTTCCTTAGTTGTTTCATTATGAATTAAAATCATCAGTATCACTCATATACTGGTATGTTATTATAATTATGAAACAACCCTATTTCACCATCTATCTATCCTACGGAAAATGAAATCATCGCGCGTGCGTACGTACGGAATACCATCTCCACACCGTGGTGTATTCTATTTTCCACTACCACCTTACATGGATGGGTATAATGGTGTAAATAATGAATATATATGATTATTGTAAAGTGATATTGATTCTGAAATAGTATACATACACTCCAATACAATTCCATGATCATGGGAACGATATCATCGCTCGTGCGTATGTACGGAATACCGTCTCCATGATGTGATGCGACTCGTTCTACATGATTTTCATTGCATAATGATTACAAAAATGAATTGAGTGAATAAATATGATATATATTACACTAATACCATTCTGAAAATGTGGTATCTATAACATAAAAATAGGAATAAGAATTTATTCAACAAAACACGCATAAGAACAAAAAGTAATAAACACCCTAATAACAAGTAGCAATGATATATTACTAATAATAAGATAAAAATAATACCATATATGATATCATAACAATGAGTATGATTATGGAATAAGTCAATGAAATTATTTAAATCATTATATAGGAGGTTCGAACACTTACGAATCAAATCAGAACTGTGGTAAGGGAAAATCTCGCAATCTCATTTTTATCCGAGGCTGTTTATACTTCAAAATTTAATGGGGAATATTTATCATCCACATACATGTTTCCTCAATATGTAATATTTATATCCTTCTAGAATTTTTTATTTCCAATTTTACCTGTCACCTTGGGGAGCACCTGTTCTGTTTGTTAAGAAGAAAGATGGATCAATGAGACTCTACATTGATTATCAAGAACTTAACAAGATCACTATCAAGAACAAATATCATCTCCCGCTCATTGATGACTTATTTGACCAACTACGTGGAGCTCAATACTTTTCCAAGATTCATCTTCGTTCGGGATATCATCAATTTAGGGTCAAAAGTAAGGATATACCAAGGACGACTTTCCGTACAAGGTATGGACACTATGAATTTATAGTGATGCCATTTGGTCTTACTAATTCCCCTGATATCTTCATGGATCTGATGAATAGTGTCTCTAGAGACTATCTTGATCAGTTTGTGGTAGTCTTTATAGACGATATTCTTGTATATTCAAAGAGCAAGGAAGAACATGAAGATCACTTGAGAATTATATTGAAGATCATGAGGAAGGATAAGATTTATGCATAATTTACCAAGTGTAAATTTTGGCTTCAAAAAGTTTCATTTTTGGGTCACATAATCTCAAAATAGGGGATATCTGTGGATCCAGCAAAAACAGAGGTTATCGAAAGATGGTCGAGTCCAACAACAGTAACTGAGATCCGAAGTTTTCCTGGTTTCTCTGGATATTATCGACGTTTTGTGAATGATTTTTCAAGATTATCTAATCCACTCACCAGGTTGACTCGGAAAGGAGTTAAGTTTGTTTGGATGGAGGAATGTGAAGAGAATTTCAAGGAGTTGAAAAGAACGTTATCCAGTGCACCTGTGCTCAAACTGCCTTGTAGTGGATAAAGGTTTGTGATCTATAGTGATGCATCCAAGAAGAGATTGGGGTGTGTTCTTATGCAAAATGATATGGTGATAGATTATGCCTTACGACAATTGAAAATCCATGAGCAAAATTACCCAAATCATGATTTGGAGTTAGCTGTGGTAATCATTGAATTAAGGATTTGGAGGAATTATCTTTATGGAGAAAGGTGTGACAGTTATACTGATCATAAATGTTTAAAGTATATTTTCACACAAAAGGAGCTGAATATGGGCCAAAGTAGACGGTTGGAGATGATTAAGGATTACAACTGCTCAATTCATTACCACCCTGGGAAAGCAAAAAAGGTGGCATATGCATTAAGTCGAAAAGACCATGCCAGTTTATCCATGATGAGGATCACAAAAGATCCAATATTTATGGATTTAAAAAGTATGGATCTTGGAATTATAATTAAAGGGGAAAATCATATCTTTCTCAAATGAATGTTCAACAATCTATATATGTTAAGATTAAAGAGGCACAGAAAGAAGATGTAGTGTTACAAAAGAAGGTGAGAAATGTTCATGAATTCAACCTTGTTTGTGATGGGATAATAAAGTTCAGGAATCAGGTTTGTGTTCCTTCCATCCCCGAATTAAAGAAGGAGCTGCTGGATGAGGCTCATAGTTCTTCATTCTCTATTCATCCTGGAAGCACGAAGATGTATAGAGACCTGAAAGAGTACTTCTGGTGGGATGGAATGATAAGAGATGTTTCTGAATATGTCTCTTGATGCTTGGTTTGTCAGCAAGTTAAAGCTGAGAGACAGAAGTCTAAGGGGATTTTACAACCGTTACCCATACCTGAATGGAAATGGGAAAATATCACTATGGAAATTGTCACAGGACTTCCTAAAACATATAAATGCAATAATGCTATTTGGGTCATAGTTGGTCGTCCTACAAGGTCTTCACACTTCATTGTTATTAGAGAGGATTTCTCTCTGGATCAGCTTGCCAGGATATATGTAAAGGAAGTGGTAAGATTGCATGGAGTACCACTTTCTATTATATCTGATCGAGATTCAAGGTTTACCTGAATGTTCTAGAGAAGTCTTCATCATACTCTCGATACAGAGTTGATTTTCAGCACTTCTTATCATCCTCAGACAAATGGTTAGTCTGAGAAGACAATTCAAACTCTAGAAGATACGTTGAGAGCTTGCTCTATGGATTTCAAAGGTGGTTGGGATCAACACCTACCTTTGGTGGAATTTTCTTATAATAATATCTTTCACTCCAATATTCAGATGGATCCTTATGGAGCTCTCTATGGAATGAAATTCAGGACTCCAACTTTCTGGGACGAATTTGGGGAAAGAAATATATAAGGACCTGATCTTGTTGATGAGATGGATGAAAAGGTCCGATCTATTCAACAACACATAAGAGCAGCTCAGAGTCGACAAAAACGTTATGCAAAAAACTGAGGAAAATACTTAGAGTTCGAAGTTGGTGATAAAGTGTTCTTACGAATATCTCCTTGGAAGAGAGTAATGAGATTTGGAATGAAGGGAAAGATGAGCCCTAGGTATATCTGTCCTTTCGAAATACAGGATCGTGTTGGGAAGGTAGATTACCGATTGGCGCTTCCACCGAATCTCTCTTAAGTTCACGATGTGTTCCATGTATCTCTCCTGAGAAAGTACATACCTGATCCTTCACATGTACTCAGCTCAGAAGTTGTACCGATGGAACAAGATCTTTCTTATGAAGAACATCCGATAGAGATTCTCGATCGTAGTGAAAATGTACTATGGAACAAGACCACTCGCTTGGTGAAAGTTTTATGGAGGAACCACCAATTAGAATAAGCTACATGGGAACTTCAGAATATGATGAGGGATAGGTATCCTCATCTATTTGTTACAAGTGACGAATTTCGAGGATAAAATTAATTTTAAGGGGGGTAGAATGTAACACCCGAGACTTTTATAAGAAATATTTTGTTTTTATTTTATATAAATCATAAAATGAATATTTCACTACACACAACACTAGCTTGGCTTGCTTTACACGCAATCGCGACCTTCCTTGATAGCTTGCGTCGTACGCAATAAAGAGATTCACTAAACAACGATATTCTATTAAAATATTATTAAAACTAGTCATTATGAATAGTAATAACCACTTTTTGAAATTTTGTATTTTTTTATTTTTCAAAACGGGCTTCATTTTTGGATTCGGAATATCGAAATTACCCTAGGGTGAAATTTTGGTATTTTTCTGGAAACATTAAATTTTTGATGAATAGTGAAAACACTTGGTTACTATTTATAAATCGACTTTTTATTTAAATAATTATTTATTTTATTTAAATTTATTTTAGGTCAAAATTGATACATAATACCTATATATTTTCAATTTAATTCATTGGAGTAATTTTATAATAATTTTAGATATATAGAAATGTTATTCAACTTTTCACCGTCTTTTACCCACCTCGAAGGAGAATTTGCAAATTTACATAAAACTTAATTTTACCGCTTCTGTGAGTGGAATTTCCAAAATCCGAGAGACCCAGTTGATTTCAATAAGTAAAATGTGGTTCAATGAGATTAAAATAATTTTTTGGGAATAGTAACTTTTTACTTTTATTTACCACGGTTAAAAGTAAATAGGGTAATTGAGGGTAAAAATGATATTATTATTCCCCTAACACATGTTCTAAATCTATTTTATAAGTGTAATTCGACCAAAAACAACCTTAGGAATAAAATATGACCATTTAGGCCGACATGGATTAGATTATGGCATTTATTATTAATTTATTTAAAGAAGGGTTAAAATAGTTAAAATCAAAGCTTAATAGATAAATACTTTTTAATATAGGGTCATACATAAGATAAATTCAAATATAAATGTTAATTAGAAAGATAAAAATCTTTCCTACATAATGGTATTTTATTTATAATTTTTAGACATTAAATAATTTAATTTATTTATCACACAATTATGATGCAATAATTATCTTATTAATGAAATATTGACATAAATGATGTTATAAATACCCAAATAAATGTAATTTGAGACTTTTTATGAATTAAACTAATTTTATAGGATAATATGACATGTTATTATTGATTTAATTATCTTGTTTCGAACTAATATTTCTATTATGATTTTCACAAAAATCAATTACCAAATAGTCTCAAAATTGACATAAAATAGTTTTTAAAACAAATATTATATTATTAATTGTTATTTTATTCCTAAAAATCTAATGTTCGGCCAAATAACTTAGATAAGGTTATATATATTAATAATAAACAACTTCTGGTTCATTTGTCTTGTTATAGTATGTTTATTAACCTTATAGTGTAAGAACACAAAAAGACACGGTAAAAGTAACATTATCTAACTTAAAGTTAAATCTAAATGATAAGGTTAAAATAGTAAGCTAAACTTGTCCAAATTATATTGTATGAGAGTATTTTGACCCATCCCCACATTAGCTTGTAAATAAATTAATTTGGAGCTATTTAAAACCGAATATGGCTTTATAATAAAATAATATTTTTAGTTTTTCCAAAGGTGCCCCTCTCCTCCCTTATAAAAGGGCACCTCCTCCCTATCTTCCACACACCACATTGAGCCTTCAATCTCAGAAAAACCCTACCAATTTTTCCTCTCCACTTCCCTAGAAAAATCCTAGTTGTCCTGGTCTTCTTCATAGACCAATTTTAGTGCCCTAAATGGAGGTCTCAAAGAAGCGCTTCAAAGAAGAGGTAATGTCTATTACCGATTCATTCAACTTTATTTCTTCTTCCACTTATTCTGCATTAGTTGTTTCATTATGAATTGATAACATCAGTATCACTCATATACTTATTTGTTATTATAAGTATGAAAAATCTCTATTTCACCATCTATCCATCCTACGGAAACCAAAATCACCGTGCGTGCGTACGTACGGAATACGGTCTCCACGCCGTGGTGTAATCTATTTTCCACCACCAACTTACTTGGAAGGGTATAATGGTGTAAAAAATGAATATATATTATTATTGTAAAGTTATATTGATTCTGAAATAGTATACATACACTCCAATAGAATTCCATGATCATGGGAACGATATCATCGCTCGTGCATACGTACAGAATACCGTCTCCACGATGTGATGCGACTCGTTCTACATGATTTTCATTACATATTGATTACATAAATGAATTGAGTGAATAAATATGATATATATTACACTAATACCATTCTGGAAATGAGTTATCTATAACTTAAAAAGAATAATAAGAATTTATTCGACAAAACAGTCATAAAAACAAAAAGTAATAAACACCTGAATAACAAGTAGCAATGAAATATTACTAATAATAAGATAATAATATGACCATATATGATATCATAACAATGAGTATGACTCTGGAATAAGTCAATGACATTATTTAAATCATTATACAGGAGGTTCAGACACTTATGAAGCAAATCGGACCTATGGTAAGGGAACATCTCCCAACCTCGTTTTTATCCGAGATTTTTTATACTACAAAATTTACTGGGGAATATTTATCATCCACATCCATGTTTCCTCAATATGTAATATTTATGTCCTTATACAATTGTTTATATCCAATTTTACCCTTCAGTGAGTTTTTCGTAAAAGATATGAAATGAATCTTTTGTCGTTTTTTATACGAGGTACTTTTTAACTTTTCCGACAAAAGTACAAGAAGAATGATTTTTTAACTTATACAGCATGAATGGATTTTTAAAAAATTATTTCCAAGAAGATTCCTTTACAAGTTTTCAAGTTTATTTTTAATAAACTTCTTTTAGTTTATAATTGTATGACATGTTAAGAATGGAAAAGTCTTTTTGAAGTAGAAAGGATATTTTCCTCAAGAATGGAATTCAAGTGTTTTATCAAAATTATTTTTCATCTAAGATAATAAAGGGTTTTATTTCTGTCCCTATTATTAAATTTATTTGATTATATTGTGATGAAATTATTTTTATGAATTGCTTTATCTTATATGAATTATTTTATGATGTCATGATGTTTAAGAATCCCATTTTTATTACATGGGTTATGCTATGATGTATGGTTTATGATTTTGTGGCACACATAAAAATGGTATAATTATGATATGGGTGGGGCCTATATTTCCCTCCAATGCATTGGGTAAAGATTTTATATCTCATGAGATATACATGGTAGGAACGGCAGGTTAAACTGGTTCAGTGAAATAGGACTGAAATGAGGAATGAACTCGGTTCAGAAATAGACTTTGTCCACTAAGATAGTTTTGGAAATGAGTCATGACTAATAAGAAATGATTCTCTATGATTATGTGTGTATTCCACAATGCTTCATGTTTTAAGTTATGATTATTGTGATTACATTTCACTACCATGGTTTATCCCATGTTATGAAATTATGATCTCTTTTGTATGGTAAGATTTCCAAAATGTTATGTTCCTATGAATATGATGTGATTGATATTTCTTTTGCTTACCCTTATGAGCATTTGAGCTCACCCTTTTGTATGTTTTCTTTCCCTAGGTCCGGAAGATGGTTATTAAGTAAGATATTTCAAAAGGGACTACAGATATGATGAAATAAATGGGAGACAGTGTAGATGCTTTATGAACCAATTGTTCATGTTTCCCGGTTTATAAAGACACTATACCTATACGACCCTTTCATGGTTTTGTTATATGTTGTAATAAGTGTACTTCAATTTTGAAGTACTAAAAATGTATGTAAATAATGGGTCGTTATAAGGAGTGACACTAGTGTCTATTCCTCATTATAGGATGGCTACACCTAAATTGCAGGAGCTCATGAAGGAGTTGGGGGAGTTGTAGGCAAAGGGTTTCATTCGACCCAGTACTTCTCCTTGGGATTTTCCTGTCCTATTTACAAAGAAGGTAGATGTCACCCTTAGGATTTGCGTGGATTATTGAAAGCTGATCCAGCAGACGGTCAAGAACCTATATCCCTTACCGAGGATCGATGACCTCTTTGATCAGATTCAAGGAGCCCGAGTGTTATCGAAGATCGACTTGAGGTTTGGTTATCATCCGTTGAGCGTTAGACCATCAAATATACCTCTTAAATCCTTTAGGATAAGGTATGGTCTATACGAGTATACGGTCATGCCATTTGGTCTCACAAATGCGCCATCGGATTTTATGGCACTAATGAACCGAGTGTTCCATCCATACTTGGATTCCTTCATGGTGGTTTTCATGGATGACATCTTAGTGTACTCTCACACAAGACACGACCATTCTACCCATCTTGAGCTCATTTTGAGTACACTGAGAGAGCATCAGTTATATTCTAACCTCTCGAAATGTCACTTTTGGATGGATCAGATTCACTTCTTGGGTCACTTCATCTCAAATACCAGAGTATCAGTAGAGCCAGTGAAAGTGAATGTTGTAGTTTCATGGGAGTAGCCGAAGAATGTCTTTGAGGTGCGTAGTTTTGTAGGGCTGGCTGGATACTACAAGATTTTTATATAGGGCTTTTCATGCCTTTCAACACCGCTGAAATGCCTGACCAAGAATGGGGTGAAGTTATTATTGTCATATTCTTGTGAGACAGCCTTTCAAAAGATGAAAGGGAGGTCGATTCCAGCACCGATACTAGTCTTTCCAGAGCCGAGTAAGAGCTATACAGTCTATTATGATTTTTCAGGTGTCATTCTGGGAGCAGTACTTATGTAGGGAGATGGAGTCATTGCTTAAGGGTCTCGGCAGTTGAGGACACAAGAGAGGAACTACCCAATGCACGATCTAGAGTTGGCAGCTGTTGGTCCTGAATTACGTTGTTGGAGACACTATCTTCTTGGAGAGAACTTTTTGGTGCTTACCAACCACAATATTCTCAATTATATCTTCACTCAGCATGATTAGAATCTGAGATAGCACAAGTGGGTCGAGTATCTTTAGTCCTTCAACTTAGAGATTTCCAATACACCGAGAAAGGGAAATGCAGTGGCTGATGTGTTGAGCAGGAGAACTCAGATTCAGGCAGTTCAAGAGGGAAATTATGAGTGGCAGCTTATGGCTCTGTTCTATGAGTTTTATTTGGAGGTGCACGACAGACATGGGCATAAGTTTCTTTCTTCTATGGCTGTTACCTCTTCTCTTCTCGATCGGGTACGGATGAAACAACTATTAGACTCAGAAGGCCTAGTCCTGTGGGAGAGTGTGTCAGGAGAGGACCCTCTTCCTGGATGGACAGTGGGAGAGGATGAGATCTTGTGATTCCAGGGATGCATATGGGTGACAGTAGACATACGTGAGGAGCTGATATGAGATTTACATTCCTCAGTTTGGACAGTTCATCCTGGCGTCACCAAGATGTATCATGATCTACACCACCAGTACTGGTTTCCTAGTATGAAGAGAGATTTTGCTGGTTTCATCATGATGTTTTCCACTTTTCAGCAGGTGAAAGTGGAACATCAGTGACTAACGGGAATTTTTCAGTAGTTACCCATCACTGAGTGGAAATGGAATGATGTCGCAATAGACATCATGACCGGGTTACCGAGGTCACCTCAAGGGAGTGATGCTGTTTGGGTTGTCGTCAACAGGCTTACGAAGGTTTCTCACTTCTTTCAGATCAAGGAGACCTTCAGTGTTGATGATCTAGTGTGGTTGTAAATCCGAGATATTGTACATCTGCATGGGGATCCACACTCCATTGTTTCAGAAAGGGATGTGTGTTTTACTTCTCGGTTCTAGCAGGCGCTTCAGAAGGATTTGGGTACACAAGTACTTTTTAGTACAACATACCATCCCCAGACAGATGGCCAGTCTGAGCATACAATCCAGGTTCTTGGGGATATGCTTCAATATTTCATTATAGACTTTTGAGGTTCTTGGGAGAAGAATATTCCTCTTGAGGAGTTTTCCTATAACAACAGTTTTCAGGAAAATATTCAGATGGAACCTTATGAGCCTTTGTACGGTAGGCCATGCCAATCTCCTTTGTGGTAGATGGAGGTAGGAAAGGCATCTTTGCTGGGACATCATCTTGTTCAGGAGACCTCAACGTAGATATATTTGATTGGGAAGAGGATGGCTACCGCAAATTCTTGACAGAAGTCTTATGCTGATTAGCGGAGATGACCTCTGGAGTTCAAGGTCAGGGATCAGGTTTTCCTGCATGTCGCACCGAGGTTGGGACACAAGAGGATTTGAGGACAGGGTAAGCTTTCACCATGGTATGTCAGGCAATTTGAGGTTTTTGAAAGAGTTGGGCCAGTTTCCTATCGGTTTCTATTACCTCAAAGGTATCGGGCTATGCACGAGGTCTTCCATGTTTCTCAGCTCCGACATTACTTTTCAGACCCGTCACATGTCTTTCAACCTGATGAGGTTGAGCATGAAGCGAATGCGTCATTTAGGGTCCATCCTATCTGGATTCTCGATTACAGTACGAAGGTTATCTATGGGTGGTCTGATCCTCTGATACGGGTGATGTGGCAGCACTGGCGAGTACATGACGAGACTTGGGAGAGGGAGGTTGATGTACGATCGCAGTGGCTGGAGTTGTTCAGGGTTTCTTCTTCTACGCCTCTCTAGGGAAATTTTGGGACAAAATTCATTAAGGGGGAAGTTTGTAAGAACCAGGATTTTCGTTTCAGGTATGTTTTTTCCTTTTCTAGTCGTTTTTGAGAAAAAAGAGGAAAATCTGGAAATTTTCAAAGTACACGCCATGTACATCATAAGTACACGTCGTGTACTTCAATGTCGTGCCAGGTCGTGTGATGTCCATATCTAGGTCACACACACGGTGTGTAGGGGCGATGTGGAGGCTAATTAAAGTGGAGTATGGAAAATCCAAGTACACGCAATGTACCCGAGAAGTACATGCCATGTACTTTATTTTTTTCTTTAAACGGACCAGGGTCACGCCTAATCGACAGAAACACCTTCTTCTCCCAGTTCTTTGACCGAGGGCATCCGTATGGCCACAAACAACCTCCGAGCCCCCGATCCTCCATATGATTGCTGAATCGACCGCCGTCGATTGCATTGGAACTGCATTATTGAGCTCTTACTTCTTTTGGAGTTTATTCCATGATTTTTCCACTTTTTCAAGAAATCATGGATTGAACATTTTGTGTGTTTTTGTAGATCTACGCATTTATATGGAGAATAAAGCCTCTTGGTTCATGTATATTGATCTCCTAGAATCAATGTAGGTGTTTTGTGCCTTACCAATCGAAGACTTTGAGTTTTACATGCCAATTCCACAAATACCCGTGAACGGGGTATTGCGTTTTTATCTTTTTCCCCCTATTGTTTTACTGCCTTTCTTGTATGCTCGTGTAGATGTAATTTGATCTTGTATGAGGATAATTGTTTGTGCTTGGATGTTTTCCCCATGCCTTGTTCTATTTATGACCCTTTGGGTCTATTTAGCCTTTGGCTGTTATGCTTATTTCCATGCCTTGTGACCGTAGGATGGAGTGATATTCTTGACATGATTTATGTTTTGTAGAATGGTAAGCCAAGTATCTCTATAAGTGTAGTTTGGCCATATAGAATTATTATGCACTTAAAGGCACAAGATCGTGAGAACCTGGTGCTATAGACTATAAGGGATAGTCTGAGTGATCTTCCCAGAGAGTCTTGGATATTATTGACTATAGGAGGGTAGACCGAGTGAGCTTCCTCAGAGAGTCTTGGACATTATAGACTATAGGGGATAGAATGAGTGAGAATACCAGAGAGTCAGGGATATTATAGACTACAAGGGGTAGATCGAGGGAGATTCCTTAGAGATTCTTTGCTTGTATGAATTTCCTTAAAACCTTTCTAGGATAGAGAAGGAATTGACTGAGTGAGCTTTCTTAAAGAGTCTATGATAGAACTGAGACTATAGGAGGAGTTTACTAAGTGATCTTCCTCAGATCGTTTCAAGACCTTGGGGATATAAGAGGGTTAGACCATGTGATCTTCCTCAAAGAGTCCTTGACTACCCTAGACTATAAGGGGAATTTACCGACCGAGCTTCCCCAGAGAGTCTTATAATTTCTTATGACCAAACTAGAGGGGTTAGGCTGAGTGCACTACACAGAGGGATGTGGGTACTTCTTGGATAGGACCAGAGGGGTTGGATGCGAGTTCTTCCTAGAGGGGTTCCTATTGTGTTTAGATTTTTGCTTCACTGCTGCTTGTTGTCCCGTGGACTTATTACTATTGTATGTCATTCTATTGCTGCTTATTGATTACTGCTTACTATATGATTACCTACCATATGATCACTAACTATTTGACACAGATCTTTGGGTGTTCGACTACTGGGATTTAGTTTCAAAACCTTTTTGGGCCATGCTTTTGGGCACAAACAAATTATGTTGTTACAGGTATAGACAAGGGAAAGCGCCCTTCGACTTCTGGTACATGATTTCTTTGGAGCAGGAGAGCATGGGACCAAGCTCAGGCTTGCAATGCTGAGGAGCTGTTTATCTTTTCTTTTGTACTAGTTTTGGTACTGTTGGTATTTACATCATTGTGACCTGTTTGGTTGTTTTACTGGATATGTATCATGCATCATTTCATATATACATATGTGGTCCAGTGGGTTATTGTTTTAGTCTCTCACTATTTACTTGTGCAGTGCTATTGGATATTACTGCTTCCACTATTGCATTTTTTGTTTATTTCTGCTACGTACTCTACCAATGAGGGCATATTTTCCCTATTATCACACCCAAGCCCCTCACTGCTAGTCAGCAGCCTCTAGAATTTGGGGAAATTCACTTGAGGCCATGTGACCAACCAGGTATGGGGAACCTCTGGCTAGCTTTCAGAACCAGGACGTTACAAGGAGGATTAATTATGTAGACCACATCAGGTTGACATGTGATTTAAATCGGCATATCATGTTTCCAATTCAGCATTCCTGAAAACCGTTTATAGGAGTCTATGTGGATTATAATCATTATTTATGTGTGATATTTATATTAAATTTAAATGAGAGAAGTAATATATTTTTATGAAGTGTGAACTAACATTATCAAGTAAAATTAAAGAAAATAAAAAAACATTTTGATAATAAATAGTTAATGAATCTTAGAATAACTTTACAGGTTTATGTAGGGAATGAGGAACCAAGAAGAGACATAGTAGTATGAAGGAAGGAGTGTTTTGGATGGGAAGATCGTCTTTCACTTATCCGATTTTGTTTTTGTTTTATATGTTTTATTTTCTATATTCCTCAATTATTTTATTACCATATTTTTTCCCATTTCACATGTTTTATCCATTAGATGGAGGTTTAAAACCCTTGGTGATTGAGGATCTGAAGGAAGTATAGTGGATACAATTGAGTCTCAAAATTAAAATGATAATATAACTTATACTATGTATTTATTGAAGTGTATAGTGGTAGATAATGTTATAAAAAACAATATTGTTTGATTAATTTATATTCATTTTTCATTTCATTTTTCAATGATCTTTCCCTCCCTCCATTCAGTAATGTCAATATTTGTTGAAATATGTAATGTTGTGTGATGAAGTTACTAGTGGATTTTTGCACACAAGTAGCATCAATGCAACCCTCCTAGGTTTCTTAGTGAGAAAAAAGATAACTTTTAATTAAATAAGTATTCTAGAAAGTAGTTCAGTCTTTGGTAAAATATATTTCACAAAATAAAATTATTAAGGTTGATTCAAAAACATAGATTGTTTTTGATGTTTATCCACCCAAAAATTATTCATCGAAGAGTGAGGGGTGAAGCAATTATAGAACCTCTCATTCATTAGTAACTAATAATAATTTACAACCATTTGAAGAATATGATAGAATTATAATTGGATATACAACACTTAACTATCTTTTATTAGTCTCTAACATTAAACCATATTTGTTTAATTTTTTTCATGGTTTTAATAATCAAAATACCAAAAAACACCAATTTTCTATCTATATTGGAAACTAATTTTTGTTATTATTTCAATGTAGAACACCGAAGGATTCCAAAAATAATATATTTGTGAATTTAGTTAATTGTTTTTCACACAAATTTGATGATTATATAAAAAATTTAGTTCCATTTCTAAGGAGGTGGGGCTAAATTATCTAACACTTTTGTTTCATGATTAGATCCATTATCGAATATATTATCTCTCTTGACCATGTGATAGAGATAAATTTTCTAAAAAGTATTATAAATTTTCACCTAATAATCAATCCTGAAAAATTACCCTTATAAACTCTTATTATATTTTTAGTTTCATTTTGATCCCCAAAAATGTAAAAAATTCAATGTCAAGCCTTGAATGATATCTATGCACCCCAATTCATTCATGAGAGTATAAAAACATAAATAGATGACTTAAAAATTGATTTGAACTAAAATCTAGCCTAATATAATTGCTACCATGATTCCATGTTATTATTGGATATGACCCTAATAAAAACTGCAAGGATTTTCCACTAGAATACTCCACACTCAATCGAAGAGGAGTGGCATATGAGATGGAAAAATGGAGATCATTACAACTATCACTGGTGGGAGTTTCAAGGAGTTGTTATAAATATTTTAAATTTTAATAACTATATAATTGGGTCTCTATTAAATAATTATATCTATATATATTTTTCCCCTACCTCCAAGAGTACTTCCATCAGAAAATAAATGTATACCATTAGAATATCTTTAATAGATACTCTTCATGAGTAATGATAGATATTTAAGAGATTTTATTTCTAGTTGAGCACCTGAAGATGTAAAATAATATCAATTTATTTTATGTTTATGACAAGGTTTTTTAGGCATTGATGATTTCTTTCTTGATGAATCATTTTGAGGATCACTAATTGTGAAGTAACATGTTGATGGTAGGGAACACATTGGGAAGATAAAAAATTTCCTTTTTACAAATATTTTTCACGTGGTATGAGTAATAGATACCAACAAGAGTTAATGAATTCATATTTATCACCCTTATATATAATATTTAAGTGATAAAAATCTTGGTAAGGGAAATGGAATTTAAACCTACCAATGAACAACAATCACTAGTTAAGATGTGTGTCCAACGATCATCCCTGAATCACTATAAATATTATTGTATTGAGGTGTTGAGTACTGAATTTTTTTAGGTAGCATATGATCAAACACAATTTTAATAGATGAATTTAATATTAATAGATCCATATCAAGTGCAATTTGGATTATTAAATAAACTAAATCATATTAGAACACCTTACCAACAATAATTATAGTGGGTACCACAATTTCAATATACTACTCCTCATAATAAACCATAAAAAACACCATTTAAAAAGATAGTTTCCAAACCACCATTCCAACATAAGAAACCATATTAACATTACACTACCATTTTAAAAATAATAAAACTACAACAATAATAATCTATGGTTGAGTAGCGATGAAATTAAATGATGGAGTTAAGAAATCCAATTGGAATTCATATATAAATATTGTCCAAAAACCCTGATAAACTAAAAGAAAAAAATGTTCCCAATATAATAATAAATGTATGTATGATGACCACCAGGTATGGAAAAAAATATTACTCTCCAGCCAAACCAAATACATAGCGAAGTAAAGTCAAAGATAAGGTATGTGAGTATGATAAATCTAAACAAAATCATGAGAAGTAGTTCAATAAAAAATAAAATAAAATAGTAAAAGATAATTTTAGAAGAAATAATAAGTGAGTTGAGACAACTTTTAATGATTATAAAAAAGAAAAAAGTAACATCAACTTCTATTCCCATATATGATGATCCCGTTGAGGGATATGTAAGGGGAAGACAATCAAATTGGAATTTTGGAAGCTTTTTATACATTTGGGTTTAAAATTCCCTCCTAAAAGTAATAAAAAATTTAATAATTTATTCAATGTTTCTTAATGAACATCATACCACGAAGAGAGTATTCATGTGAATTAATAAATAAATTTTGGATGAACTGTTTCATCCCTCATGTCCCAACAATTTAAATAAAATGGTAATATTCATGGATATTTTATGCTCATTGAATCATGGGTTATATGATTTTTCAAATGATTTTTTATTTGGGTTTATATATAAATAAAAGTAATAACTCAATGGTAACTACTTTGAAGATGGTAGAATTGAATTATATAAGAGTGGATGTTTAGATTTCAAATAGATCTACTTATTTTAGAATACAAGTCTTGGGGGAAGTCCATGTTAAAATTCAAAACTGGATCGTTCTTGATAAATTTTATTTTCTCAACACAGAAGATGATAAGACCACAACACAATAAAAAATAATTTTGTATTACCCCTTTTTTTAAAGGTAGAGATATGGTCATTGACCAGAACACAAATTTTATTGATAAAATACAAAAAGTTACACATGTATGAAATAAGGAATTTTGTTTACATCCCTGGCATAAAGAGGGAGTAACTCAAGATGAAGATCATACATACAAAGAATATCATGAGTAACACCCATATTATCAATCCCATCTGTGATGTTTTTTGATTCACGATATGTATGAGTGATGATGAAGTTTATATCTGAAAGAGAGTTCAGGCAGTCCATCCTGTGCTCCATTAGCATCCAAGGAAGATGCATGGTACCATTCCAGATGGCCAGGACAGTCATAGTGGAGTCACTTTCGATCCAAATATTATTCCAGTTGTGTCTCTTGGAAAATGAGATATCATGGATAATTCTTAGAATCTCTTCTTCCAAAGAGGAAGCAAAACTGCAAGATCCATAGAAGCAGCTGAGCGTCTGGTCAAGGTGATTTCTGAAGATGGCTCCACAACCTGTTGGGTCAAGAATCCCTCTAAAGGCACCATCCACATTGATTTTAATCGACCCTGGAGGAGGGAGCTTCCAAAAAACTTAAAAAGTAGATCTAGGTTGATGGTAATTCCCATCAACCCCAAAATGGTGAAGAATCCCATGGTCATGCAATGTGTTTTTGCAAATATCCTTTTGAATCGAAGCCGCCTCCCGAATCATGATGAGAATTCTCATTTTACCGACAATTAGCATGAATGAGTTGTTATGAAAGGTAAGATCATTTCTACCTTACCAGATCACATGAAGAAGCTCCACTACAGCTGTGACAAAAAGATTCTTAATCTTTTGGGAGTCAGGTAGGTCCATACACCGGTGTAGCTATGTGGTAATAGAAATAAAAAACAAAAATCTACACTAAAAAATGCCAATAATATAATTCAAGAGAGCCATTGTCGTATCACAAGAAATAAAGAGGTGATTAATATATTCTCTATGATAGTTAGACATACAGGATTTACAATAGAGATTAACCCTAAAAGCTTGTAAGCAGGTATCCGTGCTGATTCTTCCATGGGTGATACACCAAACTAGAGTGAATATCTAGGGTTTTAACCAGGCATTATTGATTATTTTTAACCAGGATAAATTGTTTTCATAATTCTTGAACAGGTGATTGTAGTAATTTTTTAAGTCAAGCACCCCATTGTGAGTAGATCCCAAATAAGAAAGTCATCTGTATTAGTGAAGGGATAGGTGTCAACAATGTTCTTGATATCCTCAAGTAAACACGGGTTTTTAAAATACATGACCTTCTTTAATGTTGTCATTATAGAGGAGAGGAGTTTTGTTACTGGGAATTAAAGAGATCATGGGATCACCAATCAAGTTATCCAACCACATTATTTCAATATAAAATTACCTTCTTATATCTATGTCATAAAAACACAAAATAATGAACTACTAAGTGATAAGTGACCTTTAAACATAATTTTGTCACCCCTATGTTTGGAATTTTAAAAATCTGACATACACGGTTGTGTTCAAGAACGTTTTTGGAGTCTAATGAAAAACTAATAATTTTTGGTGAATTTTAACCTACACTTATAAATAGTAACATACCCCTATGAATAGTAATATGACCCTTATTAATAGTAAATAAGATTAACATTACCTTTGAATAATAAAATAAAATTTAGACATCTTAGTGATAATTTGACCTTAGTAAATGTTTTTGGTATTTTATAAATCATAAATAATTAATTATAATTAATTAATTAATTTAAAAGAATATTTATTTTCCTGTAATGTATTCATAAATTATTGAATCAATGTCTAATAGTTTTTAGATAATTTTATAAGACCCTACGTAATTTTTGAAAGAACTACAAAAGCAGTTTTAATTTTAAAAACTGTTTTTAAGTAAATTATGATTTTAATTAAATATTAAATTAATAATATGTAAAAAATTATTTTTGAAAAATGGACTTCATTTCTGGATTCTACACGTTGAAAAATTGTTGGGGTAAATTTTTGGGAATTTTCTGAGATACATGAATTTTTGATGAATAGTGGAATCCGGTAATTCACAATATGGGCTAAATAATCTATTAATTGAATCATTGCTGATGTTCTACTGATGTAAGCCCACTTGGTTTGGGATTACATTATAAAATTACTACTATTGGTCATCCAAGACTCACTATTCCTTGTCTTTGGTGGAATTAATAAACTATTCAATTTTATATTAAGGAAACCCCTCTCCCCTCCACTATAAAAGCCACCATTCACTCCCTCTTTTCCTCACACCTGTCAAGCTCCAAGACTTCACTAAATTCTTCCCAAACACCTTCCCTAGAACATCCCCCACGTCCAAAATCTTCTGGTCTCATCAAAAGACCAAGCCTAGATTCCTTAAAAAGGATCTCAAGAGGAGGATTCTAAAGGTAATTTCTCTCTCTCTTCTCCTTTAATTTCCTTTCAAGTTCAAGTTCCTTTCTTGATCTCTCTCTATGTATCTTCATCCAAATTGTTCTGTAAATCCAGTATTATATATATACTGTAATATTATGATTCTAATGTTATATTATATCACCCCAAACCCTTTCCCTCTTCCATTTATTTTATTAAAGAGAACGTTGTTCATGAGGTGTTAAATTTATCACCTTCAAAAATGACATGTTCTCTTCTTCCTTTTCTACCTTCAATCTGGTCATGAAACCATTTTATTGTTGAACCAGAATATTTTATATGTATTATTTTCTATTTTAAGTTCTGGAAATAACCCAGGGCCATATTACTAAGTGAAAAGTTAAAACGAGTTCGTTGTGATCCAAAAATCGCTCAAATTAACCCAAATAATCTTCATTTAATTCCTATCTAATGATTCATCCGCATGGATCTAATATAACTCGTTATAAAATAATTCAAGATTCTGTAATATCATTAATAACATGTAATATCAGTTATCGATGTTTACCCATGATCCACCCAAACATGAAATTAAGAATACAAGTGGACCGCTCAAGAAAACCATGAAAACGAACATCCCCGAACAATGTTTTTAAACTCTATAAGTCATCCAAAGGAACATAATATGAAATAATGAAACCAGAATGAACCCTATTAATGTATAAAAGGTTCTGGAATTTCTAATTAATTAATATAATGTCATTATACCAGACATTAAAGAGAAGGAGGCATTCGAGTACAAAGTAAGGGGAAATCTCAAACCCATTTTTCTTCCATCGGGTTCTCCCTCATTCACTCCATTTATGATATGGTTACTCCGCCGAGATCATTTTTTCATCATTTACTTTACATTTCGGGGATATACATGTTTTTCACTGGTTTTTATGTCCATCAAAATGTTTTCCGAAAGAACTCTTTTTTCAAGATCTCACCTTTTACTTCTCATTGAAGGATGATGGTTCTTGTATCAAGTATGTTGTTCCCTCTTTCTTTTGGGAACCCAAAGCTTATGAATGTGTTATTATGAGATGAAACCCTTTCCTTTACATGGGTTATTTATGTACATGTTTTATATGTGTTCTATGTGGAAATCATGATAATGATAATGTTATGATGTGACGGGTGCACCTGAAATTATATAGCACAATATGATTATTTAAATGTGACGGGTGCACCCGGAATTATACAGCGCTCCAATGCATTGGGTAAAGTGATGAATCTCATGAGTAAATTTGAAATGATGTGTGAACATGATGCTATCTTTTTTCACAAATATGTGTGTTAGTTAACCACTAAGACATGATTTTTGATTTTTATGCATCGCCACATTTAATGTTTATCGTTTATGCTCCTCTCATGTTAATGATTTTTTTCCTATGTCATGATTATGCTCACCCCATGATGTATTGTTATTATCTATCCTCTTACTAGGCTTTTAGCTCACCCATTTTTATGTATATCCTCAGGTGGCTACATGTACTAAGGAGAGGACAAGTGCCAATAAGAAGTAATAGAAGAAGAAATTAAATGAATGTTTATGCTTAAAGTTGTATTAGTTATGTATGGTCCTAGTTTTCCCAAGACACTAAACCTCTAGATCCTCCATGTGTAATACTATTGTGTTGTTTATATTTAAAATGATTTAATAGTAATTTAAGAAAAGGCCGAGTCTTTATAGTTGGTATCAGAAGAAAGGTTTAGTTAATTTGGGAATTAGGATTAGTAAACCCTAGAGAAAACCTCTAGCATGAGAATAAGTACAAATATGTATACAAGAATATTTACCTAGGGATCCCATATGTTATGTTTTTGGTATAATTGTTTAAATGAATAAGTTATTCATGACTTTTTTACTTATGTTTTGTTCTAACCTTTTCTATTTTATAAAATGATGGGAACCAGGAGAAATCAGGCCAACAACTCTTGCGATTGCCAATGCAACGATTGCCAGAACGACATCCCCAATGATTTTGGAGGTGGAGTTCAAAACATCATGGCGATGCTTACCCAATTATCTCAGGTTATGAATAATAACCTTAATAATGGGGAACACCCTCCTTCACCAAATAGTGAGTAGCTAGTTATCGAATGTTTCATGCGACAATGACCACTGACGTTTTGCGGATCTTCCGATCCACTAGTTGAAGAACAGTGGGTCAAGTCCATGGAGAAGATATTTTCTGTTCTTCACTGTTCCGAGATGGAGAAGGTGACTCTATCCATTTATTGTCTAGATGGAGAAGTCGATCAATGGTGGGCTTTGATTAAGAACACCGAGCCAATGGAGGAAATTGAAGAGATGGAATGGGAAGACTTTAAGGTAATGTTTCTTAATAAGTACATCCCAAGAACTCTTCGCACGAAGATGGAGGGAGAATTCATAGAGCTCAAGAAAAAAGAAGGAGAATCTATCACAACCTATGAAGAAAATTTCACAAGGCTCGCAAGGTATGCTTCGGGTTTTGTTATCAACAATGATAACAAAATTGATAGATTCTTTAGTGGATTAAAACCACATCTTCAAAAGGCTCTTGCAATTCGAGACTTTGGGAGTTATGAAGAAGTTGTTCGGTGTGCTCTCAAAGTGGAGATGTAGTTTGGAGAATGGTCCCATGGATATGGTGATAAGAAAAGAAAGATGGAGTTTCAAGCTGGTGGATCTAGTGATAAAGATGGGAAGAAAACACAACGACCTGCATGCCAAAAATGTGGGAAGTTGAACCATGGGAACTGCCTCAAAGGTACGACGAAATTCTTTAAGTGTGGGAAGGAAGGACACCAAGCTCACGAGTGTCGAAAAGTCATGAAAAGGATGGATAATGTATCCGATGAAAGGAGATAACCACTCATGGTTCGATGCTACAACTGTAGGGAGCTAGGGACCTATTCAAACCAGTGCACTAGACCTCGATCTCTCGAGGGTAATCAGCGTCAACAACCACCAAAGCCAAAGGAAAAAAGGGAAGGCTTATGCCATCACTACTGCAGAGGTGGAACATGGTAATGAAGTCGCACAAGGTACACTAACTATTCACTCAAGAATGGAAAAAGTCTTATTTGATTCTGGTTCGACGCATTCCTTTATATCTTGCAAGTTTTCTAGAACTATAGAATCGAAGCACCGAAACCTTGAAGTAGAAATATCTGTAAAAACACCAACCGGTGTAATCCTTGCAACCCAAGTGTTTGAATCTTCTCCTGTTGACGTATGTGGGAAGATTTTTTTGGAAAATCTCGTAATAGTTCCCTTGGTGAAATTCGACGCTATAATGGGAATATATTGGCTCTCTTTATATAGAGCACATATCAACTGTCAGGAAAATGAAATATATTTTCATATTCCGAACCATCCCATGATCCTCTACAAATGTATGGAAGATCATGAATATCCTTTGAAAAATCCTTCAATGGTGTGGGTGATGATTCCCTATGAAGAAGCAAACCTCACCCAAATGTTTGAGCCAAAGGAAAGTTCCAACCTCGAGAAAATGCCCATCGTAAGGGAATATGATGATGTATTTCCCAAAGAGATACCCGGAATTTCCCCGGATTGTGAGGTAGAGTTCTCAGTTGTATTCATACCCGGAGCTACTCCTATCTCGAAGTGCCCCTATAGGATGGCTCCTATGGAACTGGAAGAGTTAAAGAAGCAGCTGCAAGATCATTTGGACAAAGGGTTCATACTCCTTAGTGCATCACCTTGGGGTCCACCAGTTCTCTTTGTGAAGAAGAAGGATGGTACCATGCGACTGTGTATCGATTATCGAGAACTCAATAAGATCACCATAAAGAACAAGTATCTTCTCCCAAGGATTGATGACATGTTCGATCAGTTAAGCGGTGCTCAATACTTCTCAAAGGTGGATCATCGTTCTGGATAACACCAAGTAAAGGAGAAGAAGGAAGATATTCAGAATACTGCCTTCTGTACAAGGTATGAGCACTATGAGTTTTTGGTGATTCCCTTTAGACTTACTAATTCCCCTTCAATCTTCATGGATTTGATGAATAGAGTCTTTAGACATTACCTCGACAAATTTGTGGTAGTGTTTATGTAACACCCGAGACTTTTATGTTATATAAATCATCAAAGGGATCTTTTTCTACACAACACTTGCTTGGCTTGCTTTACACGCAATCGCGACCTTCCTCGATAGCTTGCGTCGTACGCAATACCGAGTTTCACTAAACAACAATATGCTATTAAAACTAGCCGTTATGAATAGTAATAACCACTTTTTGAAATTTTATAAATTTTATTTTTCAAAATGGACTTCATTTTTGGACTAAGAATATCGAAATTAGCCTAGGGTGAAATTTTGGTATTTTTCTGAAAACATTCAATTTTTGATGAATAGTGAAACCACTAAGTGGTAGGTTAAAAACTGAATTTTGCATAAAACTTAATTTTACCGCTTCTGTGAATGGAATTTCGAAAATCCGACAGACACGGTTGATATCAGTAAGTAAAATGTGGTTCAATGAGATAAAAATAATTTTTTGGTGAATAGTAACTTTTTACTTTTTTTTACCGCGGTTAATAGTAAATAGGGTAACTAAGGGTAAATATGATATTAATATTACCCTAACACATGTCCGAATTCTATTGGACAAGTGTAATTCGACCAAAAACAAACTTAGGAATAAAATAAGACCATTTAGGCCCACTTGGATTAGATTAGGACATTTATTATTAATTTATTTAAAGAAGGGTTAAAATAGTTAAAATCAAAGTTTAATAAGTAAATCATTTTTAATATGGGGTTATACATAAGATAAATTCAATTTTAAATATTCATTAGAAAGCTAAAACGATTTCCTACATGTTTATATTTTATTTGTAATTTTTAGACATCATATAATTTAATTTTTTATGACACAAAGATGATGCAGTAATTATCTTATTAATGAAATATTGAAAAAATTGATAATATAAATACCAAAATAAATGTAATTTAAGACTTTTTATGAATTCCACTAATTTTCTAGGTTACTATGATATATTAATGTTGCTTTAATCAACTTTGTTCGAACATATAATTCAGTTATGACTTTCACAAAAATCATATATCAAATAGTGTCAAAATTGACACAAAATAGTTTTTAAATCAAATATTATATTATTAATTGTTATTTTATTCCTAAAAATCTAAGGTTCGGCCAAATGACTTAGATAAGGATATATATATTAATAATAAAAAATTTGGGGTTCGTTTGGCATGTTATTGTAAGTGTATTAACCATATAGTGAAAGAAAACAAAAAGACACGGTAAAAGTTAAATTAACTAACTTAGAGTTAAATCTAATTGATAAGGTTAAAATAATACCCTAAACTTGTCTAAATCCTATTGGTTGATAGGATTTCGACCCATCCCCACTTTAGCTTCGAAATAAGACCCTTTGGAACTATTATAAAACGATTTTGACTTAAATATAAAATAATATTTTGAGATATTCCTAAGGTGCCCCTCTCCTCCCTTATAAAAGGGCACCTCCTCCCCCTCCTCCTCACACCAATTTGAGCACTAAAGCTCGGCCAACCCCTGCCATTTTCTCCTCTACACTTCCCTAGAATAATCCTAGAGGTCCTGGTCTTCTCCAAAGACCAATCTTAGTTCCTTAAGTGGAGGATTCAAAGAGGCGTTCCAACGAAGAGGTAATATCCATTACCGATCTTTTCAATTTATTTCTTCTTCAACTTCTTCTTCTTTAGTGGTTTCATGATAAAGTAATAACATCAGTATTACTTACATACTGATATGTTATTATAAATATGAAACAACCCTAATTCACCTTCTATCCATCCTACGGAAAAATGAAATCACCGCGCGTGCGTACGTACGGAATACCGTCTCCACGCCGTGGTGTAATCTATTTTTCCACCATCACCTTACAAGGATGGGTATAATGGTGTAATGAGTAACTATATATGATTATTATTAAGTAATATTGATACTGAAATAATATATATATATACTCCAATACAATTCCACGATCATAGGAACGATATCATCACTCGTGCGTACGTACGGAATACCGTCTCCACGATGTGATGCGACTCGTTCTACATGATCTTCATTTCATAATGATTATATAAATGAATTGAATGAATGAATATGGTATATAATACACTAATACCATTCTGTAAATGAATATTCTATAACCTAAAGATAAGAATAAGAATTTATTCGACAAAACACGCATAAGAACAAAAAGTTATAAAGACCCGAGTAACAAGTAACAATGAAATATTACTAACAAGAAGCTAATAATATGACCATATATGATATCATATCAATATGTATGATTCTGGAATAAGTCAATAAAATTATTTAAACCATTATACAGGAGCTTCGGACACGAAAAAAGCAAATCGGACCTAAGGTAAGGGAAATATCACAATCTCATTTTTATCCGAGATTGTTTATTCATAAGTATTTACTGGGGTGTATTTTATCATCCACATCCATGTTTCATCAATATGTAATATTATTTCCATCCACCTACAATTGTTTAAATCCATTTTTACCCTTCGGTGAGTTTTTAGTAATATCTATGAAAGGAATCTTTTGTCATACGAGGTACTTTTTGATTTTCCCACAAAAGTACGAAGAATGTTTTTTTTAACTTATACGGCACGAACAGATTTCTACTGTTTTATAAAGCCTTATTTTCATGAAGCTTCCTCTAAAATATTTCATGACTATTTTCAATAAAATCTCTTTCTTTTAAAATTGCATGATGTTTTGTGAAAAGAAATTGATTTTGAAGAAGAAAGGATATTTTCCTCAAGAATTCAATTCAAGTGTTTTATCAAAATTATTTTCCATCTAAGATAATAAAGGGTTCTGTTTCTATCCATATTTTTACATTGATTTGACTATGTTGTGATGGAATTATGTTTATGAATTCCTTTATCTTATATGAATTGATTTATGATGTCATGATGTTTCAAGAATCCCATTTTTGTTACATGTGTTATGCGATGATGTATGTTTTATGATTATGTGGCACACATAAGAAAGGATTCATTATAAGATGGGTGGGACCTATATCTCCCTCCAATGCATTGGGTAAAGATTTTATATCTCATGAGATAGACATGGCTGGAACGGAAGGTTATTTCGGTTCAGTGATACAGGACTGAAACGAGGAGTGAACTCGGTTCAGAAAGGGACTTTGTCCACTAAGATAGTCTTGGAAATGAGTCATGACTAACAAGAAATGATTTTCCATGATTATGTGTGCATGCCACAAAGTTTCAAGTTTTATGTTATGATTATGGGGATCTCATTTTCACTTCTATGATTTATTCCATGTTAAGATATTATGATCTCTTTTGTAGGTTTTGATCTTCATAAAGATATGATATGATTTTTATTTCCTTTATTTGCCCTTGCTGAGCATTTGAGCTCACCCTTTTATGTTTTCTTTTACCCAGGTCAGGAAGATGGATATTAAGTAGAATATGCTAAAAGGGACCCTAGATATGATGAAATAAATGGGAGACACTGTAGAAGATTTATGAACCAGTTGTTTATGTTTCCCAGTTTCTAGGGACACTATACCTATACGGTCCTTTGTGGTTTTGTCATATGTTGTAATAAGTGTGCTTCAATTTCGAAGTATTAACAATGTATGTAAAGTATGGGTCGTTATAGTTGGTATCAGAGGAAAGGTATAGTCAACCTTTGGAAACTAGGATGAGAAAGCCTTAGTAAGAACCCTAAGGATAAGTCTAAGCATAGAACACAATCTTAGAAATGGCCATGAATAACCTAGGATAAGACCATAAGCATGAAAATTTTATTCTTGAATTATGTGGTTTCCTATTATAATTAGTGTTGCTCACACTATTCTTCTTGGTTTTAGTCAATGGCTGGAACCTGAAGGAACCGTGTTAACGCGGAATGCGATGGGCAATGCAATGATTGTCCCCCTGAGCAACCAAACGATATGGGAGCTGGAATGAAAAATCTTGTAGCCATGCTCACACAACTTTCTCAAGCTATGAATCATGCAGGATTTCCAAACGAGCAAAGGAGGGAGCAACATTCTGTTGAATCCTTCATGAGGCAGCGTCCACCTTCTTTGAGCGGGTCTACTGATCCATTAGTTGCTGAACAATGGATTAGTACTACTGAAAAGATATTTTCAGTTCTTCAATGTTCTGAACATGATAAAGTCATCCTAGCAGTGTATCGTTTGGAAGGAGATGCTGATCAATGGTGGAATCTTGTTAAGAATACGAGGCAAAGGGATGAAATTGAGTCTATGGAATGGGACGAGTTCAAGAACTTATTTTTCAATAAGTAATTCCCTCGTATTCTCCGAACAAAGATGGAGAAAGAGTTTCTTGAACTAAAGAAAAGGGATGATGAATCTTTTGGTACCTATGAAGCAAATTTTACAAGACTTGCAAGGTACGCTTCTGGTATTATTATCCAACCTGAGAGTAAGATCGATCGATTCTTTAGTGGCTTAAAACCAAGTCTTCGAAGGGCGTTAGCCATAAGGGACCTCAATAGCTACGAGAAAATCGTTCGATGTGATCTCAAAGTCGAGATGGAGATTGGAGTAACCCATCAGTCACATGGGTTTGATAAGAAGAGGAAGATGTAATTCAAAGAAAAATCTAAAGAGCACACGGAAAAGAAGATGATCTTTTCCTTATGCTCAAAGTGTGGAAAGAAACATGGAGGGAGTTGTCTTAAAGGGACAAGTAAATGTTTTAAATGTTGAAAAGAAGGTCATCGGGCATTTGAATGCTGTGATAATGGGAAGAAGATGTCTAATGACGCAAACAAAGGAAGGGATACACAGAAAGAACCTACTACACTTCAATGTTTCAAGTGCAAGGAGATGGGGCATTATGCCAATCAATTCCCAAATCCAAGGTTTGATGATGATGGTCGACGCCAACAAACTCTTAAGGCTAAAGACAAAGGAAAGTCACATGCAATTTCTATCAGCGATGTGGAGTACGATAACGATGTGGTGAAAGGTACACTTACCATCCACTCTAAAGTAGAAAATGTTTTATTTGATTCTGGATCCACCCACTCTTTTATTTCTGAAGACTTTTCTAAGGGTATCACCGTATTACCTCAACAATTAGATGTTGAGTTAGTTGTGACAACACCTAATGGCACATCAATCGCATCAAAAGTTTATAATTCTTCTCTGATCGAAGTTTGTGGGAAAGTGCTTCCTGCAAATCTTGTGATCCTTCCTTTAGTGGAATTTGATGTGATTATTGGCATGGATTGGCTTTCTCTACATGGAGCTCATATCGATTGCCAAAGAAGGGAAGTCACATTTCATATTCCAGATCAATCTACGATCGTCTATCAATGCAAGGATGAACATAACCTTCCAGTGGAAATTTCTTCCATCTTATGGGTATTGATTCCACTAAATGAAGGTTATTTATCTCAAATGGTTGGTGAGAAACTCACGATTAAGAATATGCCCATTGTACGGGAGTTTGATGATGTCTTTCCGGAGGAATTGCCGGGTCTTCCACCAAATTGTGAAGTTGAGTTTTCAATAGAACTCGTACCGGGTGCTTTGCCTATTTCAAAGACACCTTATAGAAAGGCCCCAATTGAGTTGCAGGAATTGAAGAAGCAACTCCAAGAGAATCTTGATAAGGGATTCATACGCCCTAGTGCGTCACCTTGGGGAGCACATGTTCTATTTGTTACGAAGAAAGATGGATCAATGAGACTTTGCATTGATTATCAAGAACTTAACAAGATCACTATCAAGAACAAATATCCTCTCCCACGCATTGATGACTTATTTGACCAACTACGCGGAGCTCAATACTTTTCCAGGATTGATCTTCATTCAGGGTATCATCAATTAAGGGTCAAAAGGGAGGATATACCAAAAACGGCTTTCCGTACAAGGTATGGACACTATGAATTTATAGTGATGCCATTTGGTCTTACTAATTCCCCTGCTATCTTCATGGATCTAATGAATAGAGTCTTTAGAGACTATCTTGATCAATTTGTTGTAGTCTTTATAGACGATATTCTTGTCTATTCAAAGAACAAGGAAGAGCATGAAGATCACTTGAGAATTATATTGAAGACCCTGAGAAAGGAGAAGCTTTATGCCAAATTTACCAAGTGTGAATTTTGGCTTCAAAAAGTTGCATTTTTGGGTCATATAATCTCAAAAGAGGGGATATCTGTGGATCCAGCAAAAACAGAGGTTATCGAAAGATGGTCAAGACCAACAACAGTAACTGAGATCCGAAGTTTTCTTGGTTTCGCTGGATATTATCGACGTTTTGTAAACGATTTTTCACGATTATCTAATCCAATCACCAAGTTGACTCGGAAGGGAGTTAAGTTTGTCTGGACAGAGGAATGAGAAGAGAATTTCAAGGAGTTGAAAAGAAGGTTATCCAGTGCACCTGTGCTCACACTGCCTTGTAGTGGAGAAAGGTTTGTGATCTACAGTGATGCATCCAAGAAGGGATTGGGGTGTGTTCTTATGCAAAATGATATGGTGATAGCTTATGCCTCGCGACAGTTGAAAATCCATGAGCAAAATTACCCAACACATGATTTGGAGTTGGCTGCGGTAATCTTTGCATTAA
This sequence comes from Viscum album, assembly GCA_963277665.1. Lineage (NCBI taxonomy): Eukaryota > Viridiplantae > Streptophyta > Magnoliopsida > Santalales > Viscaceae > Viscum > Viscum album. Next base: position 642,866,345 of record OY728140.1, read on the forward strand.
AGATTTGGAGGCATTACCTTTATGGTGAAAGGTGTGATATTTATACTGATCATAAAAGTTTAAAGTATATTTTCACACAAAAGGAGTTGAATATGCGTCAAAGAAGATGGTTGGAGCTGATTAAGGATTATGACTGCTCAATCTATTACCACCCTGGGAAAGCAAACAAGGTGGCAGATGCATTAAGTCGACAAGACCATGCTAGTTTATCCATGATGAGGATCACAAAAGATCCAATATTTATGGATTTACAAAGGATGGATCTTGGAATTATAATGGAAGGGGAAAAATCTTATCTTTCTCAAATGAATGTTCAACCATCTATACATGTGAAGATTAAAGAGGCACAGAAAGAAGATGTCGAGTTACAAAAGAAGGTGAGAAATGTTCCTGAATTCAACCTTGATTGTGATGGGATAATAAAGTTCAGGAATCGGGTTTGTGTTCCTCCCATCCCCGAATTAAAGAAGGAGCTACTGGATGAGGCTCATAGTTCATCATTCTCTATTCATCCTGGAAGCACGAAGATGTATAGGAACCTGAAAGAGTACTTCTGGTGGGATGGCATGAAAAGAGATGTTGCTGAATATGTCTCTCGATGCTTGGTTTGTCAACAAGTTAAAACTGAGAGACAGAAGTCTAAGGGGATGTTACAACCATTACCCATACCCGAATGGAAATGGGAAAACATCACTATGGACTTTGTCACAGGACTTCCTAAAACATCCAAAGGCAATAATGCTATCTGGGTCATAGTTGATCGTCTTACAAAGTCTGCACACTTCATTGCTATTAGAGAGGATTTCTCTCTAGATCAGCTTGCCAGGATATATGTAAAGGAAGTGGTAAGATTGCATGGAGTACCACTTTCTATAATATCTGATCGAGATCCTAGATTTACCTCGAAGTTCTGGCGAAGTCTTCAGCATACTCTGGATACAGAGTTGAGTTTCAGCACTGCTTATCATCCCCAGACAGACGGTCAGTCTGAGAGAACAATTCAAACCCTAGAAGATATGTTGAGAGCTTGCTCTATGTATTTCAAAGGAGGTTGGGATCAACACCTACCTTTGGTGGAATTTTCTTATAATAATACCTTTCACTCCAGTATTCAGATGGCTCCTTATGAAGCTCTCTATGGAAAGAAATGCAGGACTCCAACTTGCTGGGATGAAGTTGGGGAAAGAAAGCTATTAGGACCTGATCTCGTTGATGAAATGGCAGAAAAGGTCAGATCTATTCAACAACACATAAGAGCAGCTCAGAGTCGACAGAAAAGTTATGCCGACAACCGAAGAAAAGACCTAGAGTTTGAAGTGGGCGATAAAGTGTTCTTACGAATATCTCCCTGGAAGAGGGTTATGAGATTTGGAAAGAAGGGGAAGTTGAGCCCTAGATATATCGGTCCTTTTGAAATAATGGATCGTGTTGGGAAGGTAGCTTACCGATTGGCGCTTCCACCGAATCTCTCTCAAGTTCACGATGTGTTCCATGTATCTCTCCTGAGAAAGTACATACCAGATCCTTCACATGTAATCAGCTCAGAAATTGTACCGCTAGAGCAAGATCTTTCTTATGAAGAACAGCCGATAGAGATTCTGGATCGTAGTGAAAAAGTCCTACGAAACAAGACCACTCGCTTGGTGAAAGTTTTATGGAGAAACCACCAACTTGAAGAAGCTACATCGGAGCTTGAGGATATGATGAGGGAGAAGTATCCTCATATGTTTGTTGCAAAGTGACGAATTTCGAGGGCGAAATTCTTTTTAAGGGGGGTTGAATGTAACACCCGAGACTTTTATGTTATATAAATCATCAAAGGGATCTTTTTCTACACAACACTTTCTTGGCTTTCTTTACACGCAATCACGACCTTCCTCGATAGCTTGCGTCGTACGCAATACCGAGTTTCACTAAACAACAATATGCTATTAAAACTAGCCGTTATGAATAGTAATAACCACTTTTTGAAATTTTATAAATTTTATTTTCCAAAATGGACTTCATTTTTGGACTCAGAATATCGAAATTAGCCTAGGGTAAAATTTTGGTATTTTTCTGAAAACTTTCAATTTTTGATGAATAGTGAAACCACTAAGTGGTAGGTTAAAAACTGAATTTTGCATAAAACATAATTTTACTGCTTCTGTGAATGGAATTTTGAAAATCCTATAGACACGGTTGATATCAGTAAGTAAAATGTGGTTCAATGAGATAAAAATAATTTTTTGGTGAATGGTAACTTTTTACTTTTTTTTACCGCGGTTAATAGTAAATAGGGTAACTAAGGGTAAATATGATATTAATATTACCCTAACACATGTCCTAATTCTATTGGACAAGTTTAATTCGACCAAAAACAAACTTAGGAATAAAATAAGACCATTTAGGCCCACTTGGATTAGATTAGGACATTTATTATTAATTTATTTAAAGATGGATTAAAATAGTTAAAATCAAAGTTTAATAAGTAAATCATTTTTAATATGGGGTTATACATAAGATAAATTAAATTGTAAATATTCATTAGAAAGATAAAAGGATTTCCTACATGATGATAGTTTATTTGTAATTTTTAGACATCAAATAATTTAATTTCTTTATGACACAATGATGATGCAGTAATTATCTTATTAATGAAATATTGACAAAATTGATAATATAAATACCAAAATAAATGTAATTTAAGAATTTTTATGAATTCCACTAATTTTCTAGGTTACTAGGATATATTAATTTTGATTTAATCAACTTTCTTCGAAAATATAGTTCTGTTATGACTTTCAAAAAAATCATATATCAAATAGTGTCAAAATTGACACAAAATAGTTTTTAAATCAAATATTATATTATTAATTGTTCTTTTATTCATAAAAATCTAAGGTTCGGCCAAATGACTTAGATAAGGATATATATATTAATAATAAACAATTTGGGGTTCGTTTGGCATGTTATAGTAAGTGTATTAACCATATAGTGAAAGAAAACAAAAAGACACGGTAAAAGTTAAATTAATTAACTTAGAGTTAAATCTAATTGATAAGGTTAAAATAATACCCTAAACTTGTCTAAATCCTATTGGTTGATAGGATTTCGACCCATCCCCACTTTAGCTTCGAAATAAGACCCTTTGGAACTATTATAAACCGATTTGGACTTTAATATAAAATAATATTTTGAGATATTCCTAAGGTGCCCCTCTCCTCCCTTATAAAAGGGCACCTCCTCCCCCTCCTCCTCACACCAATTTGAGCACTAAAGCTCGGCCAAACCCTGCCATTTTCTCCTCTCCACTTCCCTAGAATAATCCTAGATGTCCTGGTCTTCTCCAAAGACCAATCTTAGTTCCTTAAGTGGAGGATTCAAAGAGGCGTTCCAAAGAAGAGGTAATATCCATTACCGATCTTTTCAATTTCTTTCTTCTTAAACTTCTTCTTCTTTAGTGGTTTCATGATAAAGAAATAACATCAGTATTACTTACATTCTGATATGTTATTATAAATATGAAACAACCCTAATTCACCTTCTATCCATCCTACGGAAAAATGAAATCATCGCGCGTGCGTACGTACGGAATACCGTCTCCACGCCGTGGTGTAATCTATTTTTCCACCATCACCTTACAAGGATGGGTATAATGGTGTAATGAGTAACTATATATGATTATTATGAAGTAATATTGATACTGAAATAATATATATATATACTCCAATACAATTCCACGATCATAGGAACGATATCATCACTCGTGCGTACGTACGGAATACCGTCTCCACGATGTGATGCGACTCGTTCTACATGATCTTCATTTCATAATGATTATATAAATGAATTGAATGAATGAATATGGTATATAATACACTAATACCATTCTGTAAATGAATATTCTATAACCTAAAGATAAGAATAAGAATTTATTCGACAAAACACGCATAAGAACAAAAAGTTATAAAGACCCGAGTAACAAGTAACAATGAAATATTACTAACAAGAAGCTAATAATATGACCATATATGATATCATATCAATATGTATGATTCTGGAATAAGACAATAACATTATTTAGACCATTATACAGGAGCTTTGGACACGAACAAAGCAAATCGGACCTAAGGTAAGGGAAATATCACAATCTCATTTTTATCCGAGATTGTTTATTCATAAGTATTTACTGGGGTGTATTTTATCATCCACATCCATGTTTCATCAATATGTAATATTATTTCCATCCACCTACAATTGTTTAAATCCATTTTTACCCTTCGGTGAGTTTTTAGTAATATCTATGAAAGGAATCTTTTGTCATACGAGGTACTTTTTGACTTTTCCGACAAAAGTACGAAGAATGTTTTTTTTAACTTATACGGCACGAACGGATTTCTACTGTTTTATAAAGCCTTAATTTCATGAAGCTTCCTCTAAAAGATTTCATGACTATTTTCAATAAAATCTCTTTCTTTTAAAATTGCATGATGTTTTGTGAAAAGAAATTGATTTTGAAGAAGAAAGGATATTTTCCTCAAGAATTCAATTCAAGTGTTTTATCAAAATTATTTTCCATCTAAGATAATAAAGGGTTCTGTTTCTATCCATATTTTTACATTGATTTGACTATGTTGTGATGGAATTATATTTATGAATTCCTTTATCTTATATGAATTGATTTATGATGTCATGATGTTTCAAGAATCCCATTTTTGTTACATGTGTTATGCGATGATGTATGTTTTATGATTATGTGGCACACATAAGAAAGGATTCATTATAAGATGGGTGGGACCTATATCTCCCTCCAATGCATTGGGTAAAGATTTTATATCTCATGAGATAGACATGGCTGGAACGGAAGGTTATTTCGGTTCAGTGATACAGGACTGAAACGAGGAGTGAACTCGGTTCAGAAAGGGACTTTGTCCACTAAGATAGTCTTGGCAATGAGTCATGACTAACAAGAAATGATTTTCCATGATTATGTGTGCATTCCACAAAGTTTCAAGTTTTTTGTTATGATTATGGGGATCTCATTTTCACTTCTATGATTTATTCCATGTTAAGATATTATGATCTCTTTTGCAGGTTTTGATCTTCATAAAGATATGATATGATTTTTATTTCCTTTATTTGCCCTTGCTGAGCATTTGAGCTCACCCTTTTATGTTTTCTTTTCCCCAGGTTAGGAAGATGGATATTAAGTAGAATATGCTAAAAGGGACCCTAGATATGATGAAATAAATGGGAGACACTGTAGAAGATTTATGAACCAGTTGTTTATGTTTCCCAGTTTCTAAAGACACTATACCTATACGGTCCTTTGTGGTTTTGTCATATGTTGTAATAAGTGTGCTTCAATTTCGATGTATTAACAATGTATGTAAAGTATGGGTCGTTATAGTTTATCGATGATATTCTCATCTAATCCAAGAGAAAGGATGAACATGAATAACATATAAGACTTGTCTTGGCGACATTGAGAAAAGAGAAGTTGTACGCCAAGTTCAGAAAGTGTGACTTTTGGATGAATCAAGTCATGTTCTTGGGACATGTGATCAAAAGAGAGGGAATTTCTGTGGACCCTTCAAAGACAAAGGTGATTGAGGAATGGCCCAGGCCCTCAAGTGTCACAGACATCCGTAGTTTTCTGGGATTAGCTGAGTACTATCGATGTTTTGTGAGAAACTTCTCACGATTGTCAATCCCGCTAACTAAGATAACAAGGAAAGGGGTAAAGTATGTTTGGACGGATGAATGTGAGAGAAGCTTCAAGGAGCTAAAGAGAAGGTTGATCACTTCACCTGTACTCGCACTACTAAAAAGTGGAGAAAGTTTTTTGATATACAGCGATGCTTAAAAGAAAGGCTTGGGTTGTGTACTCCTGCAAAATGATAATGTGATAGCCTACACCTCACGACAGTTGAAGATCAATGAGCAGAACTACCCGACGCATGATCTAGAGCTGGCAGCCGTGATTTTTGCCTTGAAAATCTGGCGGCACTACCTTTATGGTGAGAAGTGTGACATATACACCGACCACAAGAGCCTAATGTATATATTCACAGAAAAGGAGCTCAACATTCATCAAAGGAGATGGTTAGAGCTAATCAAGGATTACAATTTCTCTATTCACTATCATCCTGGAAGGGCGAACAAGGTAGCTGATGCTCTAAGCAGGAAAGAACCTGCTACTCTATCCTTGTTGAGGATTGAGAAAGACCCTATCTTCTTGGATATGCAAAGGATGGATTTGGGAATTGTAAGGGCATGGGATACATCCTACCTTTCCCAAATGATTGTGCAACCATCCATCCAACAGAAGATTAAGGAAGCACAAAGGGATGATGTGGAGATACAAAAGAGGGTGAATGCAGTAAAGGAAGGGAAGCTGCAAGAGTTCCATATTGAAGATGATGGTGTGATTCGGTTTGGAACACGACTTTGTGTGCCTTCATCACCCGGGATAAAGAAGGAGCTATTGGATAATGCACATAACTCGACTTTCTCTATTCACCCTGGAAGTACCAAGATGTATCATGATCTCCGAGAACACTTCTGATGGGATAACATGAAGAAGGAGATTGCAGAATATATATCAAGGTGCTTGGTATGTCAGCAAGTAAAATCTGAGTGGAAGAAGTCCAAAGGTATGATGCAGCCATTTCCTATACCCATGTGGAAATGGTAAAATGATACTATGGAATTTTTCATGGGTCTCTCGAAAACGTCATTAGGAAATAATGTGTTATGGGTTGTGGTTGATCAACTCACCAAGACAACCCATTTTATCATTATTCAGGAAGACCTCTTACTTGAACAGCTTGCAAGGATATATGTGAAGGAAGTAGTGAGATTGCAGGGTGTTCCACTCTCGATTGTCTCTGACTGTGATCCAAGGTTCACATCTAAATTCTGGAGGAGCCTTCAACATTCTTTGAGTACTGAATTAAATTTCAGCACGACCTATCACCCCCAAACCGATGGCCATGCTGAAAGGACTATTCAGACGCTCGAAGATATGCTAAGAGCATGCTCTCTAGAATTCAAAGGTGGATGGGATCAGCACCTTCCATTGGTTGAGTTCTCATACAACAATGGCTTCCACTCGAGTATTCAGATGGCTCCGTATGAAGCTCTTTATGGGAAGCGATGTAGAACTCCAACCTGTTGGGATGATGTTGGAGAAAGAAAGCTACTTGGACCCGATCTTATGCAGGAGATGACTGAGAAGGTTCAAGTCATCCAGAAACACATGAAAGCTGCTCAAAGTAGGCAAAAGAGCTATGCTGACAATCGTCGAAGGGACTTGGAGTTCGATGTTGGAGATAAATTCTTCCTTCGAATATCTCCATGGAAGAGAGTCGTGAGATTTGGGAAGAAAGGGAAGCTAAGCCCAATGTAGATTGGACCCTTTGAGATCCTTGATCTTATTGGAGCCGTGGCCTATCGTCTAGCGGTTCCACCGAATATGGATGAAGTTCATGATGTGTTTCATGTATCACTACTGAGGAAGTATATATCAGACCCCTCACATGTACTAAATGCAGAGGTGGTACAGCTGGATGATGATCTCTCCTATGAGGAGCAGTCGGTAAAAATTTTGGACCGAAGTGATAATGTTCTACGCAACAAGACAACTCACCTAGTAAAAGTGTTGTGGAGGAACCATAAGTTTGAGGAAGAAACTTGGGAACCAGAAGAGGCAATGAAGGAGAAGTACCCACACCTGTTTGTGTAATGTAAAATTTCGGGGGCGAAATTTCTTAAGGGGGGAAGAATGTAATGACCCAAAGTATTTCAATAGAAAATTCCCTTCTTATATCTATGTCATAAAAACACAAAATAATGAACTTCTAAGGGATAAGTGACCTTTAAACATAATTTTGTCACCCCTATGTTAGGAATTTTAAAAATCCGACATACCCAGTTGTGTTCAAGACAGTTTTTGGAAGCTAATGAAACAAAAATAATTTTTGGTGAATAGTAACCTACCCTTATGAATAGTAACCTACCCTTATGAATAGTAATATGACCTTATGAATAGTAAATAATAGTAACATTACATTTGAATAATAAAATAAAATTTAGACATCTTAGTGACAATTTGACCTTAGTAAAGGTTTTTGGTATTTTATAAGTCATAAATAATAATTTATAATTAATTAATTAATTTAAAAGAATATTTTTTTTTCCTATAATGTATTCATAAATTATTGAATCAATGTCTAATAGTTTTTAGTTAATTTTATAAGACCCTACGTAATTTTTGAAAGAACTACAAAATCAGTTTTAATTTTAAAAACTAGTTTTTAAGTAAATTATGATTTTAATTAAATATTAAATTTATAATATTTAGAAAATTATTTTTGAAAAATGGATATCATTTCTGGATTCTACACGTTGAAAAATGGTTGGGGTAAATTTTTGGGAATTTTATGAGATACATGAATTTTTGATGAATAGTGGAATCCGATAATTCACAATAAAAGCTAAATAATGTATTAATTGAGTCAATGCTGATGTTCTGCTGATTTAAGACCACTTGGTTCTGGATTAAATTATAAAATTACTATTATTGGTCATCCAAGATTCACTATTCCTTGTCTTTTGTGGAATTAATAAACTAATCAATTTTATATTAAGGAAACCCCTCTCCCCTCTACTATAAAAGCCACCCTTCACTCCCTCTTTTTCTCACACCACTCAAGTTCCAAGAATTCTCTAAATTATTCCCAAACACCTTCCCTAGCACATCCCCCCACGTCCAAAAGCTTCTCGTCTCATCAAAAGAACAAGCCTAACTTCTTTAAAGAGGATCTCAAGAGGGGGATTCTGAAGGTAATTTCTCTCTCTCTTCTCCTTTAATTTCCTTTCAAGTTCAAGTTCCTTTCTTGATCTCTCTCTATCTATCTTCATACAAATTGTTCTGTAAATCCAGTATTATATATATACTATAATATTATGATTCTAATGTTATATTATATCACCCCACACCCTTTCCCTCTTCCATTTATTTTATTAAAGAGAATGTTGTTCATGAGGTGTTAAATTTATCACCTTCAAAAATGACATGTTCTCTTCTTCCTTTTATACCTTAAATCTGGTCATGAAACCATTTTATGGTTGAAACAGAATATTTTATATGTATTATTTTCTATTTTATGTTCTGGAAATAACCCAGGGCCATATTACAAAGTGAAAGTTAAAACAAGTTCGTTGTGATCCAAAACCGCTCAAATTAACCCAAATAATCTTCATTTAATTCTTACCTAATGAATCATCCACATGGATCTAATATAACTCATTATAAAATCATTCAATATTCTGTAATATCATTAATAACATGTAATATCAGTTTTGGATGTTTACCAATGATCTACCCAAACATCAAATTAAGAATATAAGTGGACCGCTCAAGAAAACCATTAAAACAAACATCCCCGAACAATGTTTTTAAACTCTATAAGTCATCCAAAGGAACATAATATGAAATAATGAAACCAGAATTAACCCTGTTAATGTATAAAAGGTTCTGAGATTTCTAATTAATTAATATAATGTCATTATATAGGACATTAAAGAGAAGGAGGCATTCGAGTACATGGTAAGGGGAAATCCCAAACCCATTTTTCTTCCATCGGGTTCTCCCTCTTTCACTCCATTTTTGATATGGTTACTCCTCAAAGATCATTTGTTCATAATTTCCTTTAATTTTATGGGATAGACATGTTTTTCACAGGTTTTATGTCCATCAAAATTTTTTCCCAAAGAACACTTCTTTCAAGATCTCACCTTTCACCTCTCATTCATGGTTGATGGTTCTTGTATCAAGTATGGTGTTCCCTCTTTCTTTTGGGAACCCAAAGATTATGAATGTGTTATTATGAGATGAACCCCATTAATTTCCATGGGATATTTATGTACATGTTTTATATGTGTTCTATTTTGAAATCATGATAATGATAATGTTATGATGTGACGGGTGCAGCCGGAATTATATAGCGCAATATGAATGTTTAAATGTGACGGGTGCGCCCGGAATTATACAGTGCTCCAATGCATTGGGTAAAGTGATGAATCTCATGATAGAATGTGAAATTATTTGTGAAAATGATTCTATATTTGTTCAAAAGTATGTTTGGTAGTTAACCAATAATACATGATGTTTCATTTTTATGCATTTCCACATTTCAAGTTTATCGTTTATGCTCCTCTCATGTTCATGATCTTTTTCCTATGTCATGATTATGCTCACCCCATGATTTATTTTTATTATCTATCCTCTTACTGGGCTTTTAGCTCACCCCTTTTTATGTATATCCTCAGGTGGCAACATGTATTAAGGAGAGGACAAGTTTCAATAAGAAGCAATAGAAGAAGAAATTAAATGAATGTTTTTGCATAAAGTTGTATTTGTTATGTATGGTCCTAGTTTTCCCAAGACACTAAACCTCTATATCCTCCATGTGTAACACTATTGTGTTGTTTATCTTTAAAATGATGTAATAGTAATGTAAGAAAAGGTAGGGTCTTTATAATCCATCTGGAATTTTTCATGATAGAAGTGAAGGTGTTTTTAATGGTGGGAAAATAGAAAAAGTCGGAAAGGGAGAGTTTTTATATCTATGTTTGTTAAGGAATCATGTCCTAAGAAAATATGTTAAAGACCCCTTTTAATGATATTAATAGACATCACCAATGTACATGAATGAACCCTTCAAATGGAATTTTGTTAGAGCATATTCCATTTCAATATTTTCGACTCAATGAATTTCCATTAGTAGGTTCAAACCCTTCTTACACTATTAATAACTAAGGAGGAACATCTTAGTGTAGATACATGCAACTTATGACAAAATATGATATCAAGGAAATAATTTATGATTGAAAATAATGTTGATAAGAATGTTTATAAATCAATATAATCTGATTGATGTTTTTTGAAGAGTTAATATATAAATTCCATGATAGGTATTACTATTTTTTATTAATAATGACTCTGATATTTCATCTTGTGGGTAGGAAATTCATGATTTTTAGGTGGGTACCTATGTCTTGTATAATCTATTGAAAAACCTTATGGTATATAAGTGAATCCATTACCATGTGATGTTAAGAATGTGTAATTTATGTAAGGGGAAGGGTTATTTGAAATTATTACTAACAACATATCCACTAATATGGAATAAACTGGATTTAACATTTAAGGTAAACTATTCAAGTAATATGGTGTATTTTAGAATAAAAACAAAGAATAAATCAAAAAATCATCATGCAGAAAATTTTATTTGATAATAATGAAAACCCTATTAATAAAACCCCAAGAAGGAAGAATTGAATGAGGTTTAAGATAGTAAATATATATATATAATTTATTATATGTATGAATAATATATAAATTCACTCAATCATAATGGTTTATCCTAATTAATATATTTCATAAAAACTATCATGGCCATAGCATGGAATGAATAAAATGAGTCTACCCCAATCCGAATTTACTATAATTGAAGACTTTTTATAGATTATAGGAAGTTGAATCAGGTCACTATTGGAGTTGTACCCTAAAACCAACATCAATGTACATTATGATTTTCTATTTCAATGGTAACAATTTTCTTATCACATCAACACTCTTACAATATATGACATTGTGTTTGATGTTTTCCTTATAAAATCTATAACAAAAAAGTTCACAAGTGTTACCTGATATGATAAGAACTTAAAAGTGCTATGAAACTATTATTAATTATATGTTCTATATATGGATGGGATTTTATAATGGTAAATTGATCATACCAATTATTTGGTGTTGGAGTATTACAATATATTGAGACTACTTTCCATGAAGTTCACCTTTGGTAATTTCCAAGGTTAGGTGGTTATGTGAACATGAATCACTAGAATGAAATAAAAATTTAAAAGTTTATTTTGATATCCTTATATATAGGTGTATGTAATAGTCCATTTATAATAATTTTTTATATCAATTCGTATATTGATTAAAAAAATATTGTGTATTAGTAATTTTTTGACAACTTATGATTTTAGTGAGGTCGGATACATTGGGTGGGTCACGAGTATTATTGAATTAATGAATAATGAGATAAAGTATTTTTACATTAGTTTATTTAGTGGATGTTTATATCTTAGGAACATAGATGTGTATGAAACTACCTAATTAAGCCCAAGTCCCTAGTGCTCTATCAACCTTTTCATTTTTAGGATGTCAAGGAATGTGACATCAAACAGATAGGTTGACGGAACCGTTATACAATCTATTTTATTAGAGTTCCATGATAATGAGATTATATTATATATTATAAATTCATATGATGTTTTATATAATTTGTACATGGCCTTATTTAGCAATGGATTCCTTAGGGTGTTTTAAATTTCCAACCATGGAATTTTGGTGTTTAATAATAATTCCACTAAGAGAGGGTCCACAATGTTACACACTCTGTGTATCTATATTCACACTTAAATAATATATATATATAACATGTAGGGTAAAAATTATTCATTGAATATGTGTTTGAATAATTATTCATGCTTGGTTGATTCAAAATATTCAGTCATAATTTAATCAAGATAATAAAATTGAGTTCAATATTTCATAAATATGTATTATCTATTTTAGAGAATATAATGTTTATTAATTTATCATCATGTAATTTGTTAAATTTTTTTTATTTAAATATTAATTCATTATTCATGTATTGAAAATTCAAAAAGTAATAATTAATCAAGTTAATATTCTCGATAGAAATGATTATTAAATATTATTTTAATAAATGTTAATTTAATTTATTTAAGAAATAATAATTATTAAATTTTGATTTTAAAATATTCCATGTATGTGAGAATAATAATAATATTATTTTTAAATTTGGTTAATAAAAGATTAATAAAGTTATAAGGGTCCATTTGAAACTATTAATCTCAGAATATATCTCTTGATAATGAAAATTATATCATTCTCAATACTATTCACTTGTGTACACAAATAACTATAGATAGAATTATATCTATACAAAGAGATATCTTCCTCTAGTATTCTAAAGCGACTAGAGATAAATAATATTTTTACATACTCTTTATTCGTTTGAAAAAAAGACAATAATTATTCTTTGAAGTTATTCCTGTAGAGTGAAATGTCAAATGAAACAATCATTGTAATCTTATGTGATATCACAGTGCTATTTATATGATTAAAATCCATGGTTTATGTCGCAAGAGTGGATCACCTCTTTGGGTATTCTTTTACACACCTATTTTGAGGTATCTCTCTATTTTATTATTTATTTTGATGTTACATAAGGTTTTGTTTGATTTTCAAAAGCTTATGGTATGTTTTGGTATGTTTTGGGAAGGTTTTATGCAACACAAATTTTTCCAAAGGTTAGGGAAACTGTGAGATTTTTTGTACGTCATTATGTGAGAGTTGGAGAGGTGTTATGGGTAGGTTTAAAGCTAGTGCATGGTTTTAAATAACCATATATTAATCTGGTGACATTTGATGTTTTGAAATAGATACTATCGACATGTTTTGTTTTTTGTTAGCCAATTTGTGAGGCAAAACAATATAATAGAAGTAATTATTAAATATGAATTTATTTTCAACTTAATGATACCCCTAATAAAATTTATTCCACCTATCCTTTCCTATTTTATTGAACCTTTTCCCCTCTCAATGATTTTTAAAGATTTTATTCCTTTTTGTGTTTCATTTCAATGGATTGGATAGGGTTGGACCATGGGTAATAGAGACATGGGAAATGGAGGATAGATATTTGAGATCATGGTGTGATTCACTATGTTGAACATATATATATGATATTGGAAGATTCTCATCTTTTTACACATTATCCTACAACATTAAGGCTTATTTTTTTCTTAAATAAATGGATTATTTTTTAGTTTAAAAAATATTTTAAAATCCCATTATAAATGAATTTTTACTAGAAGGTATTAAAATATATATTTTTGGTTTAATCCCACAATTTATTTTATACAATTATTAAGTGAATTTGTTCTTCAAAAGAAAATATTAGAATTTTATATGATGGCATGTATTGGAGTATTTTTTTATATACATATAAAAAGGGTATTGTGGGTTAGACATGGTCTCTATTCCAATCTTATGTAAGATTATATTAGTATACCGAATGAGGAATATGGATTAGAGGTACAGATACTTCTCACAATTTAAACTATTCATGGGTGGCTTTTAGTTAATAATTAAATTGATTGGTGTTATTCAGGGGTGTGTGGATTTATTCAATGAGTGTGTTCTTAGTGTGAGTTATTTCACTACCTTATGAGACACACACACACACACACAGACACACACACACAGATATATATATATATATATATAAACAATATCGATGCTTCTATGTATCATTAATTTAAAATAAAATGTGGGAATACTGGTTTCTTATTTTTATAACATTCTGGGGATGTCTTGGGGTTAACCTAATGGGTTATAATCTCTCCCATACAAATGAACATTAGGGAATATAATGATTTTATTTATTATGGTAGCTACAAAGGTTGTTTTCTTATATTTCTGTTAGTGGTTCATGGTGTTGTGGTATTGGTTATGTGGATTTGGAGCATTATATGACAATTTAGTTTTATAGTATAGAGTTGTTCACCTTGTTGCCTTAGGAATTTTTCCTTGAGTATTATTTTCCCAGAATTTTATTTATCCAAGGATTATAGACTTTTTTTATTCAGAGCCTACAATTACTTCGATTATAGTGTGAATATGAATTTGGAATGATTTTTGTATTTTATCATGTATGATATTGAGCTTATTTTATTTGGTCTTATTTAATATGTTTCAATTAAAATAATACTTCATGATTTTGTATGATGTTGAAATTAATTTTTTTCCTATGGTTCATTGGGGATGTCAATTAAAATAAGAGTCTTTCGAGACCTTCCCCTGATAATGGTTAAGGTCATGATTTTACAAATTGTTATCAGTTTTTAATGGTACCTTTTTTGGGTTGGTAGTAAGGTGATATTATGTATTTGGGAATTAAATGTACAACACTATTAGATTTATCTAACTTTATTATGATAAAATTCATATTACTTGGTTTCTTAGTGTAAAAAATATATATTTATAAACACTTCTAAATATTTCATCAACTCATGATCGTGTGTTTAACTAAGGATTATAGGTTGTTAAGAATTAAAAGTGAAAAAAATACTAGAATTACAATATTAATAATTTATTATAAATGATTAATTTTGAAATAATTTTATTAAAATCATAAATTTTGTTTCATAATAAACTCTATAATTTTGGATTGATAAAATTTCTGATAACTAACTAGAGATTGAGATTTTGGTTTTAAAATAGTAAAATAATTTATAAGTCTTAAAAACCAATATGAATGGGTGAAAAATACTATTATTTCACTTGAAAAATTACTGAACTGAGATCCTTTTAAGAGGGTTGTGAAAAAATTCTAGGTAGTGGGAAATGGTAATCAAAATCTGGAATCAGTCAATTCTGATCATACATTGAAATTTTTGATAAATAAATCACCAATTTTTAGGGGGATTTGGTACCTGAGTAAGTAGAAAATATACTTAATAGGCTCAGTTGTATTTTGTATTTCCTTATAATCCAATCTGATAAAAAATTAAAGTAAATATTATACATGTTGTAGGTTCTCACACAACAATTTTTGGAATTATTTGATTAAGCAGAACATGACTCATTTATTACATAGGAGGTAATAAAAGAAATTTTCAAAAAATATTGTTATCTGCATATCGTTAAATAACAATACCGGCCTATTTTTTTCTATTAATAAAGTACATCTATGATGGAAAAATCAAATATAAGTTTATTACCTTAGCCTATTTTTATCAATGTGTAGAAGATTGTAACCATTTTAATCCCCTATATTTGAGGATGGGATACTTATAGATATTGATTTTAATGTGGTCATATTCTTAATTGATGATAATATATACATGGTAAAAAGAGAAAGATTTATATAATGATATCAAGGAAATTTAGTGGAGTAAGTTATATTTTCCTTCTATAAATGGGTGGAGACTTTAATACTAGAACCAAAAGGATAAGGGATAACAACTCCATATGATATGGAAAAAAATTAATTAGAATGCCCGAAACGTGTCTGTTAGACTACTTCATAGTTCAGAAAACATTTTTTTTATAATGTGTCTTGTTCAAGAAAAATTAATTATATTATAATACAGTAACTCAAGTTTATCACAAATGTTTCCACAATGGACATATCCAGAGTCAATTTACAATACCCATGTGTTCAACAAATGACCATTGTTCAAATGAGTCCTATATCACACCTAATCATCCATGGAAGTCCTATAATAATATATAAGACCCTTAATGTGGAGAAATTTTGGATTAGACATAGAGAATCTCTATCTCCTGGCTAACACCGCCTCACTATGAAATTGGGGAATACTCCATTGGCTATGACCATTGACTATATGGAGGTGATCATTTAATCAAAACTGAGAAATAATACCCCTCAATGGCATTAGGTACCATTAATCAAAAGTCTAATCTAATGAAAATATTATACGAAACAAGTTTATCTAACTTGTTTGTTGATTCCCATGTGATAAATCAGTTGGGTTTTATGGTAGAAACAATACCTCGTGAATTTAAAATCAAAAGACCTCATGGGATGTAGGAATACATAAGATCTAATTTCTCATCATTTCCCACAACCATCAATGAAATCTACTATTTTGGAGTTTATATACTTGGAAATATAAATTCAATTTGATCATTGGGATAAAATAACTGCAGGAATTAAATGCTTGATTAATATTAATCCTGAAAATTAATGTTCATATCCCTATTTTTTTCATATATTCAAAGAGGTTTGGTATATGATTTCTGGGAGGGAAGGTCTTTCTTTGACATTATATGGAACCATATCTTCTCAACTAGATGTGATGACTTTATACTCTATCAAATAAAATAGAACTAGGAAACATAAGGCTATAGTAGACCAATACCCTAATATATTTCTACATAATTTTTATAGGTTACCACATGAAAAAGAAATCACTCATTCTATTGATCTACTTCCATCAATGAGTTTTATTTCAATGTAGTCATAATTAAGGTTCCAACGAAATTTCAAGAATAAAAATTTCAGTCAAAAAAATATTAATTAAAAGAATAATCTGACTACGAACTTTATCATAGGCTAGACTAATCCTATTTATAATGAAGGTAGGTAATTTTTTTCTAAAATGTGTCTACTTATATAGAAGAAATCAAGTTATGATCCAGAATATGTACCATCATCGTCAAATTGATAACTATTTGAATCATTTAAAATGATCATATTGGTCCTACCAAATGTATTTATGATCTAGATATCACCAAATTTGAGGTATTAAACAAGATATTCTAAATATGACCTTTATAAGTTTTATGGTTATTAAAAATATGTATTCATGCTCTTTGGATGGGTTATTCCATCTACAGTTATCATTAAATTAATGAATCAAATCATCTAAGAGAACCTCAGCTATTTTTAATGAAATTTTTTGATGAAATTTTGTTATAGTATTGATCTAGTAGGGATTATGAGAGGTACATAGAGTATGTGTTTCTTACATTGTGTAATAAATGGCTTTTTTCTCAATTCTCAATGTTTGACATATAGATACTAAAGGTTTATTAAATTATCCATTTAATTTTTAAAAGTGTCAAATTGGTTGATCTAAAAAAAATTAAAATATTGATTTCATGGAATTAAACTAAAAAATTCATCGAGATATGAAATTTTTTGGGATTATAAGAATATTATCATCGCTTTCATTACAAATTATCAAGACTTCTTCTACAATGAATTATTTGAGAAGAAAAGTTATTTGATTCAAATGGAATTAGTATTTATAGAAATAATTTTATCAGATTAAAGATTTTTTCACTTTAGAAAATATTATTATCCTTATAGAACTCGAACATGTCCATGTGGAATATATTGATACTTTTTTGCATATGGATAAGGAAACCTTATCTTATGGCTTGAGAAATATGGGAAAACATGAAAATAAGTTTCTAAAACATGGCCTAGAATTAGATGTTGTGGTCTTCACAATAAATACATAGAACCATAACCTATTTATTTAAATGTTCACCATTTTATGGATCATAAAATATTGGCAACATCTTCTAACTATGGGATATGAAATTAAATAAATGATGATATATGGAATATCTTAATATTTTAAAATTTTCAATTTTTTTATAAACTTGGAAAAGGAAATTTAATAATTGATTAATTATTTCAGAAATTATATAATAGGGTTGTTAAATAAGCTCATGACTAGTGGCATCTTAGGTTAGTAATTACCAACATTTTTATGTAATGTAAGGAAAATAAGTAGGATTCATATTTTTGATCCATTACCTATATTCCAAATTTAGAGATAATGATCCAGTTTTCTCCAAATTCACTCCTTTAATTCCCTTCCATGACGTAAAAAATTAAAATTGGGGAGATAATTGAGGATTGGATAGTGTATGGAAATTCATTATTATGTTTCTGAAATCAAATATTAGTTAATTTTGGCATACCAAGAACATTTTGTTTCTATTTATCACCATTCAAAATTAGTGGTTCACCTGATTATTAAAAAAATGAATGGGGAAATGAATACTAGATTTTTGTTTTTAGGTATGATATTGATATTATATTATTATTCTACATGATGATTCAAATTCAAATAGTCAATGGGAAAACTCCAATGACCTATATATAAGATACATTCTCTGTATATACATACATGATGATGGAAACTGGTTGTTATGGAATATTCATTTGTATACCAATGAAACTTCACAAGAATGATTCAATATATATGATTGTGGAACAGGTCATATATTTTACACATTTCATTTTAATTGAAGTGCCCAATGTTGGGGATTACATGGAAAAACTCTGTATCAAGGAATAATTGATATTGATTGGTGAACCAATATCAATTATCTCCAAACATGAACTTTGATTAACTTCATTGTTTTTGAGATCCATAAAAAATAAATTTTCACACAATTGACCATGGGAATGACAAATCATCAAAAAATGTATGACTGGTATGAATTTATGACATAGATAATAGAATATATTCTTTAAGAATATTTTATGGGTTTTAATGGTTCATGGGAAGAATAATTTCTTTTTTTATAGTTTTTGTATAATAATAATTACTATGCACAAAAAACATAGATCCATTGAAGTTATTCTCTATATTGACATGTTGATAATTTTATCTTTTGATAAGGACTTGGAAAACTTCATTTATCGGACCATGTCATGTTCATGAGGGTACAATAATAAACTAGATGATTTTAAATTTGATAAAGGTTTTTTTGGCATGGATATAAGAAATAATTTTAATTTTATATTTGAAATAGAATTAACTTTCCTAAAATTCCAAGGATATTTTATGATTATATATTTTGATAATTAGAAAATTCTCATACATACTAATCCCATAAATTACAAGTGAAAATTTAAACTCAGTATCTGTTTTTCTCACCAAACAAATCTTTTTTAGAATAAAACATGGTTTATTTTTAGGATATATCTTCACAATTTTTATCTCAACCTCAAAATTGTTCATTATATTCCTTAAAACTAGTGAAAAACATTTTTAAAGTATGGGATTATCATAAAAATATGGGTGAGAAACATAAATAAATTAAAGAAACAATTATTCCAAGAATAATTATAAAAATTATACCTTAAAAAAACATTGGTCTTTGAATAAACATTTTCTTTCTTAATAAATCAACTTCTCTCCAAAAATATTTGCATAAATAATATCATAAGAAAAAATAAAAAATATCCATATATGTGAAATTGAAAATATGATAAAAACATGGAAATGTTTTCACAAAGTTATAATTTTCACACATAATAAGTAACATAAACTTATCTTGGAATATAAAAAAAATTACAAACCTTATGAAAACATGTTAATTTTTATAAATAATTTGATTAATAAATAATTTTTTTTATAAACTTAGGAAATAATTTTCATATCAGACTTAGTTATGGAGTAACTCTCATGGAATCACATAATATAACCCTATTGGTTAAACTTTAAATAACCACCATGTTTATATTTGAATTAACCATAAATGTTATACATGCAATAACCATCACAGTCATATTCCATCATAAAAATACCCATGTCATTTGAGGGATATTATGAACCCACCCATATTATTTTATGATGAAAAAAACATCATCATAAAAAATTAAAAAAATTTGATAACATTGTTTTAAAACATGAATTATTTCATCAAAAAACATTCATTGTGAAAAATAACTTATTAAAAAGAAAAAACAGACATACAATGGAAACAAATTTCACTGAAAATAACTATGTATGAATCTAAAGTATATTTCAAGGAAAATTTTATTCATGAAGGTGATAAAATATATTTATTCTGTATAAGGAAAAAAACTTCCTTTTGACTATTAAAAAAGTAAAAGTGAAACTTTAAAAGGTGATTTGTAATAGAAAGACCCTTACCTTGAGTCTCACTAATAATTTACATTTTTTATATTCCTAAATAATAGACCTATGTTAATTTAAAATCTCCTAAAAACCTTTTTATAGTTAACTATTCATTTTGTTCTATTTATTTCAATGTTATATACAATTAATTAGTTTGTTATGTTCACTTTGGATATATTGATGATATTCAATTCATAAGTCCCAACTGATTTTAGTAATTTGACTATGTTCATAGAGGTCATTGTTAAAGTAACTCTAGAATAATAATTACCAAATTATAATTTATATAAAAAAAATATAATACTTAAGAAACCAATTAAATATGGTTATGAAAAATGAACTATGTGACAGTTATGGATACAGTTAGCCATACGTACGCACAAGTGACATTTGAACATTTAAATGATCATTATGGATGTAAAGTATGTATTATTTTATCATAAATTAATGATAATAATATTATATATAAAATATTACTTCATTAAATAAACTTATATATGTAATACATTATATCTGGTGTTGAAAATTGAATCGCATCATTATGTGGTGGTGGTTGTCCACACGAACACATGAACGACATTATCATTTTTCCATGAATGGAAAGGCAAGAATTTAAATGGTATATAATCTTTTAATAAAGATAAATATGTATTTAATATTATATATGAACTTTAATTATATCATTTTATCCACTCTTTATTGACGGTGATGGAAAAAATTATATTGGTTTGAGAGACGGTAGTCCACTGTACACACAAACGGTGAATTCCTTTCCATTTTTATGCAATAGAAGATGGATATAGGTCATGAAAAAAAATAACACTTATGATTTTGAAAAAATATGGATTTATTATTGTATATTTTTTTAAAGAACGTTTTATGGATGTTAAATAAGTAAGTATATTGAAACATGAAAATATAAACTATACCACTTATTTAGAAAACCTCCATTTCATAACACCCTATAACCTCTAAGATTTTTATTTTTTAGAAAATAGGGGCTATAGAATGTATAAAGAGATTATAGGATGTTATTTTTTTAAGTCATGGAAAAACAACAATAGTTTTTAAGTTTTGATAAATTAGGGGAATATGTGCCATTTTATAAGGCAGGGGAGAGGCACTCTTTCCATTTCTCAAAATATTAAATTAAAATAAATTCATCATCAATTATAAATAGGACCAAAGTTATTTTTTAAAAATATATCATTATTATGAGTCCAAATACCCTCATAACTTAATAACTACTCATTTTTTTAAAATATATATACGCTTATCATTTTCTTATGACACTAATTTAACCCCTTAAATCTTACCATAAAAATAAGGATTTTAATGCTTTGATGGTTAAAATAATATCCATAAAATGAAAATAGATGAAAAAATAAAACATCATTGCGTATTTAATACTTATAATAATTTATTTCTTGAATTTATGATTTCATGAGTTTAATATAATTTAACGAAATATTATTTACAATAAAATATCAAGAATATCAAATTTTAGAACTATTCATTATATTGATATTAATAATATCATGATAATAGATATAATTAAAAATATATTTTCATACATCCCTAACATGTTGAATTATTCTATGAAGATCATCAATAACATTAATTATATAATATAATATATATTTTATCATTTTTAAAATATTTTATTTGATTTTTTAGATAATTGATAAATTATAGCATAAATGTTATATAAGAATTTAAGTTAATTATTTCTTCTGAAAAATAGAAAATAAATTACAATTATGAATATAAATATTATAGAAAGAAAAATATTAGCTAATGTTTTACATGTACTCCATATAACACTATATTAAAATAATACACTTATTAAAAACAAGAGTGTGACATGTTTGACATTTCGTAAAATAAAATTATTATACTGGTCATAATCTCATAGAAGTGGCCCTATAAAGTCATTAATTAGAAACTTATATGGTTATGGTAAATAAATACACATAAAATAGTATTTAGGAATGTTTTTGGATCATTTAATAGTTCATTTCATTTTATTTTTAAAACAAATTATCATATGTACATTTTACCTTGTTAATAATAATTACTATGTTTAATATTCATATTGTCGAAAAATAAAAGGGACCTATTTAGTAATTTTAGATTCATTTATTCCAAATAGGAATCAATGTTTCCAAATTAATAACCTTTATGTTTCATTGTTTAATTTAATATTAATCCACCAAATGCTATGAATTTTTTTTTGAAAAATTGTCCATTTTAAATCTATAATGTTTTCATCCTAAAACAAAATATAGAAAAATAATTTAAAAACAATATTTTTGTTATCCCAAATAATAAGTAATAATTAAAAATTAAAAAATTATACAAAATTAGTTTTACGTTGTTAAAACATTAAAATAAAATAAAATTATCAATAAAAATAAATAATTCTCAATATTCATTGAAAATCAATATTTTCATAAAAATTTAAAAAATTCATTAGAATACAATTTTAAATTTTAAATTTTAAAATTAAATTTATTCATTCAATTTAAAATTATTTATTTTAAAATCAGACATTTAAATAGAATATTATAATAAACGACTTCAATAAAACCATTTTCTTTCTAATTTCTATAATTCTTTAATATATTTATAATGAATATAAGTACATAATTCATGAATAATTATAAATTTTAGAAACATTTATTATATCATTACTTGGATTTTTTTATTCTACCTCATTCTATAAATTCAATAATCACAATTTTAAACCCAGACTCTATAACTAGGGTTTTACTTTTCAAAATACCTTCCTTGAAATACCACATTTTTTAAAACATATAACAAATATTCCACATAGAAATAGGGAAAATGGAAGTTAAAAGGTCATATGGAATAAAATATGACTACATTTCATATATAAGAAAATATATTCTTGAATTAAAAAAAAGAAGAATCCTAAATTTTAATAGAGGGTGATAGGGAATTGGTTTACGAGAAAGTTAACCACCCAAAAACCGTAAATTTGTGATGCTTTAAAAGGCCATTGATTTATCTATAAGAAAAGTAAATAAATAACAGATTTGATTAAAATTTCCTTTATTAATTATAAGGAATTATTTTGATCCCTATACTAAGTTTATAAAGATATTTACACACTCGAAAAGTTGTGTTTTATCCTTTAATAAATTTCTACAACAAACTCATCCTGTACTCCAATTTATGAGTCATCATGATGAATTTTTCTTGATTGAAACACTAAATTATTCTAATACGTATCTAAAAAACCATAAAAGTGTAAAAATATATTCCTCCAATCTTTAAACATTAACCAAAACCTGAATGGTTAGTACAAGATAAGACAATTCCTAAAAATAAATATTCTGTTATTTGAAGAAAAAATATTTTACTCTACCAAATTCAAAAGTAAATCCAAAAGTTCAACAAAGATAATTCCTGAAATAACTAAATTTAAAACTCATTGAAAATATTATAGAATAATATTTAGAAAAAAAACTATATGGATTTGTGTACATGGACTACCAATATTAATTTCAATATTTATTTCCCCCAATATCATCAATTACTCTTAATGTATCATATAATGTAATTTCCCAAATCACATAATATCCAGGATTTGATAAACATTTCCATATATAAAAGGAATCACCATAAATCCACATTAAGATAACATGTGATTCTAAATGACAATTCAACCATTGTTTCTCAAATAAAATCCCCTAATTTTGTAAACTTAGTCCTATAATTCTCCCAAATAAATTATAGAGATCATATTTCAAAATTAAATTAATCGAATAATCACTAAATAATTTTCTAATAAAAACTATTATATATAAGATAAAAATATATTCTCAAAATCAACTTATTTTTCATTAATAAAATCATTTAATAAAATAAAAAGGCATACGGACCAGGCCTTCACGTAGGCCAATGGAAGGAAATGGTCCCTCATCAACCTTTGGATATGGGTTCAAACCACACAACACTTCTATATGCGATGTGTAGTCAAATCACTTATGTGTTTTACATTATCTAAAACTGTAATTATTTTAAAATATATTGAAATACAAGAAAAAGTTTAAAAAATAACCATAACTAATTATACAATAGAGAAGTGTTTTAAACTTAAAGGTTATCTCATATATTTCAATTTTCATCCCAAAATGAAATAACCCATAATTACTTGGAAATATAATAACATATGAACCTGAAATTATACCAATAACTATAATGATAATTCCAACAAAATTAAATAAATTCTTCCTTAAATAAAATTTTACATTAAACTTATACTAAACCTAAGGGTTGTATTACCATTAATTTCTCTCAAAATACTGTTATCCAACATAGTTGTCCAGTACTTAATACATGAAAGGTGGTTTTTGGGACTTCCCAATAATAATATAAACATTAATATTGTTTACCACTGACAATATTCATAAGTCTTCATATTAACACACCTGAAAACATCCTAATATCTTATTGTATCTAAACCTCCTCTAATATATACTATAAGTACCATACCTTAAGAATTAAATATTATGTTTTTTGGAACTAAATTTCACATTGATATATTTATAGGATTTATCGGTTTAGAGTTTTAGATAATTAGGAAAAACTCTTACATATTTAACACATACATTAAAAGTGGAAACTTATATTCAGTATCCTTTTTCCCACCAACGAATCCTTTTTAATTGATTCATGGGTTATTTTCATATTAGATATTCAAAAATGTAATCTTCAAATCACCATTAATCTTCTTTAAATCCAATTTTTTTTAAAAACTTGATGGGAATAAAAATCTCAGTAAGGGACATGGAAATAAATAAATAAACTTCTATTACAAAAATACTTATAAAAAAATTCCTATTCAAAATAAACTATAGGATCAAAATAAACAATTTATTACCCAAGAAATCACCTTTTATTCTCAAATATTTAAATAAATCATTCCATTATAATTATTAAATGAAAAATAAAACCCACATATTTTTTTAAAACAAGATAAAATAATGTTTTTTTTCAAATGTTATACTTTTCACCCTTAAGATGTAACATTTATCTTCCTCGCAACATACACTTAATAATATACATTTTGAAAACTTTATACTTCTATAAAAAGATATAAAGATTAAATAAATAATATATGTTACAAGTGGAAACATTTTGTTATCATACATAATTATTTAGTGACACTCATGGCCATATATGAAATAACCCTCATCGTTATACTTGAAATAACCCCCATGAATATAGTTGGGGAAACCATGACAATTAAACTAGGACTAAGTACCAGGATAAAAATCTAACAAACGCATACACAATGCATAGGAGGAATATCACGACACTACCAATCATTGATTTATAATGGAACCAAACATAATCATAATCAATTCACATGAACAATAACATAATCAAAAAAATGAATTATCACATTATAAAATCAATCCTGGAGGAAAATAAATTATTAAATATAAAACCATGGACATTAAATGAGTAACATTTTCCATGAAAATAACTATATAAGATTGTAAAGTAAGATTCAAAT
This sequence comes from Viscum album, assembly GCA_963277665.1. Classification (NCBI taxonomy): domain Eukaryota; kingdom Viridiplantae; phylum Streptophyta; class Magnoliopsida; order Santalales; family Viscaceae; genus Viscum; species Viscum album. Next base: position 642,892,455 of record OY728140.1, read on the forward strand.
AAAAGATAAGACATGAATTTGAGAAAATTATTTCATGTCCTATAAATTAAGAAACAATTACTTTTGCCTTTTTTAAGAAAATATTGCATAAGGACCCTTAAAAAATACTTTTAAAATAAAGTCCCTTACCTTGAGTGAAACTAGTCAAATACATTCACAATTTATCGTAAAAATTTATATAATTATAACAAATTCTTTTAATACATCATGAAAATTTCATGTTAATATTGAAAATTAATATTCACATTAATTATCTAAAATTATATTTATTTTTATATTTTTAATATCATTCATTTTATTTCTCCAATAATTGAATAATTACAGCCTCAATGTTATGTGCTAATTAAAGTTAATTACAGATTAACTAAAAAATAAAAATAAATTACCATAATGAATATAAATATTTTAGATATAATCATACATTTTATAGTCAAATATATAATATGTATGTCACTATATTAGAAATATTACAGTTATTAAAAACAAGAGTGTGAAATGTTTGAATTTTTATTTAATAAAATACTATAAATATAATAATTTCATCTAAGTGGACCCAAATGTGCCTTAATTTTAAAATAGGTCGATTAAGTTCTATAATAAACATCCAATAATATTTACATAATTTTTTATAACATTCAATATTTCTCATCTTTTTATTTTCAGCCTATATTTCCTAAATTATAATTTATCATAATAACAAAACATTGTATGTTTACTATTCATATTGTCCAAAATTAAAAGTGTTATATTTAAAAAATTTATAACAACCAATTCCAAATATATAAGTCATTTTTAAAAATTAAAAGAATATATTTTATAGATTTTAATTGAAATAAAAACTGGAAAAATAGAACAAAGAATATTTTATTTTAAATGACCTTTTAGAAGAAATTTTTTTTAATCTAAATTAAATATAAAATATTTTTTAGATACTATAATTTATTTATTATAAATAATAATGGATAAATAAAAATTTATAAACAATTAAAAACATAATTTGACCATATTAATTTTTCAAAACAAAATAAAATTTTCAATAATAATGTATTTCTTACTAACCATTGAAAAATTATAATTTTTAAAGAATTTATAAAATTCTATACAAAGCTAATTTATCCATAGTGAATTTAAAAAATTATTTAATTTATCCAAATTAAAATTCTATAATTTTAAAATTAATCTTCTTAAAAAAATATTATAAAATATTAGATTAATAAAAACCTTTACTTTTTTATTTTAATAACTACTTAATCTATTTATAATAAATAGAACCACCAAATTCTAGAATAATACTATATATTCAAATGAATTATTATATCATTACCCAGGTTATCACAAAAAATGAACCATATCATTTAACAATCATACATACATCATCCTTGATGATTTATATCCTTTGACATTGATGACCACATTTTCATGAAAGTATCCTTAAGTCCGAGAAACAATTGTTGGGAAAAAATAAAAACATATTTCATAGAACATCATTTTATTTTATATTTAGGGATGTATTAATGATATTCCATATTTCTTATAACAAACATCAATATTCAATTCCTTCCATAACATTTTCCATATATCCTATTAAAAAAGTATGATCCTGTCTCTAACCATGTGATATACTAAGACCATGTTAACCATGATCCATAAGCTATATTTACTCATTTCCATATTTGTATTTTAGAAATATAGGAAAATATTTTTATGGATGTTTAATCTATTTATTAATTATATGATGGAAATATGCTCTGATTCCGGTGGAAACATGGGGTCAAGGGATGTTCATTCTTGATTAATTTTCATAGCATATCATGGGAAATACTACAATCTAACTTCCCTAGGATGGAATTACATAGAGTATAGATCATGAAATAACCTCAATTTCATGTATTTATATTTTATATGTATTTATTTTCAAGTTAAAAAATGTACAAGTTGTGTTATAGAAGAATAAAAGTGGTTTTGGGATGTTTTAGGAAGGTTTAATGGGTCTCATTGTTTTCAGAATATTAGGGGAAGTTGTGCAGTTTTCTTATGATAACAATGTAATAGATGGAGGGTTAATTTAGAAGTCACATAGTTGTAACATACTTTGTAAAAACTATGTGGAAACTATGTGTCTTGGTATGTTTTAGGATAAAAGAAATTTACTCTATTACATTATAGTTTTCAACAATGTGTGGCCAAACCTTGAACCCAAAATAATTAATTCTAAAAAATTGATTTTTTACATGAAAATTATGGTGAAAACTTGATTCTTAAAAAAATTTACAAGGTTATCAATCCCTGGAGCAATGATAGGTATTTTAAAAGATCACATTTTTTAATGTTCTCAACATCAATGGATATGATTTCATTGGTTAATAGAGATGAATGAAATGAAAAAGGGACCCTGAATCTACGAGATCATGGGGTGATACTTCGAGTAAAACACATTAGATGTAGGTAGATTCTTATAAATTAGAACTCTCTAAAAGAATGAGAAGTGTATTTATTTCTTAACTAAATTTTGTATTATTTTTTTAGAAAATCCTAATAAATATCCCTATCAGAAATCCTATTTTTATAGTTAGTCTTAAAATCTGAAAATGTCGGTGAACCCCACAATATATTAAATTAAATTAATAAAATGTATTTAGTTTCCAAAATAAATTTGGAATGTGAGAAATATGAATAAACATTTTTTTGTGTTCCTATTAATATTGAATGTTCTATATAGGTTATAAATGGATGTAGTAGTAATCATGTGGAAACATGGATTATACATTCAAGAAATGAGGTGAGTCTGGTGGTATGAATACTATTTGTGGGATAGACTATTTAAGGGGGGATTTTGAAAGTTGTTTCATTAATTGGTGTTATTGATGGGTGTGTGGAATAATTCAAAAATTTATCTTGTATTATAATTTATTTAATTACCTTATAATATATATACATAGTTATAGAACACATGTTTTCATGATTATTCTTATATTTTATTTTAAGTAAATTTTGAGCCAACATATTTCTTATAATAGTGGCAATTGGGTGACGTCTCAGTGTAGACCTACTATGTTGTGCACCCAAACCTTTTATATGCACATTAGTGGAAAATTAAAAACCGATTTTCATGATACGATAAAGGGGAAGGATTCTCATTTATATAGTGATGAATCATGTTACTATGGAAATTTTAGTATAGAGTGTTAGTTTTGGATTCTAGAGTGGTTCCAACTTGGTGAAATATTCCTTATTTTATTGATTCTTATCTTCTATTATTTTTATTTTTCTTTGGATTCAAAATTTCAATTATTTTTCGACTTTTATTAATAGTCTAATTATTATGTAGTTGTACATTTAGAGTTATTTATGTTTTTTTAATGAAATGTATTTTCCATCTTTATTTTTTTCTACTAGATTGGTTTTAAGTGAAAATAATCCCTTGGTATTTGGTAATCCCAAAAAATATATTATAAACCATTAATTATTTTTTGAAGTCACCATAGTTTAGTATAATTTTAGCCCTTCCCATGCCAAAGGTTGGGGCCATTATGTTACAGATTGTACCACTGAATCCTCTAACTCAATGACAACTTGATAAGAATTTATCATTTTATTTAACAATGAGGAAATAGCTCTAATGTGTGGTGGGGATTATTTATACAAATTGATTATTTGTTTTATGTGATGATCACACTAATTTGATTTCATGGTTTCTATATATTTAGTTCTTAGGGGAAATTCAGAGATGATGAAGAATTTACATTGGTAGGTATGAGTCCGACCATTTTCACTAGAGCCTAGAACCATAAGGTGGTATAAAATTAGTCACATAATAATTTATAATTATTTAATATTCATTGATCATTTATAGGTATCTATTTTCAAGAATTGTTTATTTTACGTTTATTTATTCATTAATCTAAAATTTAGTTAACATATTTCTATAATCTAAATTTACTTTTCCAGTTTTATAGGATGATTAAATAGTTAAGAATACAAAAATAATGATGAGAGACTCTATCAAGATATACCAATGGTTCTGGTTGGTTGACATAGTTACACAACATGTAACTGAACCACTCACACCTTGTACCAGAGATATCCAAATTAGGATGGGTTATAGGATACACATCCTACCTTATGGATTGGAACATGGTGTTTAAATAATAATAGTTTGTTTAAAAAATAGACTAGCACATAGGTTTTCTGACCACATGATGTGTTATTGGGATTAATTCCATAAAGTCGAAGAATTCTAATAGAGAATTTCATAGAAACAATGTTTTCAATAAATGTCATGTAATAAAACATGATGTCTGGGACTGAAAACTTGTTAATGTATAGGTTACATGGTATGTCACTAGCATACAAGATGTGCACTAAATAAGTTTCCAAATTTAAAATATCAATTGTATACCTAGATTTATATCCCAAATAAAAGTAAAAAACCAAAATTTATACCTCATTTATACTTTTTGTGATGTAACTGAGTAATTATCATAATTATATAACATGAATATAATTTATTTTATCATTAAACCAAAATTAAATAACTATAAATTTGTGTTAAAACTATATAAAAATGCTTCCAGAATTTATAAATATTCCATTAATTATATGAAATTATCAAATATTATTTTTTATTTCCTTTACTATCATTTTTATCTAAAATAATAAGAATCTCGAGAAAATTTATGATGGTCATTAAGAAGAAATAAATAAATAAATAAATTTTATAATTTTATATTAATAATAAAGATGTATTTTTAGTGATTTCAATCAAGATTAAATTTTTTTATTTAATACACATTGATATTATTATTATCCTAGGATGGACTATTAACGAGGATGGTTTATTTTAAATTTTTATTATTATATTTAAATTTTGGCATGTATTTCATCCAATCTATTATACAATACAGAAATTACATTTACATTTTTTCGTATGGGTTCAAGTGTTGGTTTTCAATCCAATGGGTAAACCAACCTCTAAATAAGATCATGATCATAACTATTTTTTAATTTATTTATGATAGCTTCCTAGTTAATTATTTATGGATGCTCTATCATGATTAAAAAAGAAATGAATTTACAAGCCTAAAAGATGGAAATAAAATTAATTGGATTACATATAAATTCGATATATACATGGTTAATAACTAATGTAAAATGTAGTTAACAATAAAAATAATGAAATATAATAAAATTGTAAATTTAGGAATATAGATAAAATTCCTCAAAACAAATATGATCTCAGAAAATCCTCCAACTAATTGGTTTGAAATAGACCCCAAGTTCAATGCTCCTAACCAACCTCCTTTGAGATTCTTTTAATTATCAATGAATTTCAAACATGATTTTTGGTTCAAATTGACATGGTTTGTACTGAGGTTTTGTTTCCTCCTAGAGACTTATTTCAACTTGTAAGAAATTTTCCAGTAAATCCATGTCTATAATTTTAGAATATGCGTTTCCACTCAATGAACTTGGGAGTTGCGAGTTATTTTATTTGGAACGTTACACCACCCTAAATAAATTTCAATAGATTGTTAGTCCCCCTTATGAATTATGGTAATTTTAATATGAATCCATTACACTTGAATATAAATATGATAGGATAATAAAAGACCAATGGTAAAAAAATATTGGATTTCTGTAAAAGTGGCAGAGATTAAAAAATAAATACATTATTTATTTTTTAATCAAGAGATATTATTAACATATTCACTTATTTTATGAATAGGAAACTATAAGACATAAACATTATACATAGTATATATATAAAATAAGTACAACCTTCTCACAACATATATTTTCTAGGAATAGTATAGGAACTTACGTGTTATACAACACTATGTGAGGAAATCATATGAGTTGGAAACAACTATTCCTAAAGCATCTAGTAAGGAGGCTAGTGATGAGGTACTCTCCCAACATTAAACACTTGGGTGAAGTGTTATATGTCAAGATATTCATGTTATCATCTATTTTTAATGAGCAAAAAAATGTGGACAAGGAAATATATTCCTATATCACATTGAGTCACCAATATATTATTTATCAAGAGAAGGATACACAAGAGTGACATGAGATCTCCAAGGAACTATTTAGAATCATGTTTATATATTCTCTTCTATATGGGCCACAAGTAGTAAATATGAATGGATACATGGGGAACTCAATCATCTTAGGTTATAAGCTCTATGATTAGTTATACAGAAACATCATATTTTCATTACTACTTCATAATTTCTATTGTATCATTGTGAATTATAATATTAGAAATAGTGAGAATACTATATAATAACACATTAACTTGATTCTTCATATTAATAATGGAATGCGGAGTGAAAATGAGGCAATCCTTATGGTGAATTAAACAATGAAAAAGAAAAATGGACCAAATAATCACTATAAATCTAACGATCTGGAGCACTGTCTTTACTTGAAGACTAACTTAAAATGATATGAGAAGAAATTAGTTATGTTATATATTTCATGTGGTAAAATAATCCACTAGAAGAACTATATCCATTAGAAGAAGCATGGATAATATTTATGAGTGTTCTTTATCAAGTGAAATCATTAAAATTTTTCTTATTAGTTATAAGATACGACCTGTGGTTCTCATGTCTATATTCAAATTCACGAACATAGATAATTATGATTGGTTACTAGAGGATAGGTGAATATTTTATAATCCAGTAGATCTAGACACACTTTATTGTCTATAAGATATTCCCACATTTCTTCCAAAAGGGATTATCTTAGTTTTAAAAAAAACGTTATTATGTACCCTATGTTGCAAAAAACATAAATATTACCTAGATTCATACTAATTTATTTAATTTTTATAAAATAAATTCATATTCATTTTAAAAGTAAAAATAAAATATGGTATAGAAAATTTATATAATAGTATTTATATAATATATTAGGAAACCTAAGTACTTGATATTGATATTCTATCTGGTTCACATTGATAATGTGACATCCTGTTGTGGCTCCACAAACATTGTCTTTTAAATGAGAAACAATTAAAAAATATCTATGAATACAATTATTTATATTCTTTTAAACGAAAATAAATTGATATATCCCATTATTTTTTATAAAGAATGTTGAACAAGTTTTTTTTCCCTGGTATGGGTGGAAGATCCAAAAGTGCTCTCAGATTTGGAGTCACTGATGTATATAGAATTATTTTAGAAGCTAGTGGTGGGTATTCAAACTCCATTAATATTACAGATGAAATGAGTATAAATTTAACTTTTTATTAAGGAGGTGATAATAAAAATCTGTTGATAAAATCAAATATCTCATCAATTATGTAGAAAATTAACATGATAAAAAGGTAAATAAGCTTTTATTTGTTCAAGGTAGTGAGTTTCTTAACTATGATTTCATCAATTTTTTGTGGGAGTTTGGGATTCTATCCCTACTCACTCATCCTTATACACAAAAAATGGAATAGAGTTATTGAAAAGATGAAACCTACATTCTATTAATTTAAAATTTCAAATATGACCTATACTGATAATCCATAATCCTTTTGAGTATATTGATTATAGGATATTTCAATCATTCTACACATTTTTTGAAAATAATTATGAAAATTTTATAGCTTATGTTTTTATCCATGTAATGAAATTTTTGGGGTTTCAAACTCATATATGGGGATGTGAGGAATTTTGAAAGGATATATCTATAAACAAAATAGTGTCCAGGTAATTATGTGTAATTTTATAGGTTACTATAGGGAAAAAATTGGTTATTTTTTATATGACCCATTAGAAAAGATGTGATCATTTCATGAAAAGTGATACTTAATGATATATGGAATTTCTATAAATGTTATAGTGGGAGAAATATTGAATTTTATATTATTTATGGTAAATATATTCCAAAACTAGTACAAGAATAAATATATCCCCATAGAGGTGGTTTTTTTCTTGAGATACAAGTAATACATTGTTCCAATAGTGATTTTAAAGAACACAAAGTTTATGGGTTTATAGAAATTAAAGACTGTGAAATAATATAATTTTTTTTAAAATATATTAATTTCGACAAGGAGGGAGTATAGATCCTACAGGCTACTAGATGAAAATTATCCACCAATTATAACATGAATTCCGTGTATAATAAATATGCATGGGTTTTGGTTGTATGAAACCCGATACTTTTATGAGAAATGTTTTGTTTTTATGTTATATAAATCATCAAAGGAATCTTTCACTATACACAGCACTATCTTGGCATTCTTTACACTCAATCGCGACCTTCCTCGATAGCTTGCGTCGTACGCAATACCGATTTTCACTAAACAATGATATGCTATTAAAATATTATTAAATCTAGCCATTATGAATAGTAATAACCACTTTTTGAAATTTTTAAAATTTTATTTTTCAAAATTAACTTCATTTTTGGATTCGGAATATCGAAATTATCTTAGGGTGAAATTTTGGTACTTTTCGGATAACTTTCATATTCTGATGAATAGTGAAAATTATTAAATTTTAATTAAAAACAACTTTTTTAATAGAAATAATTAATTGTGATAAATTATAAATTTGAGTGGTTTTAAAGTATATTTAAAATATATTTTTACAATTTAATGCAATGTTGTTCATTGGATGTAATTTCACATTTAAACCAAACATAAACAAATGTCAATCTTTTGATAGTTATTATCTCTTAAAACACGCTATTTGTCTAGACAACGAGAATTAATTTTTAAATTAGATAATGTAACTGATATGTTTTGAATTTGGTAAAATAAACATCATTTTTGAATTCATAATATCAAATATATATTAGGCCTAATTTTTGGTATTTTTCTGGAAACATTCATTTTTTTGATGAATAGTGAAACCACTAAATGGTAGTTAAAAAACTCAATTTTTTCATAAAACATAATTTTACCGCTTTTGTGAGTGGAATTTCGAAAATTAGAGAGACATGGTTAATATAAATTTAGAGACCTGAAGCTTGACGTACATGGACATTACATTACTTTTTCGGAATACTTAGTACATAACAAAAACACACACACAAGGATCGTAATAGTTTAGTGTCTTTGGAAACTCGGAATATAATCTTCTAATCATGGTGAAAGATCTTCAACATCTCCCATAAATATCTTCCTTTTTTTACCTAAAACCTTTCTTTATATCCTAGGGAAAAGAAAACATAAATGGGTGAGCTCAAATGCTCAGTAAGGGTAAACAAAAGAAATATCAATCACATCATTTTCATAAGAACATAACATTTTGGAAATCTTAACCTGCAAAAGAGAGCATAATTTCATAACATGTGATAAATCATATTAGTGACATGAAATCCCAATAATCATAACTTATGACATGAAACATTGTGGAATACACACATAATCATATAAAATCATTTCTTATTAGTCAAGACTCATTGCCAAGACTATCTTAGTGGACAAAGTCCATTTATGAACCGAGTCACCCTCATTTCAGTCATGTTTCACTGAACCGGTATAACCTACCGTTCAAGCCATGTCTATCTCATGAGATATAAAATCTTTACCCAATTCATTGGAGGGAGATATAGGTCCTACCCATCTCTTAATGAAACCATTCTTATGTGTGCCACAAAATCTTAAATCATACATCATTGCATAACCCATGTAATAAAAATGGGATTCTTAAACAACATGACATCATAAAACAATTCATATAAGATAAATGAATTCATAAAAATATACCCATCACAACATAATCAAATCCATGTAATAATAGGGGTAGAAACAGAACCCTTTATTATCTTAGATGGAAAATAATTTTGATAAAACACTTGAACTCCATTCTTGAGGAAAATATCCTTTTTACTTCAAAAATACTTTTCCTTTCTTAACATGTCATACAATTATAAAATAAAATAAGTTGATTAAAAATGAACTTGAAAATTTGTAAAGTAAGCTTCTTGGAAATAATGTTTTAAAAATCCGTTCATTCTGTATAAGTTAAAAAAACATTCTTCTCGTACCTTTGTCGGAAAAGTCAAAAAGTACCTCGTACGAAAAACCACAAAAGATTCCTTTCATATATTTTACTAAAAACTCACCGAAGGGTTAAATTGGATTTAAACAATTGTAGGTGGATGGAAATAATATTACATAATGAGGAAACATGTATGTTGATGATAAAACACACCCCAGTAAATACGAAAGTATAAACAATCTCGGATAAAAATGAGATTGTGATATTTCCCTTACCTTAGGTCCGATTTGCTTCTTAAGTGTCCGAACCTCCTCTTCTTTGAAGTTATTCCTTGAGACCTCCTTTTAGGGCACTAAAATTGGTATTTGAAGAAGACAACGACCTATAGGATGTCTCTAGGGAAGTTTAGAGGAGAAAATGGTTGGGGTTGGCCGATCATGAAGGCTCAAAGTGGTGTGAGGAAGAGGGGGAGGAGGTGCCCCTTTATAAGGGAGGAGAGTGGCATCTTTGGAATAACTAAAAATATTATTTTATTATAAAGTCAAGTTTGGTTTTAAATAGCTCCAAATTGAGTTATTTTGAATATAAGGTGGGTATGGGGCGAAATCCTCTCATCGAATGGAATTTAGACAAGTTTAGGTCATTATATTAACCTTATCTTTTAGTTTTAACTCTTAGTTAATTAGATTGACATTTACCATGTCACTTTGTATTTTTATATTATATAGTTAATAAACATACCATATATATCCTAGCTACCCCCAAGTTGTGTTTTATTAATATATATATCCTTAAATAAGTCATTTGGCCAAACCTTAGATTTTTAAGAATAAAATAACAATTAATAATATAATATTTTTTTTAAAAACTATTTTATGTCAATTTTGACACTGTTCAATAGTTGATGTTTTTGAAACTCATAACAAAATGATTACTTAGACCCAAGTTAATTAACTAAATCCCAACATGTCATATTAACCTAGAAAATTAGTTCAATTCATAAAAAGTCTCAAATTATATTTATTTAGGTATTTATAATATCAATTATTCTAATTTTTCACTATTATGGGAATTACTACATCATCATTGTGTCATAAATAAATTAAATTTTTTAAATTCTAAAAATTTCAAATAAAATACCATTATGTATTAAATCTTTTTAGCTTTATAATTAGTATTTATAGTCGAATTTATCTTATGTATAAACCCATATTAAAAATGATTTACTTATTAAACCTTGATTTTAACTATTTTAACCCTTCTTTAAATAAATTAATAATAAAGGTCCTAATCTAATCCATGTGGATCTAAATGGTCATATTTTATTCATAAGGTTGTTTTTGGTCGAATTACACTTGTCCAATAGAATTAGGACATGTGTTAGGGTAATAATAATATAATTTTTCCCTTTAATTACCCTATTTACTTTTAACCGTGGTAAAAAAAAGTAAAAAATTACTATTCACAAAAAATTATTTTTCATCTCATTGAACCGAATTTTACTTACTGACATCAACCGTGTCTCTCGGATTTTGAAATTCCACTCACAGAAGTGGTAAAATTATGTTTTATGAAAAATTTATTTTTTTTAACTACCACTTAGTGGTTTCACTATTCATCAAAAAATGAAAGTTTCCAGAAAAATACCAACAATTAGGACTAAGCTATATTTGATATTATGAACTCAAAAATGATGTCTATTTTACCAAATTCATAACATATCGGTTGCATTAAATAATTTAAAAATTAATTCCCGTCGTCAAAACAAATAGCGTGTTCTTAAGAGATAATAACTATCAAAAGATTGACACTTGTTTATGTCTGGTTTAAATGAGAAATTACATCCAATGACCAACATTGTATTAAATTGTAAAAATATTTTCTAAACATACTTTAAAACCACTCAAATTAATAATTTATTACTATTAATTATTTCGATTAGAAAAGTTGTTTTTAATTATAATTTAGTAATTTTCACTATTCATCAGAATATGAAAGTTTTCCGAAAAGTACAAAAATTTCACCTTAGGCTAAATTCGATACTTCGAATCAAAAAATGAATTCCTTTTTGAGAGCTAAAATTTCTAAAATTTTAAAAGGTGGTTATTACTATTCATAATGGCTAGTTTTAATAATATTTTAATGGTATATCGTTGTTTAGTGAAACTCGGTATTGCGTACTACACACTCTATCGAGGAAGGTCGTGATTGCGTGTAATGCAACGCAAGTCAAGGATGCATTTTGAGCAAGCTACTTTTGGTGTAGCGTACAACACAAGACATTAATGAAAAGAATACTTTTCATAAAATCTCGAGGTGTTACATTCTACCCCCCTTAAAATGAATTTCACCCTCGAAATTCGTCGGGGTTATAAATGGTTTACTATTCAAAAGTTTCTTTAATAGAAACCCACATCGTAAAAAGGAATACCGAAACATGGTTTTAAAAACTAAATTATGAAACATAACGGTTACCCAAATTAACTCATCACTGGGTTTCCACGTAGGAGAACATAGGTGAAAATGTGGATATGGAAGAAAAATCTAACCATCAAGTTCTAATGGGGAGTGGTAGAGAACATGGCTATGGAAAAGCCAGCAATCATAAAGCCATAAATTTGTGACAATATATGGTACCATCTGATTCATCACATATAAGAGCACTAGGATAACATTTTTGGGTTTTCAAGATCATTTCTCTAAAGTTGATGAAATTGGAATTAGAAGAAATACATTCGTGATTTTGGTATAGTCTCACCGTTTGTCGTTCTTTGGACATTTTCCACTTCATCTATTAAAGAAATGAAGTTGAATTTTTCATTCGTGATGTGTTAGCAGATCATGTGATAGAATGATGGGTCATTCCATCTGTCTCAAACAAAAGGTTATAAAAGTTATCAAAAAATACATAAGTCCATCTATAGTGATATTAATCATATATAGTTCCTAAAATGGACTTATACTTCATATATCATACTAATTAATATAATAAAACTAGTTTCTACTAAACATGGACTTCTTGTATGCCAGTGGTAAGTGATAAAGGCCAGTCGCACTTCGGTTGTGGGTTCGATTCCCACAGCCTTGTCCGAAGCGATGGGCTGTCACCTGTCCTGCAGGTTGTCCTTTTTCTAAAACTACATTACTATAACATCACATAAATAATATCAAAACATTTTTTATCCTTAAACAATAATAACTTATGGTTAACATAATCCATTCCAATCTTTAGTCTTATCTAAAATACTTCGGTCCAAGCTCATAGTATAAAGAAAACGATAACTTGAAATGTCGTCAACCAAACATGTGAATACCATCATTTATCCCCCATATATCTTGTTGGTCACATTCCAATCATGTGAATACCTTAATGATGTATTCTCTTGAAAATTGAATACTCATTAATACTTAGTTAAAACATGAATGCTCTCAAAAGTTAACTCTTTCCACATAGCAAAATCCAAAAATTATATATACTCAAACCATGATATAACATTCTCTTTATATCAGTCATGAGCTAATGAATACATTTAATTTTCTCCTTATCCCGTTATTATGCTCATATCATCTGCTTTCCAAAAATATTTCAATCACTTTTCATGGTTACTGATGCCATAAAATTATTGAAAACCACAATAGACCAAAACATAAATATTCCAATATTCCACGATACTATATACAACATTATTCTAGAATCCCATTACATAAACACTTAATCATTCCACCACATCGTTTTCATATTCAACATCACCAATAGTGATCGCATGTGACTTCCCTTTTTTCCTTTGCCTTAAGTGGTTGCTCAGGTCGATCATCACTAACCTTTGGATTAGGGCATTTATCAACATAATGCCCCATTTCCTTGCACTTGAAGCATTGAAGTGCAATAGGTTCATTCGGTGTATCCCTTCCTTTGTTTGCAACATTAGGCATCTTCTTTCAATCATTGCGGCATTCAAATGCCTGATGACCTGCCTTTCCACATTTGAAACATTTACTTGTCCCTTTAAGACAATCTCCACCATGCTTCTTTATACACTTTGAGCATAAGGAAACATTCATCTTCTTTTCACCATTATTCTGAGATTTCTCATTGAACTCCATCTTTCGTTTCTTGTCAAAACTATGAGATGGATAAGTAACAGCATCTTCCATTTCTACCTTGATAGCAGAATGCACAATTTCTTCATAGCTACTGAAGTCTCTTATAGCAAATGCCCTTCAAAGATTTTGTTTTAATCCAATGAAGAATCGATCAACTTTACTTTCAGGCTGGACGATAAATCCAGATGCATACCTTGAAAGCCTTGTAAAATTTGCTTAGTATATACCAATAGATTCATCATCCTTTTTCTTTAGTTCAAGAAACTCCTTCTCCATCTTTGTTCGAAGAATACGAGGGAAGTACTTATTGAAAAATAGGTTCTTGAACTCATCCCATTCCATGGACTCAATTTCATCTCTTTGCATCGTATTCTTGATAAGATTCCACCATTGATCAGCTTCACCTTCCAAACGATATACTGCTAAGAAGAATTTATCATGTTCAGAACATTGAAGAACTGAAAATATCTTTTCAGTAGTATTGATCCATTGTTCATCAACAAGTGGATCAAAAGACCCACTGAATGAAGGTGGACGTTGCCTCATGAAGGACTCAATAGAATATTGTTCCCATCTCTTCTCATTTGGATGTCCAAAATGACTCATAGCTTGTGTAAGTATAGCAATATGATTTTGCACTCCATCTCCCATAACATTTGTTTGTTCAGGAGGACAATCATTTCATTGTCCATTGCATTGATCAACACGGTTCCTTCAGGTTCCATCCATCATCTAAAACCCAAAAAGAATAGTGTGAGAGGAAAAAATCATGCTAGGGAAAACAACATAATAAAGCGGGAGTATCATCAATATCTAACATCTTAGGTTAAATTATATGATCATTACCGTAGTTCGAGGATTGTATCCTATATGTATACTTATCCTTAGGGACATCCCTAGACAAAGCTTAGAAATATCTCTAGGGATCTCACTAACGTTTTTGCATCCTAGTTTCCAAAGGTTGACTAAACTTTTCCTCTAATACCAACTGTAGAGACCCGAAGCTTGACATACATGGACATTACATTACATTTTCGGAATACATAGTACATATCAAAAACACACACATAAGGATCGTAATAGTTTAGTGTCTTTGGAAACTCGGAATATAATCTTCTAATAATGGTGAAAGATCTTCAACATATCCCATATAGATCTTCCTTTTTTTACCTAAAACCTTTATTTATATCCTGGGGAAAAGAAAACATAAAAGGGTGAGCTCAAATTCTCAGTAAGGGTAAAAAAAAGAAATATCAATCACATCATTTTCATAAGAACATAACATTTTGGAAATCTTAACCTGCAATAAAGAGCATAATTTCATAACATGTGATAAATCATAGTAGTAAAATGAAACCCCAATAATCATAACTTAAGACATGAAACTTTGTGGAATACACAAATAATCATAGAAAAATAATTTCTTATTAGTCAAGACTCATTTCCAAGACTATCTTAGTGGAGAAAGTCCATTTCTGAACCGAGTCACAATCGTTTCAGTCCTGTTTCACTGAACCGGTATAACCTACCATACCAGAAATGTCTATCTCATGAGATATAAAATCTTTACCCAATGCATTGGAGGGAGATATAGGTCCCACCCATCTCTTAATGAAACCATACTTATGTGTTCCAAAAAATCTTAAAACATACATCATTGCATAACCCATGTAATAAAAATGGGATTCTCAAACAACATGACATCATAAAACAATTCATATAAGATAAAGGAATTCATAAAAATATTTCCACCACAACATAATCAAATCCATGTAATAATAGGGATAGAAACAAAACCCTTTATTATCATAGATGGAAAATAATTTTGATACAACACTTGAACTCCATTCTTGAGGAAAATATCATTTCTACTTCAAAAATACTTTTCCTTTCTTAACATGTCATACAATTCTAAAATAAAATAAGTTGATTAAAAATGAACTTGAAAACTTGTAAAGTAAGATTCTTGGAAATAATGTTTTAAAAATCCATTCATGCTGTATAAGTTAAAAAAACATTCTTCTCGTAATTTTGTCAGAAAAGTCAAAAAGTACCTCGTACGAAAAACGACAAAATATTCCTTTCATATATTTTACTAAAAACTCACCGAAGGATAAAATTGGATTTAAAAATTTGTAGGTGGATGGAAATAATATTACATATTAAGGAAACATGGATGTGGATGATAAAATACACATCAGCAAATACCAAAGTATAAACAATCTCGAATAAAAATGAGATTGTGATTTTTCCCTTACCTTAGGTCTGATTTTCTTCATAAGTGTCCGAACCTCCTCTTCTTTGAAGTGCTTCATTGAGACCTCCTTTTAGGGCACTACAATTGGTCTTTGAAGAAGACCAGGACCTCTAGTATGTCTCTAGGGAAGTGTAGAGGATAAAATGGCAGGGGTTGGCGGAGCTTGAAGGCTCAAAGTGGTGTAAGAAAGAGGGGGAGGAGGTGGCCTATTACAAGGGAGGAGAGGGGCACCTTTGGAATAACTAAAATTATTAATTTATTATAAAGTCAAGTTCGGTTCTAAATAGCTCCAAATTGAGTTATTTCGATGATAAGGTGGGGATGGGTCAAAATCCTCTCATAAAATGGAATTTAGACAAGTGTAGTCCATTATATTAACTATATCTTTTAGTTTTAACTCTTAGTTAATTAGATTGACATTTACCATGTCACTTTGTATTTTTATATTATATAGTTAATAAACATACCATATACATCCAAGAGACCCCCAGGTTTTGTTTTATTAATATATATAACCTTATCTAAGTCATTTGGCTGAATCTTAAATTTTTAGGAATAAAATAACAATTAATAATATAATATAGGTTTTAAAAACTATTTTATGTCAATTTGGACACTATTCAATAGTTGATTTGTTTGAAACTCATAACAGAATGATTAATTCAACCCAAGTTAATTAAATCAATACTAACATGTCATATTAACCTAGAAAATTAGTTCAATTCATAAAAAGTCTAAAATTATACTTATTTAGGTATTTATAATTTCAATTATATTAATGTTTCACTATTATGGGAATTACTGCATCATCATTGTGTCATAAATAAATTAAATTATTTAAAGTCTAAAAATTACAAATAAAATTCCATTATGTAGGAAATATTTTTATCTTTCTAATGAAAATTTATAGTTGAATTTATCTTATGTATAAACCCATATTAAAAATTATTTACTTATTAAACTTTGATTTTAACTATTTTAACCCTTCTTTAAATACATTAATAATAAAGGTCCTAATCTAATCCAAGTGGGCCTAAATGGTCATATTTTATTCCTAAGGTTGTTTTTGGTCGAATTACACTTGTCCAATAGAATTAGGACATGTGTTAGGGTAATAATAATATCATTTTTACCCTTAATTACCCTATTTACTTTTAACCGTGGTAAAAAAAAGTAAAAAATTACTATTCACCCAAAATTATTTTCATCTCATTGAACAACATTTTACTTACTGACATCAACCGTGTCTCTCGGATTTTTGAAATTCCACTCACAAAAGTGGAAAAATTATGTTTTATGAAAAATTCATTTTTTTAACTACCACTTAGTGGTTTCACTATTCATCAAAAAATAAAAGTTTCCAAAAAATTACCAAAAATTAGTCCTAGGCTATATTTGATATTATGAACTCAAAAATGATGTCTATTTTACCAAATTCAAAATATATCAGTTGCATTAATTAATTTAAAAGTTAATTCCCGTCATCAAAACAAATAGTGTGTTCTTAAGAGATAATAACTATCAAAAGATTGACACTTGTTTATGTCTAGTTTAAATGAGAAATTACATCCAATGACCAACATTGTATTAAAATGTAAAAATATATTATAAAAATACTTTAAAACCACTCAAATTAATAATTTTTTACTATTAATTATTTCTATTAAAAAATTTGTTTTTAATTATAATTTAGTAAATTTTCACTATTCATCAGAATATGAAAGTTATCCGAAAAGTACCAAAATTTCACCTTTGGCTAAATTCGATACTCCGAATCCAAAAATGAAGTCCATTTTGAGAGCTAAAATTTCAAAAAATTTAAAAGGTAGTTATTACTATTCATAATGGCTAGTTTTAATAATATTTTAATAGCATATCGTTGTTTAGTGAAACTCGGTATTGCGTACTACACACGCTATTGAGGAAGGTCGTGATTGCGTGTAATGCAAAGCAAGTCAAGGATGCGTGTTGAGAAAGCTCCTTTTGGTGTAGCGTACAACACAAGACATTAATGAAAAGAATATTTTTCATAAAATCTCGGGGTGTTACAATCAAGGACTAAAATGTGGTTCAATGAGATGAAATTTTTTTTCATGAATAGTAACTTTTTACTTTTTTTATCGGGGTTAAATGTAAATAGGGTATTTAAGGGTAAAAATGATATTATTATTACTATAACACATGTACTAATTCTATTTTATAAGTTTTATTCGACCAAAAACAACCTTAGAAATAAAATATGACCATTTAGGCCCACTTGGATTAGATTAGGACATTGATTATCAGTTTATTTAAAGAAGGGTTAAAATAGTTAAAATCAAAGTTTAATAACTAAAGAATTTTTAATATAGGGTTATAAATAAGATAAATTAGACTATAAATATTCATTAGAAAGCTAAAAAAATTTAATACATAATGGTTTTTTATTTGTAATTTTTAGACATAAAATAATTTAATTTATTTATGATATAATGGTGATGCAGTAATTATCTTTTTAATGAAATTTTGACATAATTGATGTTATAAATACCCAAATAAATGTAATTTGAGACTTTTTATGAATTAAAATTATTTTATATCTTAATATGGCATGTTATTATTGATTTAATTAAATTTTTTCGAACTAATCATTCTGTTATGATTTTCACAAAAATCAATTACCAAATAGTGTCAAAATTGAAATAAAATAGTTTTTAAAACAAATACTATATTATTAATTGTTATTTTATTCCTAAAAATAAAAGTCTCTGCCAAATGACTTATATAAGGTTATATATATTAATAATAAACAACTTGGGGATCTTCTGGCTTGATATAGTAAGTTTATTAACCTTATAGTGTAAGAAAACAAGAAGACACTGTAAAAGTTAAATTATCTATCTTAAAGATAAATCTAAATGATAAGGTTACAATTGATACCTAAACATGTCTAAATTCTATTGGATGAGATTATTTCGACCCATACCCACCTTATCTTAGAAATATATCAATTTTGAGCTATTAAAAACCGAATTTGACAATATAATAAAATAATATTTTTAGTTATTCCAAAGGTGCCTTTCTCCTCCCTTATAAAAGGGCACCTCCTCCCTCTCTTCCTCACACCACTTTGAGCATTCAAGCTCGGCCAAAACCTGCCAATATCTTCTCTCCACTTCCCTAGAAACATCCTAGAGGTCCTAGTCTGCTTCAAAGTCTAATTTTAGTTCCCTAATAGGAGGTCTCAAAGAGGCGCTTCAAAGAAGAGGTAATGCCCGTTACCGATTCTTTCATCTTTATTTATTCTTCCACTTATTATTTAGCTGTTTCATTATGAAGTAATAACATAAGTATCACTAATATAATGATATGATATTATAAGTATGAAACAACCCTATTTCACTATCTATCCATCCTACGGAAAATGAAATCACCACGCGTGCATACATACGGAATACCGTCTCCATGCCGTGGTGTAATCTATTTTCCACCACCACCTTATCGGATGGGTATAATGGTGTAAATAATAACTATATATCATTACTGTAAATTGATATTGATTCTTAAATAGTATATACATACACTCCAATACAATTCCATGATCATGGGAACGATATCATCGCTCGTGCGTACGTACGGAATACCGTCTCCGTGATGTGATGGGACTCGTTATACATGATCTTCATTGCATAATGATTATATAAATGAATTGAGTGAATTAATATGATATATATTACAATAATACCATTCTGGAAATGAGGTATCTATAACCTAAAATTAAAAATAAGAATTTATTCGACAAAACACGCATAAGCACAAAAAGTAATAAACACCCGAATAACAAGTAGTAATGAAATATTACTAATAAGAAGCTATAAATATGACCATATATGATATCATAAAAATAAGTATGATTCTGGAATAAGTCAATAACATTATTTAAACCATTATGCAGCAGGTTCGGACACTTACGAAGCAAATCAGACCTAAGGTAATGGAAAATATCACAATCTCATTTTATCCGAGATTGTTTATTCTTTGGTATTTTCTGGGGCATATTTTAACATCCACATCCATGTTTCCTAAATATGTAATATTGTTTCCATCCTCCTACAATTGTTTAAATCCAATTTTACCCTTCAGTGAGTTATTAGTAAAACATATAAAAGGAGTCTTTTGTTGTTTTTCGTACAAGGTACTTTTTGACTTTTCCGACAAAAGTACGAGAAGAATGTTTTTTTAACATATACGACATGAATGGATTTTTGAAACATTATTTCCAAGAATATTCCTTTACAAGTTTTTATTTTTATTTTTAATAAATTTTTTTTAGATTAAAATTTTATGACATGTTAAGAATGGAAATGTTTTTGAAGTAGAAAGGATATTTTCCTCAAGAATGGAGTTCAAGTGTTTTATCAATATTATTTTACATCTATGATAATATAGGGTTTTCTTTCTATCACTATTATTACATTGATTTGATTATGTTTTGATGGAATTATTTTTATGAATTCCTTTATCTTATATGAATTGTTTTATGATGTCATGTTGTTTAAGAATCCCATTTTTATTACGTGGGTTATGCAATGATGTATGATTTATGATTTTGTGGCACACATATGAATGGTATCATTATTATATGTGTGGGACCTATATCTCCCTCCAATTCATTTGGTAAAGATTTTATATCTCATGAGATAGACATGGCTGGGACGGCAGGTTAAACCGGTTCAGTGAAACAGGACTGAAAGGAGGAGTGAACTCGGTTAAAAAATGGACTTTTTCCACTAAGATAGTCTTGGAAATGAGTCTTGAATAATAAGGAATGATTCTATATAATTATGTGTGTATGACACAAAGTTTCATGTTTTATGTTATGATTATTGGGATTTCATTTCACTACTATGATTTATCCGATGTTATGAAATTATGCTATCTTTTGCAGGTTAAGATTTCAAAAATGTTATGTTCTTATGAATATGATGTGATTGATATTTCTTCTGTTTACCCTTATTAAGAATTTGACCTCACCCTTTTGTATGTTTTCTTTCCCCAGTTCAGGAAGAAGTGTATTATGTAAGATATTCCAAAAGGGACTATAGATATGATGAAATAAATGAGAGACAATGTAGACGCTTTATGAACCAGTTGTTTATGTTTCCCAGTTTCTAAAGACAGTATACCTATACGGTCCTTTCATGGTTTTGTTATATGTTGTAATAAGTATGCTTCAATTTTGATGTATTAACCATGTCTGTAAAGTATGGGTCGTTATAGTTGGTATCAGAGGAAAGGTATAGTCAACCATTTGAAACTAGGATGTGAAAGCCTTAGTAAGAACCCTAAGGATAATTCTAATCATAGAAAAAAATATTAGTGTATTAGAAATGACCATGAATAACCTAGGATAAGACCTTAAGTGTGAAATTTTATTCTTGATTATGTGGTTTTCCTATTATAATTAGTGTTCTTCACACTATTCTTCTTGGTTTTAGTCAATGGATGGAACCCGAAGGAACCGTGTTAATGCGGAATGCGATGGGCAATGCAATGATTGTCCCCCTGAGCAACCAAACTTTATGGGAGCGGGAATGAAAAATCTTGTATCCATGATCACACAACTTTCTCAAGCTATGAATCTTGTAGAACTTCCAAACAAGTAAATGAAGGAGCAACATTCTGTTGAATCCTTCATGAGGCAGCGTCCACCTTCTTTCAGTAGGTCTACTGATCCATTAGTTGCTAAACAATTGATTAGTACTACTGAAAAATATATTTTCAGTTATTCAATGTTCTTAACATGATAAAGTCATCCTAGAAGTGTATCGTTTGGAAGGAGATGATGATCAATAGTGGAATCCTTTTAAGAATATGAGGAAAAGGGTTGAAATTGAGTCCATGGAATGGGATGAGTTCAAGAACTTATGTTTCAATAAGTACTTTCCTCGTATTCTCCGAACAAAGATGGAGAAAGATTTTATTGAACTGAAGCAAAAGGATGATGAATCTGTTGATACCTATGAAAAAAAATTTTACAAGACTTGTAAGGTATGCTTCCGGTATTATTATCCAACCTGAGAGTAAGATCGATCGATTCTTTAGTGGCTTAAAACCAAGTCTTCGAAGGACCTTAGCCATAAGGGACTTCAATAGCTATGAGTAAATCGTTCGATGTGCTCTCAAAGTTAAGATGGAGATTTGAGTAACCCATCTGTCATTTGGGTTTGATAAGAAGAGGAAAATGGAATTCAAAGGAAAATCTAAAGAGCACACTGAAAAGAAGATGATCTTTCCCTTATGCTCAATGTGTGGAAAGAAACATGGAGGGAGTTGTCTTAAAGGGACAAGTAAATGTTTCAAATGTCGAAAGAAAGGTCATCGGGCATTTGAATGCCAAAATGATGGGAAGAAGATGTCTAATGATGCAAACAAAGGAAGGGACACACAAAATGAACCCACTACACTTCAATGTTTCAAGTCCAAGGAGATGGGGCATTATGCCAATAAATGTCGTAATCCAAGGTTTGTTGATGATGATCGACACCAACAAAATCTTAAGGCTAAAGAAAAAGTAATGTCACATTAAATTTCAATCAGCGATGTGGAGTACGATAACGATGTGGTGAAAGGTACACTTACCATCCACTCTATAGTAGAAAATGTTTTATTTGATTCTGGATCCACCGACTCTATTATTTCTGAATATTTTTCTAACGGTATCCCTGTATTACCTCAACAACTAGATGTTGAGTTAGCTGTGACAACACCTAATGGCACAACAGTCGCATCAAAAGTTTATAATTCTTCCCTGATTGAAGTTTGTGGGAAATTGCTTCCTGAAAATATTGTGATCCTTCCTATAGTGGAATTTGATGTGATTCTTGGCATGGATTAGCTTTCTTTATATGGATATAATATCAATTTACAAATAAGGGAAGTCACATTTTATATTCCAGATCAATCTATGATCGTCTATCGATGCAAGGATGAACATAACCTTCCACTGGAAATTTATTCCATCTTATGGGTCTTGATTCCACTGAATGAAGGTTATTTATCTCAAATGGTTGGTGAGAAACTCACAATTAAGAATATTCCCATTGTACGGGAGTTTGATGATGTCTTTCCATAGGAAATGTCGGGTATTCCACCAAATCATGAAGTTGAGTTTTCAATAGAACTTGTACCGGGTGCTTTGCCTATTTCATGGACACCATATAGAATGGACCCAATTAAGTTGCAAGAATTAAAGAAGAAACTCTAAGAGAATCTTGATAAGGGATTCATACTCCCTAGTGTGTCACCATGGGGAGCACCTGTTGTATTTGTTAAGAAGAAAGATGGATCAATGAGACTCTGCATTTATTATCGAGAACTTAACAAGATCACTATCAACAACAAATATCCTCTCCCACGCATTGATGACTTATTTGACAAACTACGCGGAGCTCAATACTTTTCCAAGATTGATCTTCGTTCAGGGTATCATCAATTAAGGGTCAAAAGGGAGGATATACAAAAGATGTCTTTCCATTCAAGGTATGGACACTATGAATTTATAGTGATGGAATTTTTTCTTACTAATTCCCCTGCTATCTTCATGGATCTGATGAATAGAGTCTTTAGAGACTATATCAATCAATTTGTGGTATTCTTTATAGACGATATTCTTGTCTATTCAAAGAGCAAGGAAGAACATGAAGATCACTTGAGAATTATATTGATGACCCTGAGAAAGGAGAAGCTTTATGCCAAATTTACCAAGTGTGAATTTTGGCTTCAAAAAGTTGCATTTTGGGTCACATAATCTCAAAAGAGGGGATATCTATGGATCCAGCAAAAACATAGGTTATCGAAAGATGGTCGAGACCAAAAATAGTAACTAAGATCCGAAGTTTTCTTGGTTTGGATGGATATTATCGACGTTTTGTGAAAGATTCTTCACGATTATCTAATCCACTCACCAGGTTGACTCAGAAAGGAGTTATGTTTTTTTGGACGGAGGAATGTGAAGAGAATTTCAAAAAGATGAAAAGAAGGTTACCCAATGAACCTGTGCTCACACTGCCTTGTAGTGGAGAATGGTTTGTGATCTACAGTGATGCATCCAAGAAGGGGATGTGGTGTGTTCTTATGAAAAATGATATGGTGATAGCTTATGCCTCATGATAGTTGAAAATCCATGAGAAAAATTACCCAACACTAGATTTGGAGTTAGCTGCGGTAATATTTTCATTAAAGATTTAGAGGCATTATCTTTATTGAGAAAGGTGTGACATTTATACAGATCATAAAAGTTTAAAGTATATTTTCACACAAAAGGAGCTGAATATGTGCCAAAGAATATGGTTGGAACTGAATGAGGATTACGACTGCTCAATTCATTACCACCCTTGGAAAGCAAACAAGGTGGCAAATGCATTAAGTCGACAAGACCATGCTAGCTTATCCATGATGAGGATCACAAAAGATCCAATATTTATGGATTTACAAAGGATGGATCTTAGAATTTTAATGGAAGGGGGAAAATTTTATCTTTCTCAAATGAATGTTCAACCATCTATACATGTGAAGATTAAAGAGGAACAGAAAAAAGATTTAGAGTTACAGGAGAAGGTGAGAAATATTCCTGAATTCAACCTTGATTGTGATGGGATAATAATGTTCCGGAATCGGGTTTGTGTTCCTCCCATCCCATAATTAAAGAAGGATCTTCTGGATGAGGCTCATAGTCCTTCATTCTCTATTCATCTAGGAAGAACAAAGATGTATAGGGACCTGAAAGAGTACTTATGGTGGGATGGCATGAAAAGATATGTTCCTAAATATGTCTCTCGATGCTTGGTTTGTCAGCATGTTAAATATGAGAGACAAAAGTCTAAGTGTATGTTACAACCATTACCCATACCCGAATGGAAATGGGAAAACATCACTATGGACTTTGTCACAGGACTTCCTAAAACATCCAAAGGCAATAATGCTATCTGGGTTATAGTTGTTCGTCTTACAAAGTCTGCACACTTCATTGCTATTAGAGAGGATTTCTCTCTAGATCAGCTTGCCATGATATATGTAAAGGAAGTGGTAAGATTGCACGAAGTACCACTTTCGGTTATATCTAATCGGGATCTGAGATTTACCTCGAAGTTCTGGAGAAGTCTTCAGCATACTCTGGATACAGAGTTGAGTTTCAGCACTTCTTATCATCCTCAGACAGACAGTCAGTCTGAGAGAACAATTCCAACTCTAGAATACATGTTGAGATCATGTTCTATGGATTTCAATGGTGGTTGGGATCAACACCTACCTTTGGTGAAATTTTCTTTAATAATAGCTTTAACTCTAGTATTCAGATGGCTCCTTATGAAGCTCTCTACGGAAAGAAAAGCATGACTCCAACTTGCTAGGATGAAGGTGTGGAAAGAAAGCTATTAGGACCTGATCTTGTTGATGAGATGGCATAAAAGGACTGATCTATTCAACAACACATAAGAGCAGCTCAGAGTCAACAGAAAAGTTATGGTGACAACCGAAGAAAAGACCTAGAGATTGAAGTGGGTGATAAAGTGCTCTTAGGAATATCTCCCTGGAAGAGGGTCATGAAATTTGGAAAGAAGGGGAAGTTGAGCCCTAGATATATCGGTCCTTTCGAAATACTGGATTGTTTTGGAAAGGTAGCTTACTGATTGGCGCTTCCACCAAATCTCTCTTATGTTCACGATGTGTTCCATGTATCTCTCTTGAGAAAGTACATATATGATCCTTCACATGTACTCAGCTCAGAAGTTGTACCGCTGGAGCAAGATCTTTCTTATGAAGAACAGCCGATAGAGATTCTAGATCGTAGTGAAAAAGGCCTACGGAATAAGACCACTCACTTGGTGAAAGGTTTATGGAGGAACCACCAATTAGAAGAAGCTACATGGGAGCTTTAAGTTATGATGAGGGAGAGGTATCCTCATCTTTTTGTTACAAAGTGACGAATTTCGAGGGAGAAATTCATTTTAAGGGGGGTAGAATGTAACACCCGAGACTTTTATGAGATATATTTTGTTTTTATGTTATATAAATCATCAAATGAATATTTCTCTACACACAACACTAGCTTGGATTTCTTTACACGCAACCGCGGCCTTCCTCGATAGCTTGCGTCGTATGCAATACCGAGTTTCACTAAACAACGATATGCTATTAAAATATTATTAAAACTAGCCATTATGAATAGTAATAACCACCTTTTGAAATTCTATAGATTTTATTTTTCAAAATGAACTTCATTTTTGGATTCCAAATATCGAAATTAGCTTAGGGTGTAATTTTGGTACTTTTTGGATAACTTTCATATTCTGATGAATAGTGAAAATTATTAAATTTTAATTAAAACATATTTTTTAATCGAAATAATTAATAGTGACAAATTATTAATTTGAGTGGTTTTAAAGTATATTTAGAATATATTTTTTACAATTTAATACAATGTTGTTCATTGGATATAATTTCACATTTAAACCAGACATAAACAAATGTCAATCTTTTGATAGTTATTATCTCTTAAAAACGCGATATTTGTCTTGACGGCGGGAATTAATTTTTAAATTATTTAATGTAAATAATATGTTTTGAATTTGGTAAAATAAATATCATTTTTTAATTCATAATATCAAATATAGCTTAGACCTAATTTTTGGTATTTTTCTGAAAACTTTCATTTTTTATGAATAGTGAAACCACTAAGTGGTAGTTAAAAAACTAACTTTTTTCATAAAACTTAATTTTAATGCTTCTGTGAGAGGAATTTCGAAACTCCAAGAGACACGGTTAATATCAAGGAGTAAAATGTGGTTCAATGTGATGAAAATAGTTTTTTGTGAATAGTAACTTTTAACTTTGTTTACCACGGTTAAAAGTAAATAGGATAGTTAAGGGTAAAAATGATATTATTATTACCCTAACACATGTTCTAATTATATTGGATAAGTTTAATTCAACCAAAAACAACCTTAGGAATAAATTATGACCATTTAGGCCCACATGGATTAGATTAGGACATTTATTATCAATTTATTTAAAGAAGGGTTAAAATAGTTAAAATCAATGTTTAATAAATAATGAATTTTTAATATAAGGTTATACATAAGATAAATTCTACTGTAAATATTAATTAGAAAGATAAAAATATTTCCTACATAATGGTATTTTATTTGTAATTTTTAGACTTAAAATAATTTAATTTATTTATGATACAATGATAATGCAGTAATTTTCTTATTAATGAGATATTGACATAATTGATGTTATAAATACCCAAATAAATGTAATTTGAGACTTTTGATGAATAATAATAATTTTATATGTTAATATGACATGTTAGTATTTATTTAATTAAAAAAATTCGAACTAATAATTCTGTTATGATTTTCACAAAAATCAATTAACAAATAGTGTCAAAATTGTCATAAAATAGGTTTTAAAACAAATACTATATTATTAATTGTTATTTTATTCCTAAAAATATAAGGTTCTACTAAACGACTTAGATAAGGTTATATATATTAATAATAAACAACTTGGGGTTATTTTGTCTTGATATAGTAATAATATTAACCATATAGTGTAAGAAAACAAGAAGACACGGTAAAAGTTAAATTATATATCTTAAAGTTAAATCTAAATGATAAGGTTAAAATTGATACCTAAACTTGTCTAAATTCAATGGGATGAGATTATTTAAACCCATACCCACCTTAGCTTTTAAATATATCAATTTGGAGCTATCAAAAACCGAATTGGACTTTGTAATAAAATAATATTTTTAGTTATTCCAAAGGTGCCCCTCTCCTCCCTTATAAAAGGGCACCTCCTCCCTCTCTTCCTCACACCACTTTTAGCCTTCAATCTTGGCCAACCCATGCCAGTATCTCCTCTCCACTTCCCTAGAAACATCCTAGAGGTCTTGGTCTTCTTCAAATATCAATGATAGTGCCCTGAGAGGAGGTCTCAAAGAGGCACTTCAAAGAAGAGGTAATGCCCGTTACCAATTCTTTCATCTTTATTTCTTCTTCCACTTATTAATTAGTTGTTTCATTATGAAGTTATAACATCAGTATCACTCATATAATTATATGTTATTAAAAGTATGAAACAACCCTATTTCACCATCTATCCATCCTACGGAAAACGAAATCATCATGCGTGCGTGCATACAGAATACCGTCTCCACGCCGTGGTGTAATCTTCCACCACCACCTTACTCGGATGGGTATAATGGTGTAAATAATAACTATATATTATTATTGTAAATTTATATTTATTCTTAAATATTATACATACACTCTAATACAATTCCACGATCATGAGAACGATATCATCGCTCGTGCGCACATATGGATTACCGTCTCCACAATGTGATGCGACTCGTTATACATGATCTTCATTGCATAATGATTATATAAATGAATTGAGTGAATTAATATGATATATATTACACTAATACCATTCTGGAAATGAGGTATCTATAACCTAAAAATAAAAATAATAATTTATTCGACAAAACGCGGATAAGAACAAAAAGTAATAAACACCCGAATAACAAGTAGTAATGAAATATTACAAATAAGAAGCTAAGAATATGGCCATATATGATATCATAAAAATAATCATGATTCTGGAATAAGTCAATAACATTATTTAAATCATTATACAGCAGGTTCGGAAACTTACGAAGCAAATCAGACCTAAGGTAAGGGAAAATATCACAATCTCATTTTATCCGAGATTGTTTATACTTTGGTATTTACTGGGGTGTATTTTATCATCCACATACATGTTTCTTCAATATGTAATATTTTTTCCATCCACCTAAAATTGTTTAAATCCAATTTTACCCTTCGGTGAGTTTTTACTAAAATATATAAACAGAATCTTTTGTCGTTCTTCGTACGAGATACTTATTGACTTTTCCGACAAAAGTACGAGAAAAATGTTTTTTTAACTTATACCGCATGAATGGATTTTTAAAACATTATTTCCAAGAAGCTTCCTTTACAAGTTTTCATTGATTATTTTTAATAAACTTCTTTTGGATTAAAATTGTATGAAATGTTAAGAAAGGAAATTTTTTTTGATGTAGAAAGGATATTTTCCTCAAGAATGGAGTTCAAGTGTTTTGTCAATATTATTTTCCCTCTAAGATAATATAGGGTTCTCATTCTGTCCCTATTATTACATTTATTTGATTATGTTGTGATGGAATTATTTTTATGAATTCCTTTATGTTATATGAATTGTTTTATGATGTCATGTTGTTTAAGAATCCAATTTTTATTACATGGGTTATGCAATGATGTACGATTTATGATTTTGTGGCACACATAAGAATGGTATCATTATGAGATGGGTGGGACCTATATCTCCCTAAAATTAATTGGGTAAATATTTTATATCTCATGATATAGACATGGCTGGAACGGCAGGTTAAACTAGTTCAGTGAAACAAGACTGAAACGAGGAGTAAACTCGGTTCAGAAATGGACTTTTTCCACTAAGATAGTCTTGGCAATGAGTCTTGACTAATAAGAAATTATTCTCTATGATTATGTGTGTATGCTACAAAGTTTCATGTTTTATGTTATGATTATTGGGATTTCATTTCACTACTATGATTTATCCCATGTTATGAAATTATTCTCTCTTTTGTAGGTTAAGATTTACAAAATGTTATGTTCTTATGAATATTATGTGATTGATATTTCTTTTGTTTACCCTTACTGAGCATTTGAGCTCACCCTTTTGTATGTTTTCTTTCCCCAGGTCAGGAAGAAGTTTATTAAGTAAGATATGCCAAAAGGGACTATAGAAATGATGAAATAAATGGGAGAAAGTGTAGACGCTTTATGAACAAGTTGTTTATGTTTCCCAGTTTCTAAAGACACTAAACCTATATGGTCCTTTCATGGTTTTGTTATATGTTGTAATAAGTATGCTTAATTTTTGAAGTATTAACCATGTATGTAAATTATGGGTCGTTATAGGTTGAACCTATAATTGATGTAAATATCATTGGATAAAAATCATTACTCAAGGATAAAATCCACATAGCCAATGAAGAGAGTACTTATAAATCACGATTTGGGGAAAACAAATTAAACAAATCAAGGCATAGACTATGATGAAACCATTTCTCTATTTTCCATGATTAAATTCCTCAATATAAAAATAGATATAACAACTTTCTATGACTATGATATTTAGCATATGGATATAAAAATAATATTACATAATGGTAACCTTTAGGAGGATATGAAAAAGTAAAAAATAGAAGGGTTTATAACACAATCTAATGAAAATAATGTTTGAATGGTTTATATTTTCAATTATTGGTTAAATTAATCATCCAAGAAAGAAAAATTTTGTTTGATAAAGCCATAATTGAATTTTTATTCCTCAAGAATTTACTTGAGCAATGATTATAATAGTAGTTTAGTGGATGTGTAATCATTTTCATAATACAATATATCAATTTAATATTAATAATTAATATGGAACAACTGGATTAAAGCTAGTTAAAGACTTATTGAATATGCGATTCTCTAAGATTAAATTAGGAAACTTTTCCCACATTATTGTGATCAAGATCATTTTTGAAATATAAAAGTTTCTTCATGGTCTATGTTAGGTTATAAACATTGAATATATATCGAGGAGATTCACTATGAAACAATAAATTATTGTATTAGTTCCTGTGTCTCATAGTATATATCTTTCTACCAAAAATTTTCAATATACAGAAATTGAATGATATTTGATGATCAAGTTCCCAAATTCTTATATCGTAGGATCCATCATGTATTCAATATTTCTCTACTAATATTTATGTTTCATACAACATGAGCATGATAGGTAAATAAATATGTGACCTTAATGAGAAACATCAGTATGTTATTAATGACATCCTTATGTAACTAAAGTTAAATAAGGATACGTTCTAAGTATATTGAGTAGATAAGAATATAGTCATTAGGAAATATATGTATTCTAGATTCTAAATTGACTATAATGATATGAAATCATATACAAGACATGAATTTATTCTTAACAGAGGATATGTGTGATAGAAGATTCTAAAGTAGTTTATTTCTATTATTTATAAAATGTAATCCATGTAGAATATATGTTATGATGTATGTAAGGAAGTAGTGTGGACAAAGAACATTATCCATGATCTTTGTGTGGTTTCCAATTTCAATGATTTTATCACAACGTATTAGGGTATTAATATTGAATTGGATCTCTTAAAGAATAAATTGTCACACCCATAGAGGAAGAACATAAATTATAAATATCACCACCTGAAAGATTTTTCTTACAGGTTTTAGGTCATGGTTAAAATATTTTCCACATGATAGAATGTGTTGGACCCCATGAATAAATGTCTATATGTTAAAATGCATGAACATTATGTGAGAGCCAGAAGAATCAAATATTGTTAACAGTTGTTTCTAGTGAAACTGAGTTTTTATAGAAGTTGGTTCCAAATAAAAAACTTCCTTGTACTTTATGATAACATGTGTTCATGGTTTTGAATATTAATAATATTATTGTTATATCATGGTTTTTTTATTCAAGAAATCATATGTGATAATGTCCAGTGGGAACCTTTCACATTGAATTATTAGATACGTTTCCAACACATATGATAACATAGAAGTGTTATGACAATATTATTAAATAGACATTATATAGATATATGGAAATTTATAATGGGGTATTACTGATATATGATATCAAGGTCAGGAGTTTGTTAATATATCGAGAATTTTTCTCATGAAAATTTCACTTACCAATCTCTAAGTGATGGAGTTCATGAGTACTTGAACCAATAGATAAAAATAAAATATTATATAATTCATTAGATATTCATATCCATATAAACATGTAATGGTGTTTAGAATTACAAATTACTAGTAATGCATATCACAATTTCCATGTTTTTATGTATTAATAAAAGCATAGATTATATATGACCAAGGGAGTTAAGAATCAATGGTTGGTACACAAGTGATATTATATTAATTAATAACGTGATAAAGTATTCCCCCTTACATTTTATTTAAAATAAGATTATATATTTGAAAAGTTTACATGAATATAACCTCTTATTATGTTTTTTCTATGGATTTTTAACATGTCTATTACTAGAAGGTTAAAGGAAGAGAAATTGAGAATATAGGTTAATGATACTACTATGGACTCTATTTGATTAGAGATATAATTAAATTGTTATTATATTACACACTATAAATTCAAATGGTTTTTATATAGATTTGAGAATAACTTCTTTCTATATGGGCATCTGCAGATGTTGGTATACACTATACGTGAAATATAGGAATGTTCTAGATAATGCAACTTAGAAAAGAGACTAAAGGGTCACAAAATAAGTGTCTCAATAATATTAGTTAAATTATATATAATCTTAAATATTTCATAAATAGTATTCCCATATGTGGTTTAATTATTATTCTTGTGTGGTTGACCAAAAATATTTAGTCACCGGTTATTCATGAGAATAGTTGTTAATTTAATATATAATTTATATTTATTTGTCATTTTTTTATAATATAATATATTTTTATTTATTCATATGTAATATAGTGATAATAATTTATTTAAATAAACATTTATTCTTCACGATTCAATAAATTCCCATGAAGAATAATAGTCCGTGTTAGTGGTTTTGTGAGAAAATATTTACAAAATATAATTTGAATATATTTAAATTTATTAATTCAGAAAAGAATAATTTTTTATCCACGAGTTTACCATATTATAAGTAAATGATAATATTTTTATCATTATTTTGACATGGGGTTTTCCAAGGATTAAGAGAATTACAAATTCCCTTGTGCATTTATTAATACATTCTATGTGTAACCCATATTATATCGTTCTCAATATTCTCCAATGGTGTGAAAAATGAAATTCATTACAAAATTTTATAACACTCTAGAGAGATCTTCCCCTATTATTCTCCAAAGAATAAATAGTAATTCTACTCATCCACCATCTTGATTCTAGATGGAATTAGAACAATCCTTGCACATAAAATTTATTCTTCTGGTGATTAATGCTGA
The DNA here is from genome assembly GCA_963277665.1 of Viscum album. Taxonomy (NCBI): domain Eukaryota; kingdom Viridiplantae; phylum Streptophyta; class Magnoliopsida; order Santalales; family Viscaceae; genus Viscum; species Viscum album. The sequence goes on from OY728140.1 coordinate 642,925,883, forward strand.
ACAACATATGCATTAAAATATTTTGCATAATAAACCAATGATTTATTTGATTATGATTTAAGGTTATTTGTTCTTGTGAAGGTAATTTATATAGGGCTTATAACCCTTAATCATTAAAAACAAACCTTGTATTTCATGAAATAATCATATGATGCATCTGCAAAGAAGGAATCCAAATATGGGGTAATTCATTTTTTTAAAAATTAACATTAATTTATATTTTTTGATCATATCTCAAGGATTTTTTTGGCCTCTATTCATCTATTTTATTGGAGTAATATGAATAAGTTGATGAATATATATTGGATGTAATTGTATTTACTAGTTCTAGAGAACTCCAAAGCCATCATTCACCAAAAAGGTTCATTTTTCTATTCCATTTATTATCCATATATTAGAATGGTTGTTTATAATATCTTATTTCTACTTCTTAGATGGATTTTCATGTAATATTATGTTTCTTATTTCACCCAAAGATTATGATAAAATAAACTTTTACCATCCCTATGGTACCTTTTCAAATAATATGATGGAATTAGGATTTTATAGTGAAGTCATTACATTATAGATAAGGCCAGCCACCTTATAAATGTTGAAGGTAGTAAAATTCATCCATTACAATAGTATTATAAATAAAAAAAATCATCCCAAAGGACAAAATAGTTTAGTGCTATTGGTAAATGAGAATAATATATGATTATTTATTTACCAATGAATACACTAATAACAACATATTGTTTTTTTATTTTTGGATAATTAAACTATCACATCTAGCATATCCTAGCATTTATTTCTCAGTAAACTTTAGGGAATCCTATAAAAAAAATGTGAGCTCAAAAGATCAGTAAGGGTAAATACAGAATAAGAAATAAATAATCCATGGAAATAATAAATATGAAAAGGTAATAACTTCAGAAAAATTCCATGAAATTAAAAAACTAATAAACAAGTTTTAAAATAATATAAAAAGGTAAATAACTGTAAACGTTTTCAATTTAAATAACTAGATAATATAAAATCAATATGGAAAGGTAAGAAACTAAAATCACTGGCCACTTAATCAATAAATTATTAATGAAATACATCAATATACTTTTCCATGGTTAAAATATAATGGATAATTAGTAATTCTTTAAAATGAATGTAATGATTAATTATTTTACATCATGACTGAGGCACATGGAAACCTATATTGTCAAGTCCATTCATAAGACTTTTTAAAACAATATGCAAAAAAATTTAATTTATGAAATTTATTTGTCTCTTTATAACCAATTGATGAATCAAGGGGCTACATAAGTTATGGGTCCAACCCATAATTTTCATTTCAAAGAATTCCTTATATCTAAATCATCGATTTAATTAATAGATAATATGACTTATAAAATATTTTTATTGAATAAATCATACAAGTTTATCAATATTTCCTTAGATAGTAAAATAACTATAAAAGATAACACCGTATGGAAAATTGTATATGGGTTAGGGAAGGAACATATCTATTATAAATAATATGGATAAATATAATAAATTCAACGTTCCATGATCCATGGAAATTGAATATTTCGAGGGGACTAAAAAATTAATTAATGAAGTGAATTTTAATATTATATTTATATGAATCAATCAATTACCAACTATAGAAATAATATGGATAGTATCAATACAAATTATCCCAAGTTAAGTAATGATAAAAGGTTTTTTAGGAATGAAAATACAATAATATGGTATTTTAAAAACACTTTTGAGGTAAATATTCTTTTAATTTTCAAAATAAATTTCATTGAAAATTAGTTTTCAAAACATTTTCTTTAAAAAGTATCCTTTTATATATAAAATTTTATCCTTCAAAAATGATTATTGGTAAATCCATACATACTGAACATGTTTAAAAGAACATTAATTTATCATAGTTCATTGTTTGAAGGGATTCTTATTGGGGAAAAAATAAGAATATTCCATTGAAACGTATTAAAACAATAAATTGGTAAAAATTTAATAAATAATTAATTTCAGAAAGGTCAAAAAAATATTAAAAAAAAATTTGAAAAAAATTATTTCTGAAGAAAATATGTTCTCTGACTAAAGAAATAAATAATTTCATGTTTCTTTAAAACGTTTTTTAAACATTTAAGTACTAAAGATTGGGAAAATAGACCTATTACTTGGACCATTTCATGAATAAATAGAGGATAAAAAAATTAATGGGTTTATTAAAAATATTTCAAATAATTTCATATAATGTATATTACAATGTAAAGTATCTGGAATAAAATGATATTGTGAATTAAACCCCTGAAAATACTTTAATGGTGAAGTGAGAATCAATGTATGAATAGATTATGTATATCAATTAAAAATCTACATAAAACAAGTAAAAATATTAATATATATTTTATAATGTTATTTGAAATGTAATAATATAATTTTAATAAAAATGAGGATATAATATAACCCAATGTTAGGAAATGGGTTTTCAAAATTCCTTTCCACTTGGTAACTTTTAACTCAAACCCCTTAGAAGAAATAATTAAAATTAAAACCAAAAATACAATGAAGAATAAATGAATAATGAAAATACATGTATATTTGGATGTATGTACACAATATATTACAAATTATGTTTAAAACAATAATTTATCCTTCAATTAATTAAAATATTATTGGAATATCATTAAAAACATTTCTGAAAAAAATAATCTATAAACATTCCAAAGTCACTCATTCAATTTGAAACATTTGAGTCATAATAACCATGAAATAATAACATTAAATGAAACATATTATATCAAGAGAATAATTATTTTCCTTATATATAATTTATAATAGATGTATATACCCACTATAATATAAACTAGGTTTATGACAACCAATAAGTCTCAATGGAGTTTAAATTGTGAAAAAACCTCTTACGTAGATTTTTTTAGTTGAAAATACATTCAACTCATTTGTAATGGTTTTAAACATGTAAATAAATTATACCATAACCATTATATATATATATTATCATATATTAACTTATTTTATTATCTTATTACAAGTTTCTAATAACCCTTCATCATTTTCACTATTCTATGTCTTAATTGCCTACTTTGTCTTGTATGTTTAAACTTGTAATTCTTATTCTTCTCACATAGATCTTAATTTTATCATCTATAGGTTATAAAACATGATGTAATGAACATATATATCTTCTATATATAAATTTATAAAAATCCATAAATTTTAGAGAAAATAAATGAAATGTATCGTTCATTGAGTCGGTAAGCTGTATGTACGCATGAATGCTACATTAATTTCTCTATCATATTAAAAATAATGAAAAGTAAATGATATATATATATATATATATTATAAATCAATTATCATATCTATTTTTTATATGTTACATAGGTTCACTAAAACTGACCTTTATACATTTTAGTTGTAGTGTGAATGAATCACATGGCTTTGAGGAAGCAGTATTCTACATATCCATGAACAGTGCTATCATAAACCCAAAAAATGGAAAGAATAATCATATGTGTGATAAAAAGATTTAGAATAATCAATAAATTATAAATATAATATATAACCATAACATATACATTTAATATATAAATATAATATATAATATCATATTCATCATGATTCTCAACCACGAAAGGGGTTAATAGAAAAATGAACAATCACCGTTCCGTGAGGTGGTAGTTCCCCCTATATGAACGGTATGTTCATTACTCATTAGACTAATGTTTGTGTAAAATTAGTTTAAAAATGTTGAATGAAAGTGTATCAGTATATTTATGATACTATTTTTATTATATAATCATGGAATAAGATGAGTTGAGGGGGTGGATAATAAAAATAAAACAAAGGATCACAAGGGAGGATGCTACCTCTTCTTTAGGTAACTCCTTTTTGTTTCACCAAAGAGTTTACACATATAGATATATTCCATATTTAAGGATTATATGATTATGAGAGGTATTTTTAAGAGCTATATGGGATGATTTTGGTTGAGCGAAAGTGGCTTGAGAGGAGTGACGAAGTATGAGGGGTGAGTGCCTTTTTATAGTGGAGGAGGAGTGTAATTCCTGTATATTTTTGGATAAGGAACTCCCCAAAAATTTTAACATTTATAATTGGAATAATTAATATTTAAAATTAAATAAAATGGATTAATGGGTCAAAAATATTCAGTACATTGTCTTTTGTACATGTTTCTAGGATTTTTTTCCTTTAATATTGAGGCTAAGTCCCTTGTTAACCTAATTTTTTACTATAAATAATTTTAAAAACTTTCAATAATATTTTTTTGTAAATAAAATTTTGATATAATTAGGCATTAAAAATTGTTCTTATTATAATTTTCGAATCTATTTTTCTAAATTCAGATCACATAAGTGGAAAAAATTAACTTAATTTTATTGTCGTAGAGAGAACATCAAAACAAGTTTTTGAAGTAAAATGGTCCAAAGATTTCTATGTTTTTATATTAAATTTTAAAAATAAAATTGATTAAAATGAACTAAATTTAATTAATTGGTAGATATTTTCTCTGATTATACATTATCACCAGTAAAAAATAGTGTTTAAAATTATATATAATTTAGACAAAAAAGTAGTTTTGAATTAAAATTTTGTATTTTTCACTATTCATCAAAAAATGAAACTTCACAGCAAAATAATAAACCTAACATAATTTTGATATTTAACTATAAAAATGATTTTTTTGAAATATAACATGTATAAAATTTCTAATAATTGGATTAAAAATTGGTTATTAATTAAAAGTCTATAAACCCCCCTTATAAAAATATTGATTAATATGAGAAATATTGGATTTGTACTTTTATTATGCCATTAAAAAAATTGGATGTGTTTCAAAAATATTTTATTTTTAAAATATAATATATATATATATATATACTATACATATCACTCAATAATTATAGTTTCATTAAATTATTATGAAAAAATATCAGTATGAGAATTAAAATAGTTTTTTTATGAAAACATTACCTTCATATTCAATTGGTACTTATTTGAATTTATCTTTTATTTGGGAGTAATGAATTCATTTTTTATTTGTGTAATCTATATAATATCATAAGTTAGTAAATACCATTCATAAACTTTAATTTGATAGCCTGGTTGTGTCTTATTGTATGTCTAAATAATATTCTTATATATATTATTTTTTGAAAAAACTCAATCTTTCATGAATGGAGAAATATCCAAGAAACTAGTTTCTTGGAGTGATGAAAGATAAATAATTTTTTTGTGGATTAAATACTATATCATATATTTAATTTATTGAAAATAGTAAACATATTTTAATGTTTCATGATATTATATTCCATTATGAGCTTGGTGTTTCGTGTCATATATGTTATCTAATATAATATTCACAATATTATAATTATGGTTAGTTACAATCTCCCCACAATAGATCCATGATTATTCAAAAGTCCATCAGTTAAAAAAATAAGGTCCTAGGAAAACAATTTTTTGAACATTTTCTTAATGATGAGTAATTATTTTTCTTCCTTGCATAACATATTTCTACAAAAAAATTATTTTTTGTTTGTTCATGGTTAAATTTATAATTCCTATATTACTTAAAGAAATAGATGTAAAAAATTTAACTTTTATTAAAATATCACTAATATACAATTTTAATATATTTTATGGCCCATAATATAGTGAAAATTATAACTTCCTATCTTTGTATTTTATTCAATGCATGTATGGTTAATATCTAAATTGAAAAAGAAGAACTGCATGTTCATTATTAATATTTATTAACAAAATTGATTTGCTAAAAATAATGAAATATTAACCCATACAATACATAGGTCAGTGGTTGGCATTAAAACCTTATCTTCTATAGAATTTGGGATCAAGTCCCCTGGTGTTACAATATTTGATGGGTTTCCATTGGTTATAGATGGTTTCCTTCTATAAAACCATACTAATATAAGATCCAAAATTAATATTGTGGTTATCCTTAATATTTACTCATTAAATGAATATTTCTTTATGTTTTTCTATGCATGGAGAATATATAAATACTTCAACCATTTCATTCCACATTTTCACTTCTTTGGTCTATATTCTATCATTTTGTAGTGGGGGTTTCTTGAAACCAAAAACAATTGTGTGATAATAAAATATCATATTGGAAAACCCATCTATCTTTTTTGGAATGTATTAATTTTGAAACATTTGTTTTAATCTATGATAGCTCCAATTTAACCTAGGATATCCATTATCATTAACTATTCAAATACATCATAATATTTTTTAAAGAAAATGTGAATTGTTCTTAAGCGTATCCCCTTGGAGTGTCACACCAGGTGCGTAATAAGACCCATTTTCGTGTATCGGGTTTCACTCGAGTCAAGCCTAACACACCTTTTCAAAGTTAGTACCCCGTGGTGATTTTTTGTATGAACCACAACCACTTGTAATATTCTTACATGGATATATTTCTAGGAACACCCAAATAATATATACCTTAAAAATTCTATGATATTCTTCAATAATTATCATCAATGTCTAACTTAGGGTTCTATTCTCGAATCTATGTTCTCCTAAATAAAGACTACAAGGTTTCTTATAAAATGATCTACTATGAACTATGGCTATATTACCCCATAAATCTTGAACCCAGTGGAATGTTATAATTACATTAGTATAAGATAAAAATAAATCACATCCTAAAGGAAAAAATAGTTTAGTAGTCTTGGTAAACCAGATAAATACATGAATCTTTCTATACAAATGAATACACAAATTAAATTTTTTTCATTCAATGATATTAACCCTATTCCATCCAGCATATCCTTTAAAATTTTTCTTTTTACACTTTAGGGAATCCAAGGATAAGAAACATAACAAGGGTGAGATAAAATGATCAGTAAGGGTAAATACCATGGAAGTAATATTAAATCATTGAGAATAATAAATATGGAATGGTAATTACTAAATACAACTTCCATAAAACCAAAAACTAAGGAGGAAGTTCATAAAGAACATGGAAAGGTAAATTACTAGAAACACATTTTATTCATGTAAATAGATAAGGTAAAATCAATATGGATAGATAATAATTTGAACAAACCTGTCACTTAACCTATAGATTGAGAATGAAATTCATCCATGGAATTTTTTAAAGTGAAAATCACATGGATAATAAATACTAAAACTAAATAAAGGTATTGTATAATTATTTGACACCATGTCAGAGGCACTTGAAAAATTATACATTCAATACATTTTTCAAGGTGGTATAAAACATTTGGTAGAAACCCATTTAATTTAAGTAAATTATTTGTCTCATGAGAACCTTTTGATGCATCAAAGTGATATATAAATTTTGGGGCCCATATATAATTTTCTATTCAAAACAATCCTCATATAGAATAATGAATTTAATTAATAGAGAATATGCTTTACCAAATATCAGTGTTGAATAACGAATAAATATTTATTAATATTTATCCAGTTAATCAAATAACCCTCAAAGTAATCAGTGTTTGAAAAAATGGTATTCCATTCAGGAAATTAACATATCTGTGATAAATTATAAAAATAACTAGGGGAAATTTAATTTTCAATGATCATAAGAAATTTCTTATATCATGGGGACTAAGAAATAAATGAAGGAGGTGAATATCAATACTAGACTTGATAAAATCAATCAAAAACCACCTAGATAATGAATAAGGATGGTATCAATAAAATATATACAATGTAGATTAAAGAGTGATGGTTTATTTTCATTGATGATAGAACAAACTAAAAAAATATCTTTAAAAACTACTCTTGAGAAATATATATGTTCTTTTTGGAAGAAATTTTGAAAAAACATTATTTGAAAATAAATATGGAAGATATTTTATTTAAAAATTAACACATTAAATTTGTATGGTTTGATTTGAAGAAATGATGGTGGGAAAATTCATACATTATATACAAGGTAATAATAGAATTCATTTTGCAGGGTAAATAGTAATAAATGTTGACTATTCAGAGAGCAATAAAAAGATTCCTTTGAAGAAAAATTTAAAATAAAAAATGGTAAAACTATCCTCAAAAAATTATCTTGGAATGTTAAAGACATTTTGTAATAAAAATTAGAAAAAAAATATTTTTTATAAGTAAACAAGTTGTTTGACTAAAAAGAGAAATGATGTTTGGTATTCTTAATTTTTTTATTCATTTATGTCCCAAAGATTGGGAAAATGATACTATTATAGGGAAAAGTTAATGAATAACTAGATGAGAATAAAATGAAAGGTTCTATTGAATAATGATCAAATATTTTCCTATGATATAAAGTATATTGTAAATAATCCTGAACAGAATGTGATTTTGATGTAAACACATTATAATATTATAACATTGAACTTAGAATCAATCAATGTATAAATTTTGTGTATGAAATTTAAATCCACATAAAAATAGTTTAAATACAACAAAAGATCAAAAACATTTCAAACATAATATTATAATGTTATTTTCATAGAGGACTTAATAGAACCCAATGAAAATAAATTAGGTTAAGAAAGCCTTTTCCACTTTTCAACTTTTAACTCAATTCCCCTTTGATGAAATAATTTAGCTTCAAAAGTAAAATACTATCATAAATGAAAGACTCATGAAAATACATGTAAATTAGGCAGTATGTAAACCATATATAATAAATTAAGTTCAATACAATAAATTAATTCTTAGTTAATGGAAATTCCATTTGAATATCATTAAAAACATTCCTAATGAAAATAATCTTTAAACATTCAACAGTTTCCCATACTAAAATTAAAAATTTTCAATCATAATACCCATGAATGAATAAAGTTAAATTAAACATAGAATATCATAAGAATAATTATATTCATGATATATCTTGTTAATGGTAATTGTATACACTATATAAAATAAACAAGGTGTATAACAAGAAACAAGTCTAAATTGAAGGTAAAATGAGATGAAATCAATTACCTTATATTTTATTCATTGGGTGAAAATAAATTAACATCTTTTATAAGGTTTTTAAACATGTCAAAAACTTATACCACAACCACTATCTTATTAATAATGTCATATATTATCTTCTTATAATATCTGATTTCCCATTTGGTAATAATCTTTCATTATTTTCACAATTTTTGGAGTTGATTTAAATGTTTCTCATGTATATTTCAAACTTTTGTTTCTATTATTATTATATATGTCATGATTTAATAGTCTCCAAGATGTAAAAAATTATTTAATTATGATATATATATTGTATTTATGTATTTATAATATTTCCTAATGTTTGGATATACGAAGTGAAATGCACCGTTCATGGAGACGGTAGGTCGTAGGTATGCATGAACGCTGCGTTCATTTCATTATCCTATTGAAAAAATAAAAAGTAAATAATATATATGTATATGTATATTTATAAATCCTATAACAAATAAAAATAATATATGTTAAATATGTTTATTAAAACCATACTTTATACATTCCATGTATGGCGTGAACGTATCACAACACTTTGAGGAGGCAGTAGTTGAAACATCAAAAAATGGTGTTATTGTATTCCCACAAATGGTACATGTTATAAAATAATTAAATAAGAATAACTAAAATATAAATATAAATTATACAATATATAAACATCATGTCCATCATAATTATAAAACATGAAATGTGGTAACGGAAAAACGAGCAGTCAACCTTTCATGATTCGGTAGTTTTCTAAACTCGGACGGTAAGTTTGTTATACATTAGATTGATGTGTGTGAATTTATAGGAATAAAACATTAAATAAAACAATATTAGTATATTTAGGATTCTATTGTAATTATATAAATATTGAATAATAATTTTTTTTGAGGTGTAGAATGAAAATAAAACCAAAGAACCATAGGAGGGATGTAACCTCTTCTTTGGATAACTCCCTTTGGTTTACATCAATGGGTTTCCACGGTTTTCCTTATGCCCATGGTGAAGCTTCTAGTATAAGTGGAATTGTTTTGAAGAGATATTTTGGAAGAATTTGGTTGATCCAATGTGTCTTGAGATGTGTGTGGATGAATGATGGGTGAATTCCTTTTTATAGTGGAGGAGTGGCATTCTTCTAAATTTAGGAAAAGGTAATTTTACAAAAGTTTTATGATGAGAAGTGGATAAAATAATGTAAAAAATTGATAAAAGGTATTATAGTGTCTAAATATGGAAATTCAATGGCATTTAGAAATTTTTATATTCCATTTTAGCCCTTAAGATTAAGGTGTAGTCTGTTGTTATGTTATTTTTTCACTTAATCTCTATAATTTATTTTAATAACATTAACTAATATTATTTCTAAAAAAATATGTTTACCATATTATGTATTATAAATTATTATGATAATATAAATGGAATCCATTTATTGAAATTACAATAACATATGTTGTAGAAATCAATTCATATTTAATCCAACAGACGAGACGACAAAGCGGGTTTTTCAAGTAAAATATTCAAATGTTTAGTATGTTTTTATATTCAATTTCAAAGGGAAATTTATTAAAATTTCATAAATTGGATTAATTTATAAAAATTTAACTATATATTCTATAAAACCAATTAAAAATAAAATTTTACCTTACAAATAAATAAGATGAAAAACTAGTTCTAAATTAAAATTAAATATTTTTCAATATTCAATAAATAAATAAATAAAATCCCAAAAAAATAAAAAAAAATTCACCCTAACCTAATTTTGATGTTTAAATTTAGAAAAATAATTTTCTTTTTACATATAAAATTTATAAATGTTTCATAAATTGGATTTAATTTAGGTTCTCCATTAAATGATCGTAAAAGTTTCTTTAGGAAAATTTTGATTTTATACGACAAAATTGTGTGGATTCTTATCTTATGCCTATAAAATATAATTAACGAGTTAAAAAAAGATTTTATTAAATATAAAGAATATATGTTATATTAATTCCACTCAATAATTTTAATTACATTAATTAATTAGGATAAAACTATTTTGTGAGTATAAAAATTGTTTTCTATATAAGCATTTCCATTATATTAAAAAATTTGATTTAGTAATTTCTAATTAATTTTTCACCAATGAATTAATTTAATATTTTTTTAAACATATATTTTTACATTTTATTTAATAATATTAATAAATTCTATTTTAATGGCTAGTTTATGTCTTATTATATTAATTAATAATATTATAATTATATATTGTTGTTTTGTAAAACCATGTCTTGCATAAAACAAAAACTACTGAAGAAAATCATTGTAACGAGAGATTCAAGCTAACTAAGGGATGAGTTCTTTTCAAGATACACCATAAAATTATTTTATTAAATATTGAAAATATATTGGAAAGTCTCATAACATTATATTTTCTTAGTTTCTTGGTGTTTCATGTCATACACACAGTCATATATAATGTTTTTGTATTATAATTTCAGGATGTTACAATAGAAGAGCATGGTAAATATTTAATTGAAGATATTAAAGATATCTAGGAATGGTTTTTGGACTACCTCACTATTTTTGGTAATTATTTTAACTATTCTATCAAAAAATTGTATAATGTTTTGAAAATATTCCTTAAATACATTTTTTATTAAATTTGGAAATGTTCAATTTCATTTTAGAGAGATGAATAGTGATTAAAAATGTATTTTTTAAAAACTATTATAGGTAGTTAATGTAATTTCTGATAATTTCAATGTATTTTTTAAGTAATATGAAATTATTTTGAGACCACACACTCAGACGGTGTGTGATTCCAAGGCCCGGTGAGTCCAGAATAGAATTTTGAATTTTGTTATGTTCACTAAAGATAACGTGAAATCTGTTTTTTTTTGAAATTCTGAAGCAATTATCTTATAAAAAATATGAGGACACTATTTAACTCAGAATTCCAGGATTATACATAAAAATACTTAACTTCAACCAGAAAGAGTCAGAAAAAACATTTATTTTTTCAAATTCTAGGAAAATAATAAAATAACATTGAAAAGTTATTTTATTTCTTTTCTCAACTGATAAGCAGTGACATGGTGACACTATGGTGGGATGAAGAGGTGAATTAATGAAACATAATAAGTTCTTGTAAATATGTAGTGTAAGGATGATTTAAATTTCATGTAATGACTACGATGTTTTATAAATGAAACTATGTAACGACATGAAAATGTTGCGTAATAGAAACGTTGTGACTTGTCTTCTTCTGTTTGGAAGATGTGTTGGAGGAATGAGAATTAAACCACAAGAAATTCTCTGACAATCCCCCAGTGAGTTCCCTCTACAAAGAATAATTAAGAACACTATAATGACCCAAAAATTTCAGGTAATTGTTTTTAATTATATGGAAATTTTACAAGTACGCACAAATTGACGGCGTATGATTATAAGGCCCGGTGTGCCTAGAATGAATTTCTGAACTTTTTTTGGGTACGTTCAGTAAAGGTAAGAGTGTGTTTTTGTGACTATTAAACCAGTGCTCAGAATTGAAATTTTAGGGAACTATTGAACTCGCAGTGCTGGTATTCTCTTAAGAAGACATTTACCTCGACTGCAATAGGTTGAGGGTGAAAGATAGTTTTTCACTTTTTCATGGGAAAATACAAATAAAATTATTAACAATTTTTTTATTCTTGAAACCTCCTTTTATTTATGGAGGTGGGGACCACAAGAGTTTATCCTCCAAATTGAATGCTCGGTGTTGGGGACCACCTGAGCCTAAAACCTCACCCAATTTGAATTTAATGGTGGGGACCAACCGAACCCTTCTAATGGGAGAAAACCATATAAGTTCCTCATTAATGATGAATTAACCCTTGGAATTCCTCCACATTAATTATTATCCCATTTAATTATGCCTCGTCAATTGATTATTGTTTCCAACATGTTTTGTGACAAAAATTTAAAATTGGAAAAGCAGTTTTTATTTTGGTTGGATATTTATTTTGAGAGCATTTTTTAGGAAAAGGGTTGGCAATTCATTGGGAAGAACTTAGAGGAACACATCTTCCAATGAAGAACGCTCCTTCAAATGAAGAACGCCGACATTATCCAACAATTTCGACTCCTTATCGTGCCTTCTTGTAGTGTTGGACGTCTTCAAAAAATGAAGAACCACCTCCATCGAAGAGCGTTTATCTGACAAATGAGCTCGAGATCGGAGGCGTGTGGTGGGCGTGACGAATGTCGACATCTTTGACTTCTTTCTCGCAACACAACAAAAAACCATTGGGGTACGATTTTAGTTTTCTATGATTTTATATACCCTTGTTCTTCCCTTCTACAATAATGAACGCGGATCAACTCTCTAACTAGTTGATCAGCATATGATTTCTTTTGTGGGTTTGGAAATAATCATTGTGGGAGGCTGTACGGTTTGAAGTTCTTCATTCAATATTTTTTTGAGCTTCTGGCTACCGCTATAATGTAGAGGGTGTAGGCCGAACAAACATGGCCCAAACCCTCCTTCGTTCTTCTTGAATTGTGTGTTATTCATGAAGGAAGAAGGTGTCTTGGTGCACAACGAAGAACGGATGCGGTGGCTGGCATACCACCGGTCGCGACGAAGGCGTCGACGCACCACGCCGTTTGCGGCTTCTGCTGCTCGGTGGCCCTGCGCCGCCTGCGGCCTCCGCCATCCCATGACCTCACCACCTAGTGTCCTCGCGGCACCCACAGCCTCACCGCCCCCCCGGCCTTGCCACCAATCACGCCACCCTGTGACCTCTCCGCCACCCAGCCCTCTGTGATACCCTTTGGGCTCGCTGCCAAGCGGCCCATGTAGCCCCCACGGCCTTGCACCGTCGTCACATCCGCCCCCGCCCCCCCCCCCCACAGCCTCGCCCCGCCCGCACGACCCCCATGGCCTTCACGGCCCTCGCAGCCTCCACGCCACCCAACGTGGGTCGGGCGACCGAGTACAACCGTACTAGACCCAGCGGCCCAGGAGGGACCCAACAGGTCGGGCTGGACCCAGCGGTCCAGACTAGGCTTAATGAATAGGGTCGGCCCGGGCCGGGTTGGACCAGACCTGGGCCAACTTTGAACATTTCAGCCTATCGATGATAACATTGGCACCAGGCATCTAATTGATGAACCGCCAGTGGAGTTAGAAACCTTGGAGTGAGATGGTTTCTTTGAGTATACCCCACTGGAAATTTCAATGAAGTTGGAGTATGGTTGTCTAGGATCGACCAAGAATCCAACTATGCCCCTGGGACTAAAAGTCTTATAACTCACAGACTGTGTGTCTGATTGGCACACCGTCTATTTCATTAAGACACCAATAACATTGTTTTCCCTTGAGATACTTATGTGTGAGAATTCATGGAAGTTGGATTATCGACCAATTTCTTGTGGAGAGGACCCTCCTAGAGACAAGAGAGCATAGTGAGGGAACCCTGTAACTGGTTGTGACATGAAATATGAATAGCGATCCTACATGGGTCCGCACCTACCTATCCTGTGTGGGTTAACACTGAGCAATCCTGTGTGGGTCAGCACCGAGCTATCCTTTGTGGGTTAGCATAGAGAGATCCTATGTGGGCCATCACCTAGCAGTCCTCTGTGGGTTAGCACCGAGTGATCCTGTGATGGGTCAGTATCAGAGCCTCTTAACAGAGTAAGATGAATTAGTAGTTACATATATTAATCTATACAACATTACATAAGTTATACTTGGTGTGAGATGAGTTCTTACCTGAGTTGTACATTCCATTGGGGTAATACCTTGGTGGTATTCTTCTGTGTGGTGTACCTACGTGTAACTCACCTTCATGGTATTCCATCCTTTGCAGAACAGTTGATATTTGGGCTTTGAGTTGGACTCTATCTTTCCCTCATGATTGAGATGGGTATACTAGATTACTTAGGTATATGTATGGGCATATACCTAAGTAGGTTTATCAGTTTATTCCATGTTGTGTGGTTTATCCTTGGTGTTTTTTGGGACCATGAGGGTCTTGGGGTCCCTATTGAGTATCGATATACTCTCCCCTACATAGGCTATTCGCGTACACTGTTGTGTTTGGTACATATGACAGACAATGCTGACTGAGGATGGGATTACCTGGACTAGAGATGGCTCATAGGTGGACGTTAGATGAGGCAAACCATAGATATTGCCATTCGTGAGCTTTAAATACCCTTCAAGTTGGTTTCGTGGTGGGCAAACCCTGAGCTTCTTTTCAACTATCAGTCGTCTTATACAATCTAGTTTCTATGTTTTTTTAGTTGAGATTTATTATAGGCTCTTTTACTTACTGTAATCACTCTATTTACTACTCAGTCTACATGATTTAATATCTTGTTGTGTTCTTGGTTGTGTGTTTTACAGCTTATAAAGGCAATGCCTTCCTAGTTTTAAGGAATACACCTTTGGTGCTAGTCGCCAGCCCCTGGCCTATGGAAGGAGGGATTTAGTTAGTCACGGTATGGGCCTTGGGGGAAGGGTCGTGACAAATTGGTATCATAGGAGTCGGTTCTCCCATAGAACATATGACTCTAATCATTTAACGACAATAGTGTTAAGTATAGAGAGTGTGGTTATCAGTTTAGGTAATCCAGTGTTGGTGTGGCAGCTGAAGTATCCATTCACTAGGACCCTGGCTTCTGATTTCTGACTCAGTGCACTAAAACACTGATTGAGTGTGTGTTTTGAAGAGGTTTTTTTCTTATCTCTTTGATTCAGATCACCTGGTATTAAATTTTGACCATGGATAACCTTTTTCTTTTTAGGATGCCTCTATGCAGACAACCATCTATGGATCTAGATATAGTACGCATTCATAGCCCATCGAGCGATGAGGCCTCAGTGTAGGGCCCTCTTCCAGTAGAGGCACTCGCGGTACCATTACCCGTTGGACCACCGATGCCACCATCCCCAGCAGTAGAGGGTGTATGTTGATTGAGCACATTTCACACGTTCTAATGCCAGAGGCCACCCAGGTTCAAGGGAGAGACAGACCCACAGGCAGCTGAGGATTTTCTGGAGGTTGTGGTGTGATTTTTCGGACTGGTAGGGACACCAGCTTATCTCAAGGTGATCCATGTCTCTAGTATACTACCGAATGAAGTAGGCAGATGGTGGAGGTTGATGTTCTAGGCTCACGATTAGGTGACACTTCTCTAGGAAGACTTCTAAAGCCTGTTTCTAGAAGAGTTTGTCCCAAAAAAACTTCACGCAATGCACATTTAGGAGCTACTTCATCTTCATTAGGGTAGCATGACTGTGGCTCAGTACTCAGTGAGGTTCACCGACATCTCACGCTACTCCACTTATATGGTGTGGGACCCATTCTTCAGGGCCTAGACCTTCGATAAGGGACTCATGTGGCAGATTAGGGCTTCGATGATCTAACGTAGCAACCTGATGCAGGAGGGGGTGTTAGAGAGATCCCTCTTAGTGGAGAGTTTTTTTATATAACAATCACTAGCAGCGATACCCACTACCATTTGTCACCTAGAGGAGTCTTCTTCAGCTGGAAGCAGATAGATGACATAGAGGTCCAAGAGGACTCGACATACAGGTGGATGACCGTAGGATTTATGGTCAGTTGTGCGAGGCACCCGAGGCATATCCAGTCAATCCAAGAGTGGAAAATTTTATGCATGTGGTGACCAGGGTAACATGGCTCGTGACTTTTCGACCCGCCATTCGAATGATCAAAAGATGGTCGACGGACTACCCAGGAAGAGACAATGGTTCAACTAAAGAGGTCCACTGGGAGTAGGTGAACGTGGCAGAGGATATGGTCGTGTAACTGGCAGTGGGAAACGATTCGAGATGTTACCGCCACCACCAGTAGAAGGACCATGCCGATAGCAGGGAGCAGGTGGATAGGGGAGAGCTCAGCTCCAGGCGGCTGAGGCTGACAATCATGGAACTTCGGAGATTATATGAGGTACGATATATATCTATTCCACCTTAGCTATAGTAATTATAGACACAGGATCCATTCATTCTTTTATTTCCACTACCCTCGTTCAGATCTCAGAGATTTTGATAGAGTCGTTGGCTTGATCCTTAGGTATAAAGACTCATACGGGAGTAGATTCTATGATTACGCACTAGTTCTGGTAGTGCGAGCTTACTCTAGGAGGGGAGAGCTTCGGCTGGGATCTCTTAGTTGCAGCATTGAGGCCTTACGACATCATCTTGGGTATGGAATGGTTATCTACATTCAATGCTCAGATTGAATGTATTAGGAAAAAAGTGTGGTGTGTCCTCACAGATAGGATAAGGTTTACCTTCACCGGTGAGAAGGGAGCCTTTGTAGAACAGGATGGACTTACTTGAAGGGGAGTGTATCCGATCAGTCATCAGTTGGCTAGCCTTACCCTCAGAGCAGTTGATGTGGAGAGTCTGAGTTATCGTGTAGTGGTGGACAAGTATGCAGATGTCTTCCCTGATGATGTTCTGGGTCTACCTCCTCATAGAGATGTGGACTTTTCCATTGACTTATACCCAAGTTGGCGTCGATATCTACACCAGCGTACCAGATGGCTCACGCTGAGCTTTATGAGATGCGGGTATAGTTGGAGGACTTATAGGGGAAAAGGTTCAATCGACCCAGTGTTTCTCCTTGGGAAGCCCCATTTTTGATCGCCAAGAACGCAGATGGGATATTGGGACTTTGTGATGACTATTGGCACCTGAACTACGTGACCTTGGAGAACAAGTACCCACTTCTGAGTATTGACAACCACTTTGATCAGCTGAAGGGAGCACAATGGTTCTCTAAGATAGATCTCATATTAGGCTTTTACCAGCTCAGAGTATGAGATGAGGATGTGCAGAAAAAGTCTTTAAGATGTTTTTACGGCCATTAGAAGTTATGTGTTATGCCACATGTTGTAACCAATGCTCCAGTAGTGTTCATGGGAATCATGAACAAGATATTTCAGCCATACATTGATCTCTTTGTATTAGTCTTCATCGACAACATTATGATCTACTCGACTACTAAGGAGGGGCATGCTTATCATTTATAGGTATTACTAGACACACTCCGAGAGCACCATATTTATAGTAAGCTCTCAAAGTTCTAGTTATGGATCTAAGAGGTTCAAATTATGGGACATGTCATATCAAAAGATGGAGTTTTAGTGGATCCAGCGAAGATTGAGGCGGTACATGCTTGGGATCCACCCAGGAGTGTGACAGAGGTACAAAGTTTTCTGGGTTTGGATGGATACTACTAGAGATTTGTGCCAGATTTCTCCAGATTTTGAGGACCAATTTCTCCATTGACAGAGAAGGGGAAACCCTTCATATAGTCTGAGATATTCCAGGTGAGGTTTTAGGAGATGAGGTTGCGGCTGACTAGTGCCCCCATTTTGAGGCTTCCAGAGGAGGGATTATGGTATGTAGTCTACTGCAACACATCAAGGACCAAACTTGAATGGGTCCTGATGCAATAACGATCAGTGATTGCATATGGTTCTTGAAAAATGAGACAACATGACAATAACTATGACACTCTTGTCTTGGAGTTAGTAGAAGTGGTTTTTTCCATAAAGATGTGGTGAAATTACTTGATGGGTGATCATTAACAGTCTAATTTGATCACAAGAGTATCAGGTATATATTTTCTTAGAAGGACCTGAACCAGATACAATGACGTTGGCTTGAGTTCCTCTAGGACTAGGACTTCAAGATAGTCTATACTCCTAGGAAGGAGAACGTTGAAGTGTATTCACTTAGCAGGAGATCTGGTATACAGCTTCTAGGTTAGAAGATAGAGATGTTGGATACATTGTAGATATCCTTCATGTAATGTGATGGATCAGATTTCCTTCAATCTCTTACAATCACTCCCCCACTTCTTCAGTGAGTCAAGGAGGTGCAGCATAGGGACACATACTGCGAGGCTCGACGTGCTCAGATATCCAAAAGGTAGGCACCTGATGGGTTTTCTTGAATGTAGGTAGCACATCATCCTCTTCAGAGGACGTACCATGGTAGTAGTGTCACTTCAGAAGGATGTGTTGAGGGAGTTCCACACATCCCCTCTATTGGTACAGCCCGTAGTGGAGGAGATGTACTAGGATCCCCAACGATAGCACTGGTGGTCGGGACTAAAGAAATCAGTAGTAGAGTTTGTCTCTCAGTGCCTAACTTATTAGTAATTGAAGGCAGGGATCAAGTACCAGTAGGCTTGGTTCAGCCTTTAGAGGTCACATGGTGGAAGTGGGATGAGATATCCATGGGCTTTTTGACAGGACTTACACGTACATCCAGAGGTCATGATTATATTTGGGAGATTGTCGACTAACTCACAAAGTCGGCCCACTTCCTACCGATCAGAGAGCAGGGTTCAATAGAGATCTTGGCACGCCTCTATGTGAAGGAGATTGTGCGGCTACATGGAGTACCCTTATCAATTGTATAGGATTGTGATGAATGGTTTACATCCTGGCTATGGAAGGGGTTGCAGGTGGCTTTCTAGATACAACTTCATTTTATTATTTCCTTCCATCCTTAGACAGATGGCCAGACTGAGTGGACCATTTAGACTCTCGAGGACATGCTATGTGCCTGCGTCCTTGACTTAGGTTATAGCTGGGAGGATCACTTGGCTTTTTTGGAGTTTTCATACAAAAACATCTATCAATCCACAATTGGGATGACACCTCTTGAGGCATTGTACGTGCAACAATGTAGATCACCTTTGTGCTGGACTGACCCAGGGGAGTCAGCACTAGTGGGACCAGAGATGGTACAGGCTACCATAGAAGAAGTTTCGATCATCCAGGAGAGAATGAATAATGCACAGAGCATGGAGAAATCTTATACCGATACGATATAGAGACCTATGGAGTTCGAGTATGGTGACCACGTCTTTCTATGGGTCCCACCTTGATGAGGTTTACAGAGATTTGGCCGACACGGCAAGTTATCTCTGAGATTCATCAGACATTTTTAGGTCCTCATCAATGTTGACGAGGTTTCATACCACTTAGATCTTCCACCTCAGTGGAACTGGATGTCCGGCATCTTCCACGTATCCCACCTGAGGAGATACATGTAGGACCCTTCCAATGTCATCGACCATGGTGAGCTGGACATCGACAATGGGGTGACATTTTCGGAGGTTCCAGTGGAGATTGAGGATTGACAAGATCAAGTCCTTCATGGATGGTTGATACCTCTGGTGCACGCTCGCTGGCAGCACATGATCCTCCAGGAGAGCACATTGGAGCGGGAGGCTCATATGCATGCTCAATACCCCCACTTGTTCCCTTAGTATTGAATTATGGCCTACGGGGATGAAAATCCCTGAGGTGGGGAGAATGTAAAGACTCAGAAATTTCAAGTAATGTTTTTTAATTATATGGAAATTTTACGAGTCCGCAAAAATTAATGGTGCATGATTTTAAAGCCCGGTGTGCCTGAAATACATTTCTGAACATTTTTTCTAGTACATTCAGTAAACGTGGGAGTGGGTTTTTGTAACATTTAAACCTGTTCTCAGAATTGAAATTCAAGGGATCCACTGAACTTGAAACACAGATATTTTCATAAAGAGACCTTTACCTCGACTACAGTAGGTCAAAGGTGAATGATAGTTTTTCACTTTTTTATGGGAAAATAAAAATAAAAAAAATTCATTTTATTTTTATTGTTGAAACCTCATTTGATTTATGGAGGTAGGGATTACACGAGTTTATCCTCCAAATTGAATGCTCAGTGGTGGGGACCACCTAATCGTGAAACCTCACGCAATTTGCAAATAATCATGGGACCACCTGAACCCTCTTAATAAGAGAAACCCCTTAAAAATTATCTTTAATGATGAATTAAACAACAAAAATCCTCCCCATTAATTATTCTCCCATTTAATTATTCTTCATCAATTTATTAACACTTTCAAGTTGTTTTGTGCCAATAATTTAAAATTGGAAAAACACTTTTTATTTTGGTTGGATATTTATTTTGATAGAATTCGTTGGGAAAAGGGTTGGCAAAGATTTTGAGAGAACTTGGAGGAACACATCCTCCAACGAAGAATTCTTCTTCATATGAAGAATGCCAACATTATCCACAAACTTCGACCCCTTCCTCATGACATCATCCAATATTGGACATCTTCAGCAATGAAGAAACACCTCCATAAAAGAGAATTTATACAATGAATGTGCTCGGGATCGGAGGCATGTGGTGGGTGCGACGAACATCGACATCTTCGACTTATCTCTTGCAACACAACAACAATCCTTCATGGTTGGGGTGTAGTTGTGTATGATTTTATATTCCCATGTTCCTCTCTTCTAAAACAAAGAACACAGATCAAATCTCTAACTAGATGATCTGTGGATGATTTCTTTTGCGGGTTTTAAAATAATCATTATGGGAGGTTGTAGGGTTTTAATTTCTTCATTCAATATTTTGTTGAGCCGCTGGATACCGCTCTAACATATAGGAAGCAGGCCAAAAAAATATGGACCGACCCCACCTTCGTTCTTCTGGAATGGTGTGTTCTTCACAATGGAAGAAGGAGGCTTTGTGCATGGCGACGAACAGATGCAGCGACCTGTATATTGTCGGCTGCAATGAAGGCGACAACTTCCACGTCTTCCACCACCCAGTGGCCCATGCCGCCCGCGGCCTCCACCGTATGTGGCCTCTACTGTCCTACAGCCCTCTGCGGCCCTGCGTGCTTGCTTCCCAATGGCCTTGCCGTTCCGCAACCTTGCCGCCCCATGGCCCTCCGCACCGGCCCACGACCTCACCGCCACGCGGCCCTCCACACCGCCTCATGGGCTCGCCACATCACGGCCCACAAACCCCCCAGCGGCCTCGCGCCGCCCCTGCAGCCCCTGAGCTCCCCCTCCCCGTGGCCTCTGACCACCCATGTGGCCTCTGCGGCCACAGTGGCCTTCGAGGCCCCCGCGGCCTCCGCGCCGCCCAGCGTGGGCTGGGCCGCCAAATGAGGCGTGGCCGGACCCAACGTGCTGGGCCGCCTAGCACAACCCGGATGGAACCAGTGGGTGGGGCTGGACCCAGCAGGTTGAGCCTGACCCAGCAGGCTAGGTCGGTCTGACCGTGGCAGACCAGACCCCGACCAACATCAAAAGTTTTGCTCTATCAACCATAACATTCGAACCAGGCATCTGATTGACGAATCAGAAGTGTAACTAGAAAACATGGTTCAAGAAACTCCCTTTGAGTATAGCCCACTAGAGATTTGGATAAAGTTTGATTACGGTCAGGATGTATTGAGCACGAATCCAACCGGACCCTCAAGACTAAAAGGCTAATAACTCATAGATCGAGCGTCTAATTGATGCACCGTCTGTTGCATTGATACCCCTGTGACGTGGTGGTCATTTGAGATACTTATTATTGAGACTTCATGGTAGTTGGAGTATTTAATAGTAAATTGTGGAGCAGACCCTCCTGGAGACAAGAAATCTTAGTGCGGGAAACCTATAGCTGGATGTGACGTGAAAGATGAACAGTGATCCTGTGGGGGTCAGCACCTAGTGATCTTGTGTGGCTCTGCACCGACCGATCTTTTGTGGGTCTGCACAAAGAGATATTGTGTGGGTCTGCATCGAGTGATCTTGTGTTTGTCAACACCTAGCGATCCTCTGTGGCTCATCACCGAGCGATCCTATGTGGGTCAGCAGCAGAGCCTCTTAACAGAGTAAGATGAATTAGTTGTTACATCTAATCATCTCTACTACTTTAATTAAGTAATATCTGGTGTGAGCTGAGTTCTTACCTAAGTGGTACTTTCCATTGGGGTAATACCATGGTGGTATTCTTCTGTTTGGCCTACCTGTGTGGAACTTACTTTCATGGTGTTGCATTTTTTGTGGAACTATTGAGATTTGGGATTTGAGTTGGACACTGTGTTTCCTTCATGATTAGGATGGGTATACTAGATAACTTTCGTATATGTATGGGAATATACCCTAGTTGGGTTGTTAGTTGATTTCATGTTTTTCGGTTTATCCAAGGTGGATTTTGTGAGACCTTGAGGGTCTTGAGGACCCTATTGAGTATTGTTATACTAACCCCTACATGGGATATGCACGCACCCTATTGTGTTTGGTGCAGACAAAAGACATTGCTGACTAAGTTTGGGATTACCAGGACTAGAGGTGGCTCAGAGGTGGATGTTAGATGAGGCTAACCGTAGAGATGACCATTCATGAGTTGTACCCACCCATTCGGTAGGTTTCATGGTGGATGATCCAGGAGTAGCTTTTCACCAATCAGTCATCTCGAACATTCTTTTTTTCCTTGTACTTTCCAGCTGGGCTTGTATTATAGCCCCTTTTACTTACTATACTCACTCTGTTTACTACTCAGTTTACTTGAGTTCATATCTTGTGGTGTTCTTGGTTGTGTGTGGTACAGTTAATAAAGTTAATTCCTTCCAAGTTTTATTGAATATCCCTTCTGTGCTAGTACCCAGCCCCTGGCCTATGAAAGGCGTGCATGGGGTAGTCATGGCATAGGCCCCAGGGGACGGGTCATGAAAAACATTGATGGAACATTACCAACATCGATGCACATCTAATTATGGAGCTTGGAAGTAAGAACACAATCAACATCGTGAATATTTACGGTCGTACTTCTCCTAGGAAAAATTTCTCTGAGGTAGGGGTTTAAATTATTTAAATTTTTCCGAAATCTTCATCCTGAACAATGAAAAAAAAATAACCCACTAATAGGTTAATCCACAGATTGGGAATTCGTGTGGGTGGGTGTCTTTCTTTGGGATTCTTGCCCTGGTATTTAATGTTATCTGTTGGAACTGAAATCTCAAGCCACACATATTTTAAAACTCTAAATCAGAGATCTCTTGACAAAATGAACAAGTTTCATCCCCCCTCTATTTGTGTTTTTTTCTGGTAGAGAAATGAAAATTATGATAGGGAAATATTGAGGCCTTCTCAGGGAAGGAGACACCCCACGGAGGCTATATGCACATAGTGTGAAACACCACCGATGCAGTGGCAGCAGGCCTGCGGTGGCAGCCATAGGCAGGAGGTGGTGCCACTCCAGGCACAACATGCGGGATGGAGGTGTTGGTGAACGTTGGCCATGGTAGAGAGGCGGCACTTCACAACAATGGAAGGTCATGGACCTTTAGCCACGGTGGATGACAGGTCGCTGCACTAATAGTAGGCCACGTGGGAGGATCGGACTACAGATGCATGTTACGTGGCTTTAATGTATATTGTCTTTCACTGCATGCTTGAATTGGGTGTCTGAATGTGTTGGCTATGGAGGATAACCCCCGTACGCACCATGTGTCCGGGCCAAATGGAACCTTTCAGTCTTTGGTAGATCTAGCAGAGGTGGGCCATCCCCAACGGGATGGGCTCTCTCAGTGGGTCGGGCCCTCAACCCACTGCTCGGACCAACCCTGCAGCTCGGGCCCACGCCAAAAGGTTTAACTAGACTTGCGGACTGTGACCCACCAGGACGGACCAGACCTGAACCCAACTGGCCCCTTTTCGAAAAATTTCTTTAATTTAAAAATTGGTCGTCTGATCGACAATCCATATACAACGTTCGAACCCTTTAGATTAGGTGGTTATTTTGGTTTATTATTCGGAGACTTCCAAGGAAGTGAAATTTTCAACATATGGCTTGGGAGATCAGTTATTTTATGATCAAGTGTGAAGACCGGAAACAACCGTGTGGACCTCAAGGGCCCAGTTGAACAGTAGCCACGTGGAACTCAATGGACCTATGGATCAGCAGTCCTGTGGACCTCAGCAGCCTAGAAAACCAGCAATGACATGGACCTTAGTAGCCTGATTGACAATCATCTATGTAGACATCAGTGTCCCAGTAGTGCCATGTGGAACTCAATGTACTAGAAAAAAAGCAACAGCCATGTGGACCTTACTGGACTGAAAAAATTCAGCGACTCATTAAGGATGAGTCCCTCAATAGTATGAAACATTCTTCACTATAACTGATTATCCTTCTTAGAATGCTGTAGACTATACCTGTTATGAGTCATCCTCGATTTGTGGTCTTACACTGTGGATTATCTTTTTGGTTGCATTGTGGTATTTCTTCTTAGTTCACTGTGGTCTGCGAATGAGTACTATTTTACTCACCCCTATATGGGATTCACCTACATGTGTTGTGTATTGTGTAGATGACTGACTTTTTGACGGAGGATTTGTGGCCTAAGACCAGGAGAGGCCCAGTGAGGTCCAGTAGACATGGCATACTCCTACAACATCCAGTATATACTATACTCTTACTACCATGTGGGGTTCCCAATGGGTGGATATCCAGAGTTTCATCAGTAATATCCTATTTTCTAGTTAGTCTTTGTTGGGTTCGTATTTCAAACCATTATTTTTCATGTTGTACTTGTACTCCAAAATTTTTTAGTGGTATACTTGTTTCCCTTTTTCAGTTTTTGGGATGTGTGTGTGTGTGTAAACATACCCATTAAAATACATCCCTCATTCATGTTGATGCCTTTGGTGCTAGTCGGCAACCCCCAGCCTTCAATAGGCAGACATGGGGTATTCATGACATGGGCCTTGGGGGAATGGTCATGAAAAAGTGGTATCAATGGTGGTCGGTTATACCTTATAGACTGAGAGTTTTTTTCTTTTTGGGGAAACAATGTTAAATGTTGTGAGTCATAATTTCAGATTTAGGGAGTATAGTTTTGGTGTGGTGACCGACGTATCCACACATTAGGACCTTGAATTATGATTTTCAGCTTGATACATAAAAACACTGGTTGAAAAGCGTCTCCTTATGTTTTTTATAAGATTCACATCATTAGGTATAATCTATTGAAGGTGGCCCATCTTGATATATTTTAGGATGATTCCACCTGGATGACCATCTAGGATTCAGATACGTGGTTTGGAGGACTGTCCTCCTTGTGATGAGGCATCCGTTCAGGGACCAATTATAGAGATTCCCCCCCACCCCCGTAGTGGGGAAACAATTCTACCACCACCTATTGGTCAACATATACTGTCGACGGTACCGAAGGAAGACATGTGCAGACTCAATGCCTAGCATGAGTTTCAGATATAGAGACCTCATAGTTTCATGGTAGATATATATCCTCAGGTTCGTGAGGATTGGCTGGAGTCGGTGGCACGAGTCTTCCTTTTAGTGAGGATGACACCAAACTAAATGGATGTCCTAGGCGCTTGTCCTTTGTAGGGATTGATTGGGAGATAGTGGTGTTTGACCATCCAAATTCATGATGACGGGACCCTCTCATGGATAGATTTAGAATGGGTTTTTTTGGGATGAGTTCTTCCCCATGACTTAGTGCTCTATGCACATTCAGGACCTACTTCGCCTTTGGAAGAGAAGCATGTAGGTAAATGACTACTTAGTGAGGTTCACCAAGCTTTTCTACTACTCGATAGACATGGTGTGAGACCCTTTATTTAGGGATTGATTCTTTGAGATGTAGATATAATTGGAGATTTGGGAATCTGTGTAGTATCTCAGCTTCACACATAGGATGAAGTGTTGAAGAGAGCTCTACTATTACAGAGCATCCTCACTAAGTAGGCACCGATAGTGGGTTCCACCATTGGGTTACAGGTGGCAGATCCATCATTGGATAATATCTAACATATGTCGCAGTAATCTAAATGGGCCAGATCATCAAGTTTACAACCCCATATCTTAAGATCAGTGGTGCAAAGCTTCTAGGGTTGCGGGAGATAGCAGAGGAGCGGGGGATTCTACTCATGCAGCGGGTAGGGACACATGGATTGTGACAACCCAACCCCCTATACAAATGATCAGAAGACTTTCAAGGGACTGCTGAGACAGACGCATAGGGTATAGCAAGGAATTTTTTAGGGATGTAGACATGGTATGGGAGCATGATGAGGAGTTCTTGGTGGGTGACAGTTAGAGGAAATAATCCAACAACCTCTTGGTTGTCCAAACCAACCTCAGGAAGCAGGCAGATTGAGGCCAGTACAAATTTAGGTTTTGGAGGCTTATGACCATGGCACTCTAAAGTTGATTCAAGGAAAAATTGTGCCTTATCCAACCATGTTGCGGTTCATATAGAAATAGGTGTCAGCCACTCTTTCCTTATCATGACACTGGTTCTAAACTCTGAGATTTTGGTGGAGCCGTTGGCTCGATCATTACAATTAGAGACCCCTAAAGAAGGAGATTCAATGATTAAACACTAGTACATGTAGTGTGAGCATACTTTAGGAGATGAGAGATTCAGTTGGGATCACCTAGTAGCAACATGGATGCCTTAAGACATCATCTTGGTTATGTATTGGTGATCCATAATCCATGCTCAGATCGACTATTTTAGGTGCCAAGTGTTGTGTGTCTGTGAGGATGGGACCCGATTTTCCTTCACCGGTGAGTAGGGAACCTTTACATCATAGGATGGAATTTCATAGAGGATGGTGAAACCAATAACTCACTATTTGGATAGCCCCACTTTATTTGTGTTAGACGAGAGGAGTTTTCATTTTCTTGTAGTGGTGGATGAGTATGAGGATGTATTTCCAGAAGATGTACCAGGACTACCTCCTCAGAGATAGGTAGAGTTCTACAAGGACTTGTACCTAGGGATGACACCGATATCTACATTGGAATATAGGATGGCTCCAGTGGAACCTCATGATTTGAGGGTGCAGTTTGAGGAATTGTAGGATAAGGGGTTCTTAAGGACCAATGTTTCACTATGGGAAACCCCAGTTTTGTTCACTAAGAAGGCAGATAAGATCTTGAGGCTATGCGTGGATATCCGGCACCTGAACCCAGAGACCATGACGAACAAGTACCAACTACTGAGGATTTATGACATCTTCCATCAGATGTAGGGAGTAAGGTGGTTTGTGAATATCAACCTCATATCCAGATATAATTAGCTCCGGGTATGGGATGAAGCTGTACTGAAGAAATCCTTCAAATCCCAGAAACGACACAACAAGTTCGTGGTGATGCCCATTCTATGTGAAAATGACCCAAAATTGTTCATAAGACTCATGAAAAGGATATTATGCCATTAACATGATCGTTTCATGGAAGTATTCATTTATTACATCTTGGTGTACTTGGAATCAGAGGAGGAGCACACTATACACATGAGGATAGTCCTGTATACACTCATAGAGCACCAGATTTATAGTAATCTCTCGAAGTGTTAGTTCTAGATTTGGGAGGTCCACTTCATGGTACATGTCATCTTGAAGATGGGAGTTGTGGTGTTTTTGGAAAAGATAGAGGAAATGATTTCTTTGGAGCCACCCAAGAGTGTGACTAAGATGTAGAGTTTCCTTGGGATAGTTGGGTACTACTCGAGGTTCGTTCCAGAAATTTCTAGTGAACCAACACCCTTTTAAACTCTACTAAAGAATGGATATCCATTTTCTTGGATAGAGAGGTATCAATAGAGTTTATAGGAGCTGTGGTAGAGACTAAGGAGTTCCCCTATCTTAAGAATACAAGAAGAGGGAATTTATTATGTAGTCTACTTTAATTCATCAGGGAAAGGAATGGGTTGTGTACTGATGTAGGAGAGAGTAGTGATATATTATTTGTCATGGTAGTTGAGGATGCATGAAAAGAACTATGTGAATCCTAACCTGGAGTATCTAGATGCAGTATTTTCCTTGATGATATGGAAAAACTACATGACAGGTTAATGATTTACCATCAACTTGAACCACAAAAGACTCAGTTATATCTTCTAATAGAAAGACATGAACATGATACAATTATGATGGCTAGAGTTCCACCATTACTATGTCTTTGAGATAATCTATACCTCTTTGAAGTGGAAAATGGTGGAAGATGCACCCAACATGATTTTTGGATTACAAATGTTGCGTGAGGTGACATAGCAGCTAGCCACGATGCAGATATCTTTTGTATATGGTGATTGAGATACTTACCTCTAGTCTAGGACTGTCACTCCCCCACTCCTTCATCATGTTTTGTAGGTATAACTTTTTGATGTTAACTAGACACCTGAAATGATCAGATATCCTGAGGATAGGCTCCTGATGGATTTTTGATAGGTGGGGAGTACGTCATATTTTGCAGTGGATGCACCATAATTCTAATGACATTACTTGAGGAGGTGTTGATTGAGTTCCATACACCCCTTATGCAGGCACATCCTGATGTGTTAAAGATGTACAAGGACCTCTGACATCTGTATTGGTGGCTAGGGATGAAGAAACTGGTGGCAGAGGTCATTTTATGATGCCTCAGTTGTCAGTAAGTGAAGGCCGAGAATCAAGTCCCAGCATGACAGAAACAACTACTTGAGGTACCAGAGTGGAAGTGGGATGGTATCACCATGAACATCATGATGGGGATACATCTATGGGATATTATGGCATCATAGGGTACCTTCGACAATTATCTCAGACTGTGATTTTCACTTTACATCCTAGTTGTGGAAGGGGTTACAGGAGGCATTCAGGACTCAGTTGTGCTTGAGCACAACATTCACCCACAGAAAGTTGGTTCGACAAAGTGGAACATACAGAACTTGGAGGACATGATTTTTTCTTGTGTATGAGATTTTGGTCGCAGTTTGGAGGGCCACCTACCACTAGTGGAGTTTTCATACAATAATTGCTATCACTCAACCATTGGCATGGAACAATTTGAGGCCATGTACGGGTATAACTGCATATAACATCTATATAGGCCAGACCTTAGTGATTCAACACTAATACTTCCAGAGTTCGTACGAGCTACCACTAAGAAGGTACAAATTATCGAAGAGTGGATGAGGATGGCATATATTAGTTAAAAATTATATACCAACAAGAGATGAAGAACCTTGGAGTTCAAGGGGAAGACTATGTTTTCTTTCGAGTATCACCCTCATGGGGATTGTCATGATTTGGTTAGAAGGGAACGTTATCTCCAAGGTTCATCAGACTTTTCTATATTTAGAGCATAGTTTCAAATATGGAATACCTCCTATATCATCCCCCATATATACACCTAGTGAATTATAATTTCCACATGTCGTAGCTGAGGAGGTACGTGCATGATCCATCACACTTCATCAAATGGGGTGAGCTGGAAAAAGATGATGGGATGACAATTGTAGAGTTTCTAGTGGAGATAAATGATCGATAGGAGTAGGTCCTTCACAAGATATACATTCTTCTCATGCGCGTTTGGTGGTATCATATGAACCTCTAGGAGAGAACATGGGAGAGGGAGGCTCACATTTATTCTTAGTACCCCCATTTGTTTGAGTAGGCTTGTATTGGTTTTCAGGTATGTAAATCCCTAATGTGTAGACAATGTATTGTCCTGGAGTTTCTATGTAATATTTTTTAAATTATATGGAACTATTTTGAGACCACACATTCTGACATCACATGATTCTAAGGCTTGGTGTGCCCAGAACAGAATTTTGAAATCTTTTATGTTCATATAAGAAAACAATAAAGAAGGTTTTTATAACTATTGAACTGTTGATAGGATCAAAAATATGATGGAACCATTGAACTCAAAATGCCATTATTCCCATAGAAAGGGAATAACATTGACCATATAGGGTTGGAAAGAAAAAAATCAGACATTTTGGAAAAGAATAAAATAAATATAAAAAATTATTTTATTTCTTTTCACAACCATAGCACAATGAAACAAAAATGATGTAGTAAGATAATGAGGTGCATTAATGAAGCTCATTAAGGGATATAATATGAGTCACAGTGACACATTAAAAGTCATGCAATGTCTACCCTGTTTCAAATATGAAACAACGTAATGACACGATGACGTAGCGTAAGAGAAACTCTGAGAAATGTTCTTATTTAATTGGATGATGCATTGGAGAAACAGGAATTAACCATGAGAACTTATCTGATGAAATTTCGACAATTTCACTCCCCAAAGAAGAATTATGAAAGCTGATAGAACGTTAACAACGTTGGTAAACCTCGAAGAATGGATCCAGGAAGAATGAATGCCTTTGACTTCTAGAATCTTTACGAGTGGACCACTCTAACGAAAATTTTCGACAAGGTAGGGGATTTAATTACTTAAAATTTTAGCCAGTATTAATTTTGAACGATGAACGTGGATCAATCCATGAATAAGTTGATCTAGGGATCTTTTTTTCTTGCAGGATGATGTCTTACTTGGAGTTTTTTTGCACTCGTATTGGATTTTGTCCATTTGAACTAAAATATCAAGCCTCCCCAGTTTTAAAACACTAATATAAAGATCTTGGTCCAACATGAACATGGAAACCCCCCCTTCATTTTAGAATTCTTCTTGGATGAGAAATAAAAATGGTAATATGGAAAGATTAAGGCCTTCGTAGAGAAGGAGAATCCCCACAAAGGCCATATGAGAAGATGACATGGAGATCGGGCTGTCGGAGTGGTCATTGGCTCATGAAAGGGGCTTCTAGGGTGGCCCCACCTGTGCCGTGCTGGCGGGTCTATGGGGGCGGTGACACCTTGGGTGCCACGATAGTGGAGGGCCGAACCCGGCGGTCGTGATGGATGGTAGGACACAACTCCGCATGGGATGAGCTGGTTGCGTGGCTTCAACACAGATAGTCTTTGACTGCATGCTTGACCCTAGTGGTTGGTTGTTCTGGTAATGGAGGATACCCCCTAGAAGAACCATATATTTGGGCCAAAGAGAGCCAGTCCACCTCTAGTTGACTGGGCAGGTGTGGGCTGCCCACAATAGGTCGGGCCAAACCCCCTAGTGGGCCTGACCCACCACACCGGGTTAGGCCAGGTGACATTGAGTAAGACTCGGGTCGGGTCTACAGACCCAGTGTAACGACCCAAAGATTCATTAATGGAAAATCCCTCTTGATCTTATTAAATGTATCTTTATATAAATTTTTTTTATAAAATGTCAACTTCATTTGTTTTATGAGAAGAATTGTGACCGTTACTTTTATAGTTGTTGAACAGTGATCACATGATTAGTATAAATATAGGTCTTTAACACTTCCAATTTTACTTAGACAAAGGAAGAGATGGCCTTATCCAGTAGAATTG
Organism: Viscum album; assembly: GCA_963277665.1. Classification (NCBI taxonomy): domain Eukaryota; kingdom Viridiplantae; phylum Streptophyta; class Magnoliopsida; order Santalales; family Viscaceae; genus Viscum; species Viscum album. The sequence goes on from OY728140.1 coordinate 642,957,908, forward strand.
CCCCATACGAAGCCCATTTATCAGAGATCGGAAAAGAGGTGGCATCCTTGGGCTTCGCTCTTGACCAAGCCCAAGATGATCTTCACCATGTCAAGCTCGAATGGGACCGTCTACGGGATAAGTGGAAGTTAATAGAAATTACCACTCGAGCGATGTTATCTGAGGCACCCCAAGAGTCTGTCACCATCGCACACCGTACACTTAGGTCTTATGTGACTATTTTAAGGGGTTATGTAACTATTCTATAGTACTATTTTCATTTAAATTATTTTTGTATATAACAATGAATATAATTTCTTGTCATTATTGATACATTGTAAATAGTTTTTAAAGTACAAATGGTGTTTTTAGTTGTTCTCTAATTAAGAAATCTATTTCATTAAGTTAAGGGATTTTTGGATTAAATAATATTTTAATAAAATATTATTATTATTAGATTAATTTTATTATATATAAATGACCATGTAATTGTATGAATGAGTTTATAATTTTTACTAAGGTTTGGAAGCCATTTTTGTCAAAACCCGTGAATTTTTTTATAAATGTCGGTTTTTCTTTTAAAAGTAAAAATTAACATATTTAGAAAATTATTTAGATAAAATAAATGTTATTTTTTGAATCATGTCATCGAAATTATCCAATGGTGAATTTTTCATAATTTTCTGAGACAGTCAAATTTTTGAGTAAAAATTAAATACCGTTTAAATATATAATGTGTTTTATGACATCATAATGGCTCAATAGTAATGTAATAAAATACTATAATGATTATGTTTGTCCAATATATGTTTTACCATTAAAATAATGTGATTTTGGGTTTGGTTGTCTTACTTTTCAAAGCATTAATGGACCCCTCAAGACTTATAAAACACCTTGTCTTTTTAAATTAATAACCATGGGAGTGTGACTCACCTCCACATAAGCAACCCTAATATTTTAAGAAGTTCGGACCTTGGCCTTATAAAATATTATTTTCCTCTTCCCTTTTCCAAAAACCATGGGAAAAAACAATGGTGCGGTTTTTGGTTTGGATTAATTTAATATAAGGGGTCTCAAACATAAATAATAAAGAATTTCCTCATCTTTCCTATATAAACCCACCCATTCTCCCACTTCCTCCTCACTAAAAGCCTTTGAGTTCGTCCAACCTCTTCCCTAATCTCTCTATAATCCTCCCAAGGTTCCCCAAGCTCCCAGGAAGCCTCTCACAAGCCCCTCTCTAGCCTTTGGAAGCACACTTCCAAGTAAGGGTTTTTTCTTCCTTTCTCATTTTGTCCAATTTTCATTAAGTTGTTTTTACCTTTTAGTTTCAATTATAAATGTTGGGGTATAGTTTATCACCTCCCTCATAATTCCATATTTATGTTTGAATTATGGGATACCCTTTATCTCTCATTAAATTCCTCCCATATACACTCGTTCCTATGCCGAAATTCCGAAAGGAACTTCTCTCCCCTCTTTTACATTCAAGCAATACTTTTGTATCATGAATATAAATTCCATTATAAATGTTGGGACATGTATCTATATGACCTCATTACTGTCCATTTCATGTAAATATGCTGAGGAACCATTTTCTCTCTCATCAACAATTTTTATGAATTCTTATGTCACGCTGTTACGCTGCCGAAATCACACCGATTTTCTAAGCCAATGTCATTGTGTAGTGAATACCATGCCCATTTCTCCATCAAGGGTATTCACCTTTATGAACATTTAATTATTTATTGTAATGTTTCATGTATTAATTACACATTCCATTATCAGGGAATAATTGATTATGTTTTATGAATCCATGTTTTATGATCCATGTGGCACACTTATGCATGAAATGAAATGTTTAAGAAGGGTGCGCCCTTATAGCACTCCAATGCATTGGGTAAAGTATAGTATCCTGATATGTCGTGTGAAATGAGTGTTGACTCATGATAATTCAATTGCAATTAAGGTTTACTCGTGATTTATGTGCAATGAGGATTTACTCATTCTCTATGTGCAATGAGCCTTGGATCATGCTAATTCCATGTTAAGTGTTGTTTCCACATTTCCATATTATGATTATCATGCTTTATCATGACTTTATGTTCATTTTTTTCTTATGCTCTATTGATATGAATATTGTCTAGCATGTATTTTACTCCTCATTTTATTCCATGTGTACTCCCTTACTGGGATTTATTCCTCACCCTTTTCTTATGCATGTCCTCAAGTCATCCCATGAAATGCTAAGTACGAAGGAATGTAGTGGTCATGCAATAGAGGTTTTCAATAAAGATGTTTTATTTCATGTTTTAAGTTTTTATGTAATGATCCTCATCCCCAATGACACTAAACCTCTCGATCTTCTTTGTGGTATCAAGTGACGTTTTATGTAATAAATCATGTTTAAGTTGTAATAAAAAGCAGGGTTGTCATAGTTGGTAACAAAGGAAAGGTTTGGTTATTTTTGGGATTTGGATTAGAAATCCCTAGTAAAGCCATAGATACAAGACTAAGTACAATATAAACATCCCTATGTTTTGGTGAGTATTGAGTAAGTGGTTTATCAAGCAAATACATCCCTGTCTGGATATGAGCAGGTAGAGGTGGCTCTAGCACAGATGTATCCTAGGGGTAAAACCCGAAAACACCGCTTTGAGCTATACTCGAACGGGAACTGGTGCACGACAACGAGCCTTGGATCACTCTTGGTTATGACAATCCTGGGGGATATGCTTTGGTAAATTCACAAGCCTAGTATGAACCCTTATTAAGGGAATTAAAAAAATGACCCTAAGAATATATGTTAGAAAGTAGATCATGAAAAGCCTAGATTGAATCCTATAGACTCATGAGTTATGGAAATGAAAGTTTATTTATAAGTCATAAAATTTTGTCTTTCGACTACCCTTTATGTGTTACCTCTAACATTCCTTTTATTCCATCCAATGTTCGGTAATAGGAGGACTCGGGCTAACAAACGATGTGAAGATCAGTGTGATGAGTGTACTAATGAGATGCCCAATCCAAAGGGAGAGGGAATCGCAAACTTTGTCACGCTTCTCTCTCAGCTAAATCAAGAATTTAATAGAAAAATGGGTCAAGATGAACGTCTAAACCCCCCTAATAAAGAACATGTGTCTATCAAGAACTTCATGAGACAAAGGCCTCCTACTTTTAGTGGATCATCCGATCCCACGATCGCTGAACAATGGATCAACGCCGTTGAAAAGATCTTCTACATCCTTCATTGTTCTGAACAAGAGAATGTTCTCCTGGAAGATTATTGTATGGAGGGTGAATCTGAACAATGGGGGATGTTGATCAAAAATATGAAGCCTGAGGAGGAGATTGAGGTGTTGGAATGGAAGGATTTCCATAAGATGTTTTTCGATAAATATTTTCCACGCACCCACCAGATTAAGATGGAAAGGGACTTCTTTTCCCTCAAGCAAAAAGATGAAGAACTTGTTAGAGCGTACGAGGAAAACATCACAAGGCTTGCATGATACACATTAGGATTTTTTGTTACCCCCGAATGAGAGGTTGACCGCTTCTTTGGTGGGTTGAAACCTAGCCTGCAGAACGAATTAGTGATCTGTGACTTTGACAGCTATGAAAAAATTGTCCGATGTGCCCTGAAGGTCGAAATGGAGATTGGAGAATCACATGGGTCTCATGGGGCTAAGAAGTGTAAGGTGGACTTCAATATTGGTGGGCCGATGGATAAATCCATTGATGATAGGATGATCCAGCACCCCACTTGCCAAAAGTGCGGAAAGAATCACCATAGAAATTGCCTTAAGTGGACGAGGAAAAGCTTTAGGTGTGGAAGAGAAGGGAACCTAGCTGTTAACTGTCGACACGAAAGACCCACGTCTGCGACAGAGGAGCGAGATGCTCTGTTCGAACCTCAATGCGTTTTTAAATTCTACAAATGCAAAGAACCTGGTCATTTTTCAAATCAGTGCCCTAATCCAAGGGTTTTCGTAGAAAACAAACAACCTCTAAGGAAACAAGGATGATCTTTTTCCATCACTTCTGCCGAAGTGAACCCCAACAACGAAGTAGTGACCAGTACACTAGTTATTCATTCATTAATAGAGAACATAATTTTTGATTAAGGTTCTATGCATTCTTTTATATCTTGAATGTTTAGTAGAACAATCCCAGAACCACCACAAATCATGGAAGTGAAGATGCCGGTGAGTACGTAAAATGGGGCAATCATTGCATCCCATGAATATAAGTCCTCCGCTGTTATAATCTGTGGATTGAATTTCCCGGGGAACCTCATCATACTCTCTATGGTAGAATTTTATGCAATTCTTTCCATGCATTGGATTTCCTTATATAGATCCAACATAAATTATCAGGAGAGCGAAATCACACTCCATATTGAGAATCGACCCCTGATTCATTTCAAGTGTAAGGAGGAAGATGAATCTCCTTTAGATCCATCACCTCAAGCGTGGATATTATTGCCTTATGATCACGCTTATCTGGATCAGATGATTGAGTCTAAGGAAGAAACCATCCTTGACGAAATGCCTATTGTGAGGGAATTCGCTGAAGTGTTTCCCGAGGAACTGCCTGGTCTTCCTCCTAGAAGGGATTTTGATTTCTCAATTGAACTTATACCCGAGGCTTTACCAATATCCAAGAATCTATATAGAATGGCTATTGTAAAGCTTGAAGAGCTAAACAAACAAATATAGGAGAATCTGGATAAAGGGTTTATATGCCCAAGTGCTTCACCATGGGGTACACCAGTCCTCTTCGTCAAGAAGAAGGATGGGTTAATGTGGTTTTGCATCGATTATCGTGAACTTAACAAAATCACGATAAAGAACAATTATCCTCTCCAAATAATTGATGACTTGTTCGATCAACTGTGTGAAGCACAATTCTTCTCCAAGGTAGATTTGTGGTCGGTATATTATCAAGTATGGTTGAAGAAGCAAGATTTCCACAAGAATGCTTTTCGTACAAGATACGGGCACTATGAATTCATAGTAATGCCTTTCGTACTCACCAATGCTCCATCAATCTTCAGGGAATTGATGAATAGAGTCTTTAGAGATTAACTAAACAAATTTGTGGTAGTCTTTATAGATGATATTCTAATATACTCCAAAACCAAGGAGGATCATGAGGAACATTTAAGAACTATACTAGAGACTATGCGTAAGGAGAAGCTCTATGCAAAGTACAACAACTGTTAGTTATGGTTAAAGGAGGTCCCATTCTTGGTCCATATCATCACAAGCAATGGGATATCTATGGATCCCTAAAAAACAGATGCAATTGTGGGATGGCCGAGGCCATCATCGGTAACAGATATCCGTAGCTTCTTGGGGTTAGATAGATATTATCAACGATTTGGGAGAAATTTCTCATGATTTTCCAACCCTCTTACCAAGCTAACTCGAAAGGGAGTAAAGTTTTCTTGGAGTTATGAATGTGAAGAAAGCTTCAAGGAGTTGAAAAGGAGGCTTATCACTGCGCCCGTGCTCACATTATCCACAAGTGGGGAGATTTTTGTGGTATTTAGTGATTCTTCGAAGAAGGGATTAGGATGTGTGCTAATGCAGAATGATAAAGTGGTATACTATGCCTTAAGGCAGTTGAAAATCCATAAGCGAAACTATACAACTCATGATCTGGAGTTGGCGGCGGTGATGTTTTCCTTGAAAATATGGCGGCATTATCTCTGTGGAGAGAAATGTGAGATATATACTGACCACAAGAGTCTTAAATATATATTCACACAGAAAGAGCTTAATATGCGCCAGAGAAGATGGATACAGCTCATCAAGGATTATGTGTAACACCCCAGGTAAATAATGAATATGACATTTTCATATTTATCCATATTTGTGAATAAAATATTAATATGACTTTAAAGGGGACGCTATGCTCGATGGAGTACCCAACACGCAACAACGAGTTTCTTGGGAATCTTACGTTGCACTCTAATAATAAAATAATATTAGTTCAAATGGTAGTTAACATGTAGCTGTTGTATTGGCGGGAATGGATAGAAATAACTAAAATATGATTATATATGTTTTTTAATGTTTTTACATTTATCCAATAAAAGCTGAAGGCTTAAAATACGGAAAGAATTCAATTTTAGGTGTATATGCCCTAGTTTTCACTAAAGGTTCACTTATCGCCTTTTAATGGAGAACTGTCATTAAATATAGCTTTGATCACTCTTATACATTCTTTTGGACCAAATAAAACTCTTATTAAGAATCGGTACATCAAATTTTACTTTGTGTAATTTTTCGGTATTTTTCCGATAAAGTTCATTTTTTAATGAATAGTGTAAAATGTTGTGTTTTTATTCAAAACCTCTTTTTAATATAACTTATTTATATGATTAGATAATATTTTTAATTGTTTTTAAAGTGAAATTAGAAAATATTTTTACCATTAAATCCAATAGTGGCCGTTGGAATTAATTTCACTTTGAAATCAGACTTAAACTAGTGTCAATCTTTTGATACTTATTGTTTTATAAAAACATGCTATTTGCTCTGACAGCGGGAATTAATTATTAAATTAATTAATGTGACTAATATGTTTTGAATTTTGTAAAACAGACTTCATTTTTGAATTTAGAATATCAAATATAGCTTAGGGTGATGTTTTGGTATTTTTCTGAAAAACTCCAATTTTTGATGAATAGTGAAACCACTAAGTGGTAATCAAGCAAACTGATTTTTCAGTTAAATGAAAGTTTACCACTAATGTGTATTGAATTTTGAAAATCCGACATACATGGTTGTCATTAGTATGTAAAATGTGGTTCAATGGGATGAAAATAATTTTTTGGTGAATAGTAACTTTTTTTCATTAATCGCGATTAGAGGTAATTAGTGTAGTTTAAGGTAAATATAATGTTTTAATAATATGAAATGAACTTGAAACATGTACTAACCTCATTGGATGTGTAATGGCCGACCAAGACAAGCCATGGGTCAACTTGGGGACCCCATGGAGCCACTTTGGTTGGGAAATGACATAAATAACTTTTTATTTAATGTAAAAGTAAAAATGACACATACATGATATGTTTTACTAAAACAATTTTTAATTGGGGTTATACAAGTCATATTTTTGATTATAAATATTCATTGGAAAGATAAAAAGACTTCCTACATCATAGTAGTTTTTTTATAATTTTTAGACATTAAATAAATTAAATTATTTATGACATAATAATGATACAGTGATGACATCATTATTTGACGATTTAAATAAAATGGAAAGATAATGTAAAATCTATAAACTACACATGTCAAAAACTTATTGGATGGGTGGATTTCGAATCCTTATCACCTTATCCACGAATTATATCAATTTGGGACATTTTAAAACCGAAACACATTTTCAAATAAAGTAATATTTCTTTACTTTCCAAAAGTGCCCCTCCTCTCCTCTTATAAAAGGCCCCCACCTCTACCTCATTTCACACACTCCTCAAGCCTTTGGCTAGTCCAACCCCTTCCCATTTACTCTCTAAACATCCCTCTCCTCATCCTAGAGGATTTCCTTTGGGCATAATCCTTTCAAAGGAAGCCTTTAGGCTCAAATCAAAAGTAGTTGCACTTTTAAAGGTAATTCATTCTCTCTTGTTCATTTGTTTCATTTTGCTTCTCCAAACCCCTAAATTCTTTTTATTTACTTCTTTTGTAACAACACCAGTATCTTCAATATACTAGTTTGTTGTTATAAGATTTATTTGAGCTACACTCTCACACAACTACATCAAATGGTTAAAGAACATACGGTTTCCGTGGATGGCGAAATTCTGCCTCCCGAAACGATGATTGTTCAATACTCATTTAACACCTTCAAAGGTGGCCATTATGATGTCACTATTTTTATATATGATATATAATATGTTTATGTTTTCCTTAATCTTCTGTTTTTTTTTCATTTTGGGCATACCTTTATGGTTTCCATTATGGGTAAACGCGATATCTTCATTTAAGGAAGTGCGGACTACCGCCCCCTCAATGTGATTTGATTCGTTAAATACCATATGTGGGACGTATAAAGTATGGAACTATGATATTATATATGATATTATACTGTAATTATAATATAACTTTATATCATTATTATTACATTCTATAAAATACGAAATAGAAATGAAAGTCGCGTTCATGCGTACGTACCGCTTACCGTCTCCATGAATGGTGCATTTCATTTCTTACCTCTAAATGATTATGTAATGTTATAAATGCATGAATGTACTGGATATATATGACATATATGATATGAACATCATTAATACAATTCTGGATATAATAAACATTTGTCCACATGAACAACATGTAATTGTAAGAAGTCCATTTTCGACTTAAGAACCAAATATCGACAAAACAAACATTATTAACTTAAATGATTACATAATGTTTATAACATGGAAATAAGTGATATAAAAGGAATAATGAACTTGAAAACGGTTCTTAATAAAATATAAATTAACTCAAGTTTATTATTCAGGAGATTAATGAACGATCGAGTCAAGTCGGACCCGAGGTAAGGGATCCTACTCCTCTCTTTCTTTTTAAGTACACTCTTTTATGTCATTCCTTTTAAAGCTCATATTTATTGTTATTGGGATGTTCTTTTATATTAATCTTACTGTAATTTTTATGTTCATGTGATGAGAGACCCTATTCTCTCTCATCAATCCATTTTGGAAGTTTTGAGTGGCGCCGTTAGGCTGCCGAACTTTCGTAAGAGATCTAATCTCTCTCTTTCTTTTTAAGTACTCTCCTTTATGTCAATTCTTTTAAGATCCTATTTGTAAAGTTGGGGGATGTTATTTTATATTCCTCTTGCTGTAAATTTTATTTCAATGTGATGAGATACCCTATTTGATCTCATCAATCCATATTCGGAAGTTTTATGTGGCGCCGTTAGGCTGCCGAGTTTTTGTAAGGGATTTTTCATCTAACTTTTATTCCCGTGTGATTTATGCTACATTTGCCACAAATTCCATTGAGTGGTGTATGTACTGCCCATTATTCTACTCTTTGTGTAATATAATTTCGTTTATATGTATTTACATCAATGATCTATTGTCCTTCTTTCATGGGGTGTATGTTTTGAAAGATACCCAAGTCGGTAAGGGAACCTTTCACCCTCCTCTTTTTTAAAAGACTTCTTTTATTGGGTCTTTTAATTTACATATTGTTATGTTGGGATATGTTCTCATATATCCTTATTGATGTAAATTTTATGTCCAAGTGATGATATACACTTTTTATCTCTAATCAACTCATTTTGATGTGATGATGTTAGGCTGTTAAGGGATCTTTTTAACCCAATTTCGATTTCTTTGGGTTCAACTTGTAGTCATTGAATATGTCATCCATTGAATATGTGTGAATGACCTTTTATTGTTTTACACATAATATCCACTTATATTGGGTGTATTTATATTTGTCACACATATTTTGGAGATTGATTTGTCCTTAATTTAAGGATACCTTCTTTATAAGGGATTTCATCACATTTGACATTTCTATTGAGGGTTCATTGTTGTTATGCACCAATTCACTGTTATATGGTGTATATACTGTCCTTTGGAATATTATATCACGAATCCATTTATTCTCATGATATTATAAAGTTCTGACTAAATGTTATTCCTCAATTATTGTATTCAAGTGTCTCTAATTTTGGTAAAACCCCTTTAACCAAAATGTCATTTTAAATGTTTTAATTATTTGTTCTTATTAATATCCATGTTTTGAAAATGGTTTTAAGGATTTATTTATATGGATATTAATGGTTTAAAATTTTATGCTTCAAGGTGGTATGGGACACTTTGATTCAAAAATCTCTTATTTAAATGTTTTAAATGGTTTTGAAAATGGTTTTGATAAAGGATTCTATTATGATATATTGTGATGTGTAAATGTTATCATTCCTTAATATTGGTTTTATGTTTTATGATTTTATATTGGTACTTGGGCATTTTAACTGGTGGTTACATTATAAACCATATGACGGGTGGTGCCGTGAATACCAGGACGGGTGGTTACGTTATAACCTCCAATGCATTGGGTATGGAAGTCGATCGTATGGCTATTCCATTAAGTATGTATGGAAATTGTCCTTATGGCTATTCCATTAGGTGATATGTGTGGAAGTCGACCGTATGGTTTTTCCACTTAAGTATGTTTATGTCCCAAGTTACCTTTATATATGTTATGTGTTCTTTATATGGGTTTTATGGTAATCCTTTGGTTACAAAAAGGTAAGTAATGATGTTTTTTTTTCAGTGAGGAGTTTTTACTACTTCATGAAGGTGAAAAGTATTACATTGATAAAGTATTCATGGTTTACTTGTTGTTTTGAAAAACTAACAGTTTTCATTATTTTTGTATCCCTTACTGAGGTTCTTATGCTCATCCCAAGTTTTTGAAATGTTTTTTCACAGGACTTAGCATGGAATAGGGTCAAGGATTGGACCAAGGGAAATTAATACTACCTAAAACATGGAACTATACATTTTTATTTTTAAGAGTTTTTAATTTATGGAAATTTAGTAGAAGCGACTACTTTGTAATCTTTTGAGATGTAATAGTTATGTCCTAATTCTCTAAAACTCTAAACCTGAAAAGATCCTCAATGTGAATTACTCATTTAATTCAATATTAAGTAAGGTTTAAGGCCGGGGCCTTATAGTTGGTATCAAATGTCGGTTTAGATAACTTTAGAGGTTAGTGTATTCTTAATGCATAAGTGACATTACCATAATGGTTAGGATTTCAGAAAGATTCCTAGTTTTAGATAAAGTGAATGAGTAAGTATATCTTAGTTTTTACCTTCCTCATTAGTACATGATGGTTTGGTTGATATACTCACACTGACATTTCTGTTTTTAGTAAATGGATGGATCTAGCAGGCACCAAAGTGACAATTGGTTTGAAGGAAACCGTGGTGGTTCTTTGTTTAAGAGACTGGACGAAATGGTGTATTCAATGAGGAAACTCGTGGTTGTTCTAAACCAACTATCAAGGAGTCATGATCAACCACGTGAACCTTGATATGTTCTATAATGCATCATGTAAGAGATGGCCAACTCGATGTGGAAATTCAGGTAATAATTATTAAGGTAACCATTAGGGTTTATATGATCCTTACTTTTGAGGTAATTATGGGTTATTATATGATATGATGGAAAATGAAGGGAATGAGGTAAACTTGAGGTTAAAATATGTTATGATTATTCTTGAAGATTTTATCTCATTTTGGGGAATGTTTTAAGAATTATATAGATTTGGAAAAAGGACAACACGCAGACCGTGTGACATCCCGTCGCGTCGGACAAAGCTGCGTGAATCGAACCCACAACCAAAGTGCGACTGGTATTTATCACCTACCACTGGACTACGTGAAGTACCTGGTTAGTTTCACTGATTCATTTTATTTATATGATTTTATGAATTAAGAGTAAGTTTATTTTGGGTTATTTATGAAAATGATTAACCTATCATGGAGGATATGTGATTAGGATAATTACTATTCAATACGAGACTTTAGGAGCAACTGATATTGTTTGGAGATAAATGTTCCGATTTATCTTGGAAGACTATGCGACTAAATCCTTCAAATATTTGGGTTTAAATATTATATTGGTTTACTTTGAAGAATTTTATGGACAAATTTTTTATCAGATGGTCCTCGTTGAACATTGGGTTTTGTTGGAAAAATTTTTGAGATTAAGAATAGATTTTCTTTTTATAAAGGGTTATGGTTTTCTGGATTATCTAAACATATACAATCCTTTTTGGTTTTGGTTAAAGTCTAAAGACATGGTAAGTATATAGTTCTATTCTGTGGATTAGGTGATTCTCTAGAAGTTGATTATAGTACTCTTAATGTGAACAAGTCTCCCTAAATACTCGTCTTTTGGAAAAAAAATATGAGTTTGATTAAGGAATCTAGTAACAGTTGAAAGTCAACATGATAAGTGATTATGTTTTCTTATGAATAAATTCCTCAATAAAAAGTAACTTAAAACAAAAATGTTGTCTATTAACTTTTCCTACTGGGGTACCCAACACCGTTTAACCCATCACAAGTTTGTGATTTTCTTGTGGTTAACTTTCTCCTAAACATGTTTTCTATCACTCTCCATCAAAACATGACCCTTTGTTTTTTCCTCCATGTCCAAATTTTCATACTTGGAACCCTAGTATGGGTTAACTCGGGTGACCTCTGTGCTTATCTTTCTTTATTTTAAAGTGATTGTTTTACCGACTCTTGTTCTGATGTGGGACTTTCAAGGATGTTTCCAAGCGCAATTTTAAAATTGCGAGGACGCAATTCCCAAAAGGGGGGAAGGATGTAACACCCCAGGTAAATAATGAATATGACATTTTCATATTTATCCATATTTTTGAATAAAATATTAATATGAATTTAAAGGGGACGCTATGCTCGATGGAGTACCCAACACGCAACAACGAGTTTCTTGGGAGTCTTACGTTGCACTCTAATAATAAAATAATATTATTTAAAATCGTAGTTAACATGTAGCCTTTGTATTGGAGGGAATGGATAGAAATAACTAAAATATGATTATATATGTTTTTTAATGTTTTTACATTTATCCAATAAAAGCTGAAGGCTTAAAATACGGAAAGAATTCAATTTTAGGTGTATATGCCCTAGTTTTCACTAAAGGTTCACTTATCGCCTTTTAATGGAGAACTGTCATTAAATATAGTTTTGATCACTCTTATACATTCTTTTGGACCAAATAAAACTCTTATTAAGAATCGGGACATCAAATTTTACTTTGTGTAATTTTTCGGTATTTTTCCGATAAAGTTCATTTTTTAATGAATAGTGTAAAATGTTGTGTTTTTATTCAAAACCTCTTTTTAATCTAATTTATTTATATGATTAGATAATATTTTTAATTGGTTTTAAAGTGAAATTAGAAAATATTTTTACCATTAAATCCAATAGTGGTCGTTGGAATTAATTTCACTTTGAAATCAGACTTAAACTAGTGTCAATCTTTTGATACTTATTGTTTTATAAAAACACGCTATTTGCCCTGACAGAGGGAATTAATTATTAAATTAATTAATGTGAATAATATGATTTGAATTTTGTAAAACGGACTTCATTTTTGAATTTATAATATCAAATATAGCTTAGGGTGATGTTTTGGTATTTTTCTGAAAAACTCCAATTTTTGATGAATAGTGAAACCACTAAGTGGTAATCAAGCAAACTGATTTTTCAGTTAAATGAAAGTTTACCAATAATGTGTATTGAATTCTGAAAATCCGACATACATGGTTGTCATTAGTATGTAAAATTTGGTTCAATGGGATGAAAATAATTTTTTTGGTGAATAGTAACTTTTTTTCATTAATCGCGATTAGAGGTAATTAGTGTAGTTTAAGGTAAATATAATGTTTTAATAATATGAAATGAACTTGACACATGTCCTAACCTCATTGGATGTGTAATTTCCGACCAAGACAAGCCATGAGTCAACTTGGGGACCCCATGGAGCCACTTTGGTTGGGAAATGACATAAATAACTTTTTATTTAATGTAAAAGTAAAAATGACACAAACATGATATATTTTACTAAAACAATTTTTAAGTGGGGTTATACAAGTCATATTTTTGATTATAAATAGTCATTGGAAATATAAAAAGATTTCCTACATCATAGTATTTTATTATAATTTTTAGACATTATATAAATTAAATTATTTATTACATAATAATGATGCAGCGATGACATCATTATTTGACGATTTAAATAAAATGGAAAGATAATGTAAAATCTATGAACTACACATGTTCAAAACTTATTGGATGGGTGGATTTCGAACCCTTATCACCTTATCCACGAATTATATCAATGTGGGACCTTTTAAAACCGAAACACATTTTCAAATAAAGTAATATTTCTTTACTTTCCAAAAGTGCCCCTCCTCTCCTCTTATAAAAGGCCCCCACCTCTACCTCATTTCACACACTCCTAAAGCCTTTGGCTCGTCCAACCTCTGCCCATTTACTCTCTACACATCCCTCTCCTCATCCTAGAGGATTCCCTTTGGGCATAATCCTTTCAGAGGAAGCCTTTAGGCTCAAATCAAAAGGAGTTGCACTTTTAAAGGTAATTCATTCTCTCTTTTTCATTTGTTTCATTTTGCTTCTCCAACCCCATAAAATCTCTTTATTTACTTCTTTTGTAACAAAAAAATTATCTTCAATATACTAGGATGTTGTTATAAGATTTATTCGAGCTACACTCTCACACAACTACATCAAATGGTTAAAGAACATACGGTTTCCGTGGATGGCGAAATTCTGCCTCCCGAAACGATGATTGTTCAATACTCATTTAACACCTTCAAAGGTGGCCATTATGATGTCACTATTTTTATATATGATATATAATATGTTTATGTTTTCCTTAAGCTTCTGTTTTTTTCATTTTGGGCATACCTTTATGGTTTCCATTATGGGTAAACGCGATATCTTCATTTGAGGAAGTGCGGACTACCACCCCCTCAAAGTGATTTGATTCGTTAAATACCATATGTGGGACGTATAAAGGATGGAACTATGATATTATATATGATATTATACTGGAATTATAATATAACTTTATATCATTAATATTACATTCTATAAAATACGAAATAGAAATGAAAGTAGCGTTCATGCGTACGTACGGCTTACAGTCTCCATGATCGGTGCATTTCATTTCTTACCTCTAAATGATTATGTAATGTTATAAATGCATGAATGTACTGGATATATATGACATATATGATATCTACATCATGAATAAAATTCTGGATATAATAAACATTTGGCCACATGAACAACATGTAATTGTAAGAAGTCCACTTTCGACTTAAGAACCAAATATCAACAAAACAAACATTATTAACTTAAATGATTATATAATGTTTATAACATGGAAATAAGTGATATAAAATGAATAATGTACTTGAAAAAGTTTCTTAATAAAATATAAATTAACTCAAGTTTATTATTCAGGAGATTAAAGAACGATCGAGTCAAGTCGGACCCGAGGTAAGGGATCCTACTCCTCTCTTTCTTTTTAAGTACACTCTTTTATGTCATTCCTTTTAATGCTCATCTTTATTGTTATTGGGATGTTTTTTTATATTAATCTTACTGTAATTTTTATGTTCATGTGATGAGAGACCATATTCTCTCTCATCAATCCATTTTTGATGTTTTGAGTGGCGCCGTTAGGCTGCCGAACTTTCGTAAGAGATCTAACCTCTCTCTTTCTTTTTAAGTACTCTCCTTTATGTCACTTCTTTTGAGATCCTATTTGTAATGTTGGGGGATGTTCTTTTATATTCCTCTTGCTGTAAATTTTATTGCAATGTGATGAGATACCCTATTTTATCTCATCAATCCATATTCGGAAGTTTTATGTGGCGCCGATAGGCTGCCGAGTTTTTGTAAGGGATTTTTCATCTCACTTTTATTCCTATGAAGTTTATGCTACATTTGCCACAAATTCCATTGAGTGGTGTATGTACTGCCCATTATTCTACTCTTTGTGTAATATAATTTCGTTTATGAGTATTTACATCAATGATCTATTGTCTTTCTTTCATGGGGTGTATGTTTTGAAAGATACCCAAGTCGGTAAGGGAACCTTTCACCCTCCTCTTTTTTAAAAGACTTCTTTTATTGGGTCTTTTAATTTACATATTGTTATGTTGGGATATGTTCTCATATATCCTTATTGATGTAAATTTTATGTCCAACCGATGATATACACTTTTTATCTCTCATCAACTCATTTTGATGTGATGCCGTTAGGCTGTCAAGGGAACTTTTTAACCCAATTTCGATTTCTTTGGGTTCAACTTGTAGTCATTGAATATGTCATCCATTGAATATGTGTGAATGACCTTTTATTGTTTTACACTTAATATCCACTTATATTGGGTGTATTTATATTTGTCACACATATTTTGGAGATTGATTTGTCCTTAATTTAAGGATACCTTCTTTATAAGGGATTTCATCACATTTGACATTTCTATTGAGGGTTCATTGTTGTTATGCACCAATTCACTATTATATGGTGTATATACTGTCCTTTGGAATATTATATCATGAATCCATTTATTGTCATGATATTATAAAGTTCTGACTAAATGTTATTCCTCAATTATTGTATTCAAGTGTCTCTAATTTTGGAAAAACCCCTTTAACCAAAATGTCATTTTAAATGTTTTAATTATTTGTTCTTATTAATATCCATGTTTTGAAAATGGTTTTAAGGATTTATTTATATGGATATTAATGGTTTAAAATTTTAAGCTTCAAGGTGGTATGGGACACTTTGATTAAAAAATATCTTTTTTAAATGTTTTAAATGGTTTTGAAAATGGTTTTGATAAAGGATTCTATTATGATATATTGTGATGTGGAAATGTTATCATTCCTTTATATTGGTTTTATTTTTATGATTTTATATTGGTACTTGGACATTTTAACGGGTGGTTACGTTATAAACCATATGATGGGTGGTGCCGTGAATACCAAGACGGGTGGTTACGTTATAACCTCCAATGCATTGGGTATGGAAGTCGACCATATGGCTATTCCATTAAGTATGTATGGAAATTGGCCGTATGGATATTCCATTAAGTGATATGTGTGGAAGTCGACCGTATGGTTATTCCACTTAAGTATGTTTATGTCCCAAGTTACCTTTATATATGTTATGTGTTCTGTATATGGTTTTTATGGTAATCCTTTGGTTAAAAAAGGTAAGTAATGATGTTTTTTTTCAGGGAAGAGTTTTTACTACTTCATGAAGGTGAAAAGTATTACATTGATAAAGTATTCATGGTTTACTTGTTGTTTTGAAAAACTAACAGTTTTCATTATTTTTGTATCCCTTACTGAGCTTCTTATGCTCATCCCATGTTTTTGAAATGTTTTTTCACAGGACTTAGCATGGAATAAGGTCAAGGATGGGACCAAGGGAAAGTCATACTACCTAAAACATGGAACTATACATGTTTCTTTTTAAGAGTTTTTAATTTATGGAAATTTAGTAGAAGCGACTACTTTGTAATCTTTTGAGATGTAATAGTTATGTCCTAATTCTCTAAAACTCTAAACCTGAAAGGATACTCAATGTAAATTACTCATTTAATTCAATATTAAGTAAGGTTTAAGGCTGGGGCCTTATATTATGACTGTTCAATCCATTACCACCATGGGAAAGAGAACAAGGTGGAAGATTCCCTAAGTAGAAAGGATCCAGTGATTCTATCAATGATGAGAATTGAGAAGGAAACAATCTTCTTAGACTTGATGAAGATGGAAATGGGAATCATAGAGAAGGGAACATCATCAATCATTTCACAAATGATTGCTCAACCGTCTCTTTTGGAAGGGTTCAAGGATTCTCAAAAGGATGATGTGGGAATTCAAGAAAAAGTGGGAGCTATCAAAAAAAGGAAATCCTCAGAGTTTAATGTTAATGAAGAAGGAATTGTGTGGTTTGGGAAAAGACTATGTGTTCCATCAAGTCCAGAGATGAAGAAAGAACATTTGGTTGATGCACATAGTTCAACTTTTTCTATTCACCCAGGGAGAACAAAGATGTATTGGGTTCTTCAAGAAAACCTTTGGTGGGATAATATGAAGAAGGAGATTTCTGAATATACATTAAAGTTCCTACTGTGTCAGAAAGTGATGGCAGAGAGGCAGAAGTCTAAGGGGATGATGCAACCATTTCCCATACCAGAATGGAAATGGGAAAATATCACTAGGGGATTTATCACCGGACTTATGAGGACATCCAAAGGCAACAATGTAATATGTGTTGTTGTGGATCATCTTAGAAAGACTGCACAGTTTATTGCTATTCGGGAGGAATTCTCATTGGATAAACTGGCATAGATATATATCAGGGAAGTGGTAAGGTTGCATGTAGTACCACTATCTATTGTGTCTGACCGAGATCCAAGATTCACCTCTATGTTTTGGAAGAGTGTTCAACATGCTCAGAATACTGAACTAAACTTTAGTACAGTCTATCATCCTCAAATTGAAGGCCAATTTGAGTAGACTATCTAAACACTTGAGGATATTTTGAGATCATGCTCAATGGACTTTATAGAAGGATGGGATCAACATCTTCTTCTAGTTGAGTTCTCTTATAATAACAGTTTCCACTCAAGCATCCAAATGGAACCATATGAAGACCTACATGGGAAAAGGTGCATAACACTAGTATTTTGGGATGTGGTCAGTGAACGTAAGATGCTTGGACCAGAAATGGTCGAGGAAATGGTGGAGAAGGTGAAAACCATTCAGCAACATATCAAGGAAGCCCAGAGTTGACAGAAGAGTTATACAGATAATCATTGACAAGAACATCAGTTTAATGTTGGGGACATGGATTTTCTATGCATATCTCTGTGGAAGAAGGTCCTGAGGTTTGGAATGAATGGGAAGTTAAGCCTAAGGTACATCAGCCCCTTCGAGATTCTTGATCGTGTCGGAGATGTGGCCTATCGACTAGCACTTCCGCTTACTATGGCCAAAGTACATGATGTCTTTCATTATCCCTCTTAAGGAAGTACATACCGAACCCTTCACATGTAATATCTTCTAAGGGGGTACAATTGGAAGATGGTCTTTCTTATGAGGAGCAACCAGTGAAGATCCTAAATCGTACAGAAAACGTTCTACGAAATAAGACAATTCCACTCGTCATGGTGTTGTGGAGAAACCAAAAGTTTGAAGAAGAAACTTGGGAATCAGAGGAAGTGATGAAGCTGAGTTACCCACATCGGTTTTAGTGTGGGAAAAGGAAAATTTCTAGGGCAAACTTCTTAAGGGGGGAATATTATAACGACCCAATGTTTCATTAATGGAAAATCCCTCTTGATCTTATTAAATGTCTCTTTATATAAAATGTTTTTATAAAATGTCAACTAAATTTGTTTTATTATAGGAATTGTGGCCATTACTTTTATAGGCATTGAATAGTGATCACATGATTAGTATAAATATATGGCTTTAGCACATCCAATTTTAATTAGACAAAGGAAGTGATGGCCTTATCTAGTGGAATCACCCCATATGAAGCCCATTTATCAGAGCTCGGAAAAGAGGTGGCATCCTTGGGCTTCGCTCTTGACCAAGACCATGATGAGCTTTACCATGTCAAGCTCGAATGGGACAATCTACGGGAGAAGTGGAAGTTGATAGAAATTACTACTTGAGTGATGTTATCCGAGCCACCCCAAGAGTCTGCCACCATCACAGACATTACCCTTAGGTCTTATGCGGTTGTTTTAAGGGGTTACTTAACTAATCGATAGTACTATATTCATGTACATTATTTTTGTATATAATAATTAATATAATTTCTTGTCATTATTGATACATTGTAAATAGTTTTTAAAGTAAAAATGGTGTTTTTAGTTATTATTTAATTAAGAAATATATTTTATTAAATTAAGTGATTTTTGAATTAAATAATATTTTAATAAAATATTATTAATATTATTTTTATGTTTGTTTTATTATATATAAAAGATCATGTAATTGTATGAATGCAATTATAATTTTTATTAAGGTTTGAAAGCCATTTTTTTCAAAACCCGTGAATTTTTGATAAATTTCAGTTTTTATTTCAAAAGTGAAAATTAACATAATTAGAAAAAAATTTAGATAAAATAAATGTTATTTTTGGAATCCGGACGTCTAAATTATCCAACGGTGAATTTTTCATAATTTTCTGAGATAGTTAAATTTCTGAGTAAAAATTAAATACAGTTTAAATATATAATGTGTTTTATGACATCATAATGACTCAATAGTGATTTAATAAAATACTATAATATTTATGTTCGGACAATATATGTTTTACCATTAAAATAATGTGAGTTTGGGTTTGTT
This sequence comes from Viscum album, assembly GCA_963277665.1. Taxonomy (NCBI): domain Eukaryota; kingdom Viridiplantae; phylum Streptophyta; class Magnoliopsida; order Santalales; family Viscaceae; genus Viscum; species Viscum album. Next base: position 642,977,882 of record OY728140.1, read on the forward strand.
TTGCTTAATTTTCAAAGAATTAATGGACCCCTCAAGACTTATTAAACACCTTGTCTTTTTAAATTAATTTCCATGGGAGTGTGACTCACCTCCACATAAGAAACCCTAATATTTTAAGATGTTCAGACCATGGCATTATAAAATATTATATTCCTCTTCCCTTTTCCCAAAACCATGGTCAAAAACCATTGGTTCTTTTGTGGTTTGGATTAATTTAATATAAGGGGTCCCAAACCTAATAATAAATAATTCCCTCACCTTTCCTATATAAACCCACCCAAGCTCCCACTTCCTCCTCACTCAAAGCATTTTGAGTTCTTACAACCTCTACCCTACTCTCTCTATAATCCTCCCAAGGTGACCCAAGCTCCCATGAAGCCTCTCACAAGCCTCTCTCTAGCATTCGGAAGCACACTTCCAAGTAAGTGTTTTTTCTTCCTTTCACATTTTAGTCCAATTTTTTTAAAGTTGTTTTTCCCTTTAAATTCCAATTATAAATGTTGGGGTATGGTTTCTCACCTCCCTAATACTACCCTATTTATGTTTTAATTATGGTAGACCCTTTATCTCTCATTAAATGCCTCCCATGTACACCCGTTACTATGCCGAAATTCCGAAAGGAACTTCTCTCTCCTCTTTTACATTCAAGAAATATTTTTGATTCATGAATCCAAATTCCATTACAATTGTTGGGACATGTATCTATATGAACTCCTTACTATCCATTACATATATATATGATGAGGAAACCCTTTACCTATCATCAACCTTTTTTATGAATTCTTATGTCACGTCGTTACGCTGCCGAAATCGCGCCGATTTTCCAAGCCAATGTCATTGTGTAGTGAATACCATTCCCATTTCTCCATCAAGGGTATTCAGCTTTATGCACATTTACATATTGATTGTAAAGTTTCATGTATTAATTCCACATTCCATTATCTTGGATTAAATTATTATGTTTTATGAATCCATGTTTTATGATCCATGTGGCACACTTATGAATGAAATGAAATGTTTAAGAAGGGTGAACCCTTATAGCGCTTCAATGCATTGGGTAAAGTATAGTATCATGATACGTCATGTGCAATGAGTTTTGACTCATGCTAATTTAAGTGAAATAAGGGTTTACTAGTGCTTTTTGTGCAATGAGGACTTACTCATGCTCCATGTCCATTGAGCCCTGGCTTATGCTAATTCCTTGTTAATTGTTGTTGCCACATTTCCATGTTATGATTATCATGCTTTAGCATTCCTTTATGTTCATGTTTTTCTTATGATCTATTGATATTCCTATTTTATAAGATGTAATTTAATCTTCATGTTATTCCATGTGTACTCCCTTACTGGGCTTTATAGCTGACCCTTTTCTTATGCATGTCCTCAGGTTATCCCATGCAATGCTATGTATGAAGGAATGTAGTGGTCATGTAAAAAAAGTTTTCAATAAATATGTTTTATTTCATGTTTTATGTTTTTATGTAATGATACTAAGCCCCAAAGGCACCAAACCTATCAATCTTCATTGTTGTATCAATTGAAGTTTTATGTCATAAATCATGTTTATGTTGTAATAAAAAGCAGGGTTGTCATACCCAGGGCGGGTCGGCGAACCCCGTGTTGGGCTGGTCTGACGGGGTTAGGCCGGACCTGAACCAGATCGAACCCCCTTCGAAAAAACATCCATAATTTACAAATCAGACATCCGATCGACAAACCTCCCACATGGATGGATCCCTTATGACGAGGCAATTATTTTGGTATACTTTAAGGAGACATCCATGGAAGTTGAATTTTCAATGTATGGGTTGGGTGAGCGGTTATCCTAGGATCAAGCATGCAGATGAATTGCTACCATGTGATCCTCAGTTTAGAGACCTGAAGCTTTACGTACATGGAAATTACATTGCTTTTTCGGAATACTTAGTACATAAAAAGAACACACACACAAGGACCATAATAGTTTAGTGTCTTTGGAAACTCGGAATAAAATCTTCTAATCGTGGTGAAAGATCTTCACCATCTCCCATAATGATATTCCTTTTTTTCTTAACTAACACATTTCTTTATATCCTAGGGAAAAGAAAACATAAAAGGGGTGAGATCAAATTCCCAGTAAGGGTAAACATAGAAAACATAAAACAATCCATAAACATTTGAATGCAAAAACTTGAACATAAAATCGAAAAATCAAAATCTTGAGCAAAGACATGAATCTTGGAAGTACGTAAGGCATATATCATAATGGAACATCAATCACGATGAAATAGGAAGGGAATAAAAAATGTAATTGTGGGAACCATTACACACATGTTATGATTTCCATAGTAGCCAAGGCATTGCTTCCAAGACCATCTTAGTGGACAAAGTCCCTTTCTGAATCCAGTTCACTCCTCGTTCCAGTCCTGTATTACTGAACCGGTTTAACTTGCCATTCCAGCCATGTCTATCTCATGAAATATAAATCTTTACCCAATGAATTGAAGGGATATATAGGTCCCACCCATCTCAAAATGAAATCATTCTTACTTGTGCCACAAAATAAACATACATCATTCATAATAAGCAAACGAATAAAATGGGTTTCATAAACATCATCCCATCATCACATAATCCATATAAAATAAATGGATATAATTTCATAATAATAAAAGTGAATCCATTTAAATCATAGATACAAGATACTTGAAATATAAACATATGAAATAATCTCATCTTAGATGAAAAATGGTTTTGATAAAACACTTGAAATGAATTCTTGAGGAAAATATCCTTTTTTCATCAAAATCAATTTCTTTTCACAAATGTCATGCAATTTTAAAAGAAAATTATTCTGTTGAAAATAGTCATGAAATATTTTGGAGTAAGCTTCATGAAAATGAGGCTTTATAAAACCGTAAAAATCATTTCATGCCGTATACGTTAAAAAAACATTCTTCTCGTACTTTTGTCGTAATAGTCAAAAAAGAACCTTGTTGGGAAATTAAAAGAAATATTCCTTCCTTACCAATTGGTAAAAGTCAAAATGGGTAAAAAGGACATTAAAAATACAAGAATCCACTTTTATAAATCATGGACATGTATGATAGCAATAAACCCAGTAAATACTTATGAATAAGCAATCTCGGATAAAAATGAGATTTGCAAAATTATCCCTTACCTTAGGTCTGATATGCTTCGTATGTATCCGAACCTCCTGTATAATTATTTAAATAATGTCATTGACTTATTAAATAATCATATTCATTGTTATGATATCTTATATGTTTCACTTATGACTTTATATTATCCGTTCTTTTGTAAATTCCATGTTAAAGCAGCGTTTTGGGTAAATTCGTTTTATTTGTCGTTCGTGTTTTAACTTGTAATTATTCATATAATTACATAAATCATAATTAATTACATCCAGAATGTAAAACATTATTTATATATAATATATATTCAGAATATACATATATATAATGGATCGATAAATGGAAATAAATACACCGTTCATGGAGACGGTAGGCCGTACATACGCATGAACGCTGTTTTTGTTTCCTTATTGTATTGAATGGAAATAAGTAGACGACATAAATATATATATAAATAAATATAGTAGAATTATTATGTGATATATTTAATTATTACTTATTATATATACTTTATAATCATTCATGAATGGTTAACATGGAGAGTGAATCTCATCGCGTCGTGGAGACAGTAGTCCGTACGTACGCACAAGCGATGATATTGTTTCCAAGATCGTGGAATTGTATTAAAGTGTATGTATAATATTAGAGAATCAATATAACTTTACAGTAATCATATATATTCATTACTTTCACCATTATACCCATCCATGTAAGGTGGTGGTGGAAAATAGATTACACCACGGCGTGGAGACGGTATTCCGTACGTACGCACGCGCGGTGATTTCGTTTTCCGTTGGATGGATAGATAGAGAAATATGGTTGTTTCAAGATTATAATAACATATCAGTATATTATTGATACTGATGTTATTACTTCATAATGAAACAACTAAAAAAGAAGAAGTGGAAGAAGAAATAAAGTTGAAAGAATTGGTAATGGACATTACCTCTTCTTTGAAGCGCCTCTTTGAGACCTCCTCTTAGGGTACTAAAATTGGTCTTTGAAGAAGAAAAGGACCTCTAGGATGTTTCTAGGTAAGTGTAGAAGAGAATTTTTCATGGGTTGGACGAGCTTGAAGGCTAAAAGTGGTGTGATAATGAGAGGAAGGAGGTGCCCTTTTATAAGGGAGGAGAGGGGCACCTTTGGAATATCAAAAACTATAATTTTATTACAAAGTCATATTCAGTTTTTAGTAGCTCAAAATTGATATATTTCGAAGATAAGGTGTGTATGGGTCGAAATACTCTCATCCAATATAATTTATACATGTTTAGGTCATTATATTAACCTTATCTTTAAGTTTTAACTCTTAGTTAATTAGATTCACATTTACTATGTCACTTTGTATTTTTATATTATATAGTTAATAAAAATACCATATACATCCAAGGGACCCCCAAGTGGTCCATTAATGACACACTTATCATGATATAACTATCTTGGTCAATCCTTAGATTTTTAGGAATATAATTACAATTAATAATAAAATATTTGTTTAGAAAACTATTTTATGTCAATTTTGACACTATTTGGTAATTTATTTTTTTGAAAGTCATAACAGACTTATTAGTCCGAAACAAGTTACTTAAATCGATACTAACATGTCACATTAACATATAAAATTATTTTAATTCATAAAAAGTCTCAAATTACATTTATTTGGGTATTTATAACATCGATTATGTCAATATTTCATTAATAAGATAATTACTACATCATCATTGTGTCATAAATAAATTAACTTATTTTAAGACTAAAAATTAAAAATAAAAAACCATTATGTAGGAAATAGTTTTAGCTTTCTAATGAATATTTATAGTCGAATTTATCTTATGTATAACCCTATATTAAAAATGTTTTAGTTATTAAACATTGATTTTAACTATTTTAACCCTTCTTTAAATAAATTAATAATAAATGTCCAAATCTAATACAAGTGGGCCTAAATGGTCATATATTATTACTAAGGTTGTTTTTGGTCGAATTAAACTTATCCAATAGAATTAAGACATGTGTTAGGGTAATAATAATAACACTTTTACCCTTAATTACACTATTTACTTTTAACCGTGGTAAAAAAAGTAAAAAGTTACTATTCACCAAAAATTATTTTCATCTCATTGAACCAAATTTTAGTCCTTGATATTAACGGTGTCTCCCATATTTTCGAAATTCCACTCATAGAAGCAGTAAAATTATGTTTTATGAAAAATTTAGTTTTTTTAACCACTTAGTGGTTTCACTATTCATCAAAAAATGAATGTTTCCAGAAAAATACCAAAAAATAGGCCTAAGATATATTTGATATTATGAATAAAAAAATGATTTCTATTTTATCAAATTCAAAACATATCAGTTACATTAACTAATTTAAAAATTAATTCTCGTCGTCAAAACGAATGGCGTGTTTTTAAGAGATAATAACTATCAAAAGATTGACACTTGTTTATATCTGGTTTAAATGTAAAATTACATCCAATGACCGAAATTGTATTAATTTGTAAAAATATATTCTAAATATACTTTAAAACCACTCAAATGAATAATTTATCACTATTAATTATTTCAATTAAAAAGTTGTTTTTCATTAAAATTTAGTAATTTTCACTATTCATCAGAATATGAAAGTTATCCAAAAAGTACCAAAGTTTCACCCTAAGCTAATTTCGATATTCTGAATCCAAAAATGAAGTCCGTTTTGAATGATAAAATTTATAAAATTTCAAAAAGTGGTCATTAATATTCATAATAGCTAATTCATATTAATATTATAATAATATCTCATTTAGTGAACCTCGGTATTGCGTACTACACACGCTATCGTGGAAGGTCGCAATGCGTGTAATGAAATCCAAGTCAGGGATGTGTGTAGTGCAAGATCCCTTTGGTGTAGCATACAACAAAAGACATCAATAAAATTAAAAAGAATATTTTTCATAAAATCTCGTGGTGTTACATTCTACCCCCTTTAAAATGAATTTTTCCCTCAAAATTTTTCGGGGATATAAATGGTTTACTACTAGAAAGTTTCTTTAACATAAACCCACATCGTAAAAAGTAATACCAAAACTTGTTTTTAAAAACTAATGTTTGAAACATAACGGTTACCCAAATTAACTAATCACTGTGTTTCTACATAGGAGAACATAGGTTAAAATATGGATATGGAAGAGAAATCTAACCATCATGTTCAGATGGATAGTGGTAGAGAACATCACTATGAAAAAGACAACAATCACAAAGCCAAATATTTTGTGATGATCTAAGGTACCATATGATTCATCGGATATAAGGGCACTAGGAAAACATTTTTGGTTTTCAAGATCATTTCACTATAGTTGAAGAATCTTAAATGAGAAGAAATACTTTCTTGATTTTGGTATAGTCTCACCGTTGTTTGTTGCTTGGACAATTTCAACATCATCTCTAAAAGAAATGAAGATGAATTTGTCATTCGTGAAGTGTTATTATATCATGTGATAGAATGATGGGTCATTCCACCTATCTCAAACAAAAGGTTAGAAAAATTTAGCAAATATACATACATTCATCTATGGTAACGTTAATCATACACGATTCCAAAAATAAACTTATACATCATATATCATTCCAATTAACAAAATAAAACTAGTTTCTACTAACCAGGGACTTCCTGTAGGCCAGTGGTAGGCGATAAAGGCCAGTCGCACTTCGGTTGTGGTTTCGATTCCCACAGCCTCGCCCGACACAATGGGCTGTCACCCGTCCTGCAGGTTGTCCTTTTTCTAAAACTATATTACTATAAAATTCCATCAGTAATATCGAAAAAAGTTCAATCGTTAAAAAATACTAACATATGTCCAACATAATCCATTCCAATCATTAGGCTTATCTAAAATACTTCGGTCCAAGATCATTGTATAAAGAAAACGATTACTTGAAATGTCATCAACCCATCATGTGAATATCATAATTTATCCCCCATATATCGTGTTGGTCACATTCCAATCATGTGAATACCTTAATCATGTATTCTCATTAAACCTTAGTGAAAAAATGAATGATACCAAAATTCAAAAATTCTATATACTCAAACCATGATATAACCTTCTCCTTATATCAGTCATGATCTCATGAATACTGTCAAACATTTTATTTTCTCATTATCCTTTCATTATGTGAATATCATCTTCTTTCCAAAAAATATCTCAACCACTTTCCATGGTTACAGGTACCATAAAATTATTGAAAACTACAATAGACCAATACATAAATATTCCAACATTATTTTGGAATCCCATTACATAAAAACTTAATCATTCCACCACATCATTTTCATATTCAACATCACTAATAGTGATCGCATGTGACTTCCCTTTGTCCTTTTCCTTAAGTGGTTGCTCACGTCGATCATCACTAACCCTCGGATTAGGGAATTTATTAGCATAATTCCCCATTTCCTTGCACTTGAATCATTGAAGTGTTGGTGGTGTTCTCTCTACAGTATTTTCTTTATTCACATAATTAGCAACCCTTTTTCCATTACTTCGGCACTCAGTTGCTCGATGACCATCATTTCCACACTTGAAACATTTTCTAGTACCTTTTAGACAATCTCCACCATGCTTCTTTCCACACATTGAGCATAAGGAAACATTCATCTTATTTTCACAATTATTCTGATATTTCTCATTGAACTCCATCTTTCATTTCTTGTCATAACCATGAGATGGATATGTAATACCAACTTCCATTTCTACCTTGATAGAACAACGCCCAATTTCTTCATAGCTACTGATGTCTCTTATAGCTAATTCCCTTAGAAGACTTGGTTTTAAGCCACTGAAGAATCGATCAACTTTACTTTCAGGTTGGATGATAAAGCCAGATGCATACCTTGCAAGGCTTGTAAAATTCACTTCGTATATACCAACAGACTCATCATCCTTTTGTTTTAGTTCAAGAAAATCCTTCTCCATCTTTGTATGAAGAATATGAGGGAAGTACTTATTGGAAAATAAGTTATTGAACTCGTCCCATTACATGGACTAAATTTCATCTATTGGCCTCGTATTCTTGATAAGATTACACCATTGATTAGCTTCGCCTTCCAAACGATATACTGCTAAGATGACTTTATCATGTTCAGAACATTGAAGAACTGAAAATATCTTTTCAGTGGTACTGATCCATTGTTCAGCAACAAGTGGATCAGAAGACCCACTGAAAGAAGGTGGACATTGCCTCATGAAGGACTCAATAGAATATTGTTCCCTTCTCTGCTCATTTGGAAGTACATAATGATTCATAGATTGTGTAAGTATAGAAATATGATTTTGTACTCCATCTCCCATAGAATTTGTTTGTTTAGGAGGACAATCATTTCATTGTCCATTTCATTGATCAACACGGTTCCTTCGAGTTCCAGCCATCATCTAAAACCCAAAAATAATAGTGTGAGAGGAAAAAATCATGCTAGGGAAAACAAAATAGTAAAGGGGGAGCACCCTCAATATCTAACATCTTATGTGAAATTATAAGATCGTTAACGTAGTTCTAGAACTATATCATATATGTATACTTATCCTTAGGGACATCCCTAGACATACCTTACAAATATCTCGAGGTATCTCACTAAGGTTTTCACATCCTAGTTTCCAAAGGTTGACTAAACCTTTACTCTGATACCAACTATAGAGACCTGAATCTTGACGTACATGGACATTATATTACTTTTTCGGAATACTTAGTACATAACAAAAACACACACATAAGGACCGTAATAGTTTAGTGTCTTTGGAAACTCGTAATAAAATGTTGTAATCGTGGTGAAAGATCTTCAACATCTCCCATAAATATCTTCATTTTTTTTCATACCTAAAACCATTCTTTATATTCTAGGGAAAAGAAAACATAAAATTGGTGAGCTCAAATGCCCAGTAAGGGTAAACATAGAGAACATAAAACAATCCATAAACATTTGAATGCAAAAACTTTAACATAAAATGGAAACATCAAAATCTTGAGCAAAGACATGAATCTTGGAAGTACGTAAGGCATATATCATAAAGGAACATCCATCACGATAAAATAGCATGGGAATAAAACATGTAATTGTGGAAACCATTAAGAACATGTTATGATTTCCATAGTATCCAAGGCATTGCTGCCAAGACCATCTTAGTGGACAATGTGCCTTTCTGAATTGAGTTCACTCCTCGTTCCAGTCCTGTATTACTGAACCAGTTTAACTTTCCGTTCCAGCCATGTCTATCTCATGAGATATAAATCATTACCCAATGCATTGGAGGGAGATATAGGTCCCACCCATCTCATAATGAAATCATTCTTACTTGTTCCACAAAATAAACATACATCATTCATAATAACCCAATGAATAAAATGGGTTTCATAAACATCATCCCATCATCACATAATCCATATAAAATAAATGGATGTAATTTCATAATAAGAAATGTGAAACCATGTAAATCATAGATACATGATACTTGAAACATGCACATATGAAATAATGTCATCTTAGAAGAAAAATGGTTTTGATAAAACACTTGAAATGAATTCTTGAAGAAAAATATACTTTTTTCTTCAAAATCAATTTCTTTTCACAAAACGTCATGAAATTTTAAAAGAAGAGTATTTTTTTGAAAATAGTCATGAAATCTTTTGGAGTAATCTTCATGAAAATAAGTCTTTATAAAACCGTAAAAATCCTTTCATGCTGTATACGTTAAAAAAACATTCTTCTCGTACTTTTGTCGTAATAGTCAAAAACGAACCTTGTAGGGTAAATAAAAGAAAGATTACTTTCATACAAAGGGGTAAATGTAAATATGTGTAAAAGGGACTTCAAACATACATTAATACACTTTCATAAATCATGGACATGGATTATAGCAATAACCCTAGTGAATACTTAAGAATAAGCAATCTCGGATAAAAATGAGATTTGCAAAATTATCCCTTACCTTAGGTCCCATATGCTTTGTACGTATCCAAAACTCCTGTATAATGATTTAAATAATTTCATTGACTTATTAAAGATTCATATTAATTGTTATTATATTGTATATGTTTCACTTATGAATTTATATTACCCGTTTTTTTGTAAATTCCATGTTAAAGCAGCATTTTGGGTAAAATCATTTTATTTGTCATTTGTGTTTTAACTTGTAATTATTCATATGATTACATAGATCATGATTACTTACATACAGAATGTAAAACATTATTTATATATAATATATATATAATGGATCGATAAATGGAAATAAATAAACCGTTCATGGAGACGGTAGGCCGTACGTACGCCTGAACGCTATTTTTGTTTCCTTATTGTATTGAATGGAAATAAGTAGATGATATATATATATATACATAAATATAGTAGAATTATTATGGCATATATTTCATTATTACTTATTATATATACTTTATAGTCATTCATGAATGGTTAACATGGAGAGTGAATCTCATCGCGTCGTTGAGACGGTAGTCCTTACGTGCGTACGAGCGATGATATCATTCCCAAGATCGTGGAATTGTATTAAAGTGTATGCATAATATTACCTAATCAATATCACTTTACAATAATCATATATATTCATTACTTTCACCATTATACCAATCCATGTAAGGTGGTGGTGGAAAATAGATTACACTACGGCGTGGAGACAGTATTCCGTACGTACGCACGTGTAGTGATTTCATTTTCCGTTGGATGGATAGATGGTGAAATATGGTTGTTTCATAAATATAATAACATATCAATATATTATTGATACTTATTTTATTACCTCATAATGAAAGAACTAAAAAAAGAATAAGTGGAAGAAGAAATAAAGTTGAAAAAATCGGTAATGGACATTACCTCTTCTTTGAAGTTCCTATTTGAGACCTCCTCTTAGGGAACTAAAATTGGCCTTTAAAGAAGACCAGGACCTCTAGGTTATTTCTGTGGAAGTGAAGAAGAGAATTTTTCAGGTTTTGGCCGAGCGTGAAGGCTCAAAGTGGTGTGAGGAAGAGAGGGAGGAGGTGACCTTTTATAAGGGAGGAGAGGGCCACCTTTGGAATAACTAAAAATATTATTTTATTATAAGGTCATATCTGGTTTTTAATATCTTCAAATTGATATATTTCTAATATAAGGTCGGTATGGGTCTAAATCCTCTCATCCAATAGAATTTAGACATGTTTAGGTCATTATATTAACCTTATGTTTTAGTTTAAACTATTAGTTAATTAGATTCACATTTACTATGTAACTTTGTTTTTTTATATTATATAGTTAATAAACATACAATATACATACTAGAGACCCCCAAGAGGTCCATTAATGAAACAACTATAATTATATAAGTATCTTGGCCGAACATTATATTTTTAGGAATATAATAACAATTAATAATGTAATATTTGTTTTAAAAACTATTTTATGTCAATTTTGACACTATTTAATAATTGATTTTTTTGAAAATCATAACAGAATGAATAGTTCAAAAAACGTTAATTAACTCATTAATAACATGTCATATTAACATATAAAATTATTATAATTAATAAAAAGTCTCATATTACATTTATTTGGGTATTTATAACATCAATTATGTCAATATTTCATTAATAAGATAATTACTGCATCATCATTGTGTTGTAAATAAATTAAATTATTTTAAGTCTAAAAAATAAAAATAAAATACCATTATGTAGGAAATCATTATATATTTCTAATTCATATTTATAGTCGAATTTATATTATGTATAACCCTATATTAAAAATGATTTATTTATTAAACATTGATTTTAACTATAATAACCCTTCTTTAAATAAACTAATAATAAATTTTCTAATCTAATACAAGTGGGAATAAATGGTCATATTTTATTCCTAAGGTTGTTTTTGGTCGAATAAAACTTATCCAATAGAATTAGGACATGTGTTAGGGTAATAATAATAACACTTTTACCCTTAATTACCCTATTTACTTTTAACCGTGGTAAAAAAAAGTAAAAAGTTACTATTCAAAAAAAATTATTTTCATCTCATTGAACCACATTTTAGTCCATGATATTAATCATGTCTCTCGGATTTTCGAAATTCCACTCACAGAAGCGGTAAAATTATGTTTTATGAAAAATTCAGTTTTTTTAAATACCACTTAGTGATTTCACTATTCATCAAAAAATGTATGTTTCCAGAAAAATACCAAAAATTCGGCCTAAGGTATATTTGATATTATGAATTCAAAATTGATGAATATTTTATCAAATTCAAAACATATCAGTTGCATTACCTAATTTAAAAATTAATTCCCATCATCAAAACAAATAGCGTGTTTTTAAGAGATAATAACTATCAAAAGATTGACACTTGTTTTTATCTGGTTTAAATGTGAAATTACATCCAATGACCAAAATTGTATTAAATTGTAAAAATTTATTTTAAATATACTTTAAAACCACTCAAATTAATAATTTACCACTATTAATTATTTCGATTAAAAAAATATGTTTTTAATTTAAATTTAGTAATTTTCACTATTCATCATAATATGAAAGTTATCCAAAAAGTACCAAAATTTCACCCTAAGCTAATTTCGATATTCCCAATCCAAAAATGAAGCCCGTTTTGAATGATAAAATTTATAAAATTTCAAAAAGTGGGTATTACTATTCATAACGGCTAGTTCATAATAATATTATAATAATATATCATTTAGTGAAACTCGGCATTGCGTACTACTCACGCTATCGTGGAAGGTCGAAATTGCGTGTAATGGAAGCCATTTCAGGGATGTGTGTAGTGCAAGATCCTTTTGGTGTAGCGTACAACACAAGAAATCAATAAAATTAAAAATAATATTTTTCATAAAATCTCGGGGTGTTACACTCAGGGGCCTGGAAGACCATCCCCCACGAGGACCTCAATAGCCCTACAAACTAGTAGCCGTGTGGACCTCAGTGGTCAGAAAACAAGTAGCAGCCATGTGGTACTCAGTGGACTGACAGACTTCAGTGACTCATCAATGATAATTCACTCAATAGTTATAAATGTTCTTCACTATAATGGATTAACAGACTTCATAAACATTATATTACACATGGGGTGAGATGCCCTATCATTTTGGTCTTAATTTAGGGATTTGATTTGTGGTTGATTTTTGGTATTTGTTCTTAGTGGAATGGGGTCCCTAACTGAGTATTGTGTTCTCACCCTTGCATGGGTTTCTCCCATAGGTGTTGTGTTTTGTGGAGGTGAAGAATGATTCAATGGGCGACATGGTGGACAAGGACCAGGTGGGGATAGTGAGATTTGGAAGAAATGACATACTCTTATATCATCCGGTAGATTCTATACTCTTACTACTAGGTGGGGTTCTCAACGGGTGTCTATCGAGAGTTTCTTATGTACAATCCTATTTTCTACTTATTCCTTGTTGAGTTTGTATTCTAGCCCATTCATTTTTCCGTTTTACTTGTACTCAGCACTTCTTTAGTCATATAATTGTTTCCCCTTTTATGTTAGTGGGACGTGTGTCTGTTTTTGTGTACAGGTACATAGTAAAATGCATCCCACTTGTTGGTTGACACCATCGATTCTAGTTGCCAACCCCTATGCTTCGGAAGGCGAGCATGCGATAGTCAAGGCACGTGCCCTGGGGGATGGTTCATGACTGATAAGTCCAATATTAAATTGAAAAATTAATTTCTACATAAATCATGTGTGGTACATGTTTTATATTTTCCATGATATTCCAAATTTTATTAGAGATTAATTATGTAATTTTTTCATATTTCTCTCCCACTCTCTATGATACCTTTAAAAGATAGAAACCTCATTAATGATGACTCCTATAGTAAATAATTTGATAAAATGAATTTTAGGGTCATCAAACCACTAGTGATGGAGCCACCCATTTGGGACCATCAATCCAAACTGTTTTATGATGCAACCAACAATGTCGTTGGACTAGCGCTATCCCCCAAAAAATACCAGAACAACCTCATGAAATTCCATCATTCTTAAAGATATTTTATACCTCTAAAACTCAATAAAAACAATATAAAATTTATTGATTTATTTTTCCATTTCTCTTAAAAAACTTATATTACATATTCAAGGAACTAATGTCCCTATTTTCTAATCATTTAGGTCTCATATACTTGATGAAAAATGAAAAATATATTCATATGATAGTGACAAGAATTATACAACTTGGAGAGTAAAGCACATTAATAAAGTAAAATAATTTTTGAAGGAACCTAATGGTTTATCTCTATAATAGGGTGCTTCATAAAGATGATGTGCGAATTCTAGACCATAAACGGGTCCATATGTTAATTACAAGAGAGTATTTGTATTTTGTTAAAGAAGGGGTGCCTTGATTTTATAATATGGTAAATTTTTTAGATCCTATAATGTATTATCTCATTGAAACCCACCTAATATTTATGATACTAAACATTAAATCCAAATTTTTCATATTTTTAGATCTGTATCTTTATTAAAATTTCATTGTAAAAATGATATGTAGATGCTCACAGGGAATTAAAATACAATCACTTAATGATTTAAATTATCATATTAATTTTACAGTCCTCTTTTCACCTAAATATACCATTAGATTTTTTTAAATATAGGTATTTAGTAAAAAAAACATTATTTAATGATTAAAAATATATTTTTAAAATATGTGAAAAATGTTGACTTACTATAAACATATCCAAAAGAGAATATATGCCTAAAAATACATAATCATTTATGAAATATTTTAATTTTGGTAATATTTTTTATGGGAGCCTTTCCCATGTCCTTTTTGAACTTGTATATTTTATTTTTAATTTACTATATTTTAATATTTGTTGTACCTAAATCCACTATAACAGATGATGATACTATTGTTATTGAATTTATTAGGGAAAGATGTTGTGGTAGGTTTTCAGTTATAAGAGTAATTATCAATAATCAAGGAACACATTTCAGAAATTGGATCACTAAAGCTATTATGAGAATTTATTTGGTGAATAAAAATAAATTAACATCTTACAATAAGTAATATGAGGTTCAATTTGATGCATTAAAATGGTAAACTAGGGGAATACAACAAAAAAAATCATTGAAAATATGAAGGATTGGGGAGAAAGGGTAGAAGAAACCTTATAGAAATATATAATGGCATACCAAACACCCATTGGTTTAATCATATAAAGGTTGAATTATTGATTTTTTATCACATACCATTGAAAATGGGGAAAATGATTAAAAGGTTGCTTGAAAGATGAATTCAGGTTTTGGAATAACTATAAAATAAATAAAATTGAAATTCTAGTAGATCAATGAAATTTGGAGATAATATTTCTTCAACACAAATTGTAACATCTTGGGTTAATTTTATAATATATTATTAGGATTGAGGGAATGTTTTTTTGGGTTTAGAGGGTGTTGGAGATGATATGGGAGTTTCTGTGGAACCTGGGTTGGGCGCATCTTATTGGTAACATTTACTATATAAAGGTATACCCTATGTGATAAGTTCATCCCTAGTAAAAAGATGTAAAAATTTTTTAGTTAATAAAATAAAATCATACCATAAACCCCTTATAAATATTACAAGAGTCTCTCGGGTACATTAACATGATGTGATCTGTTTTTCAAAACATAAAGAATGAGGAATTTACACCATATTTTATTTATGATGAAAACCCTCATTACCTATTGGTTTTATTAAATTATCACATGAAGAACTCTTCTTCCATAGTGAAACAAAATCTATAAAACCCTAGATTCATTAAATTTGCATTTTTTTGCTTCATTCAATCAAGATCACTTTTTTGGAATGTTTGATTTGTAGTGTGGTTGTTTGTCTCGTTGTGGGTAAGTGTGAATTTTCTTCTTCTTCAATGATCTTGGTTATAGAAGAAGAATCAAACCTTTTTTATTGGATTATTTTATCATATTATTGTTCTTCTCTTGTCTATTCTAGATTTTTGGTGAGATCATATTACAATGTCAATCCACTATGTTGGAAGTGGTGTGGTAGGAAAGTTCCTTCATGTATGTCTTGGTTTATCCTCTCTGATAAAAGTTTTTTCTTATGTAATTTTATTTTGAGATGTGGGAATAAATGTTGGGGCCTCTATGGGATATTTATTCCTTCCTTCTAGTCTACATATAAACTTTTTTGGGTAGTTTCTGATCAATTTATGAGGTAAGTGGTTCCATCTCTAGCATATATTGGACCTCAGACAACTGCTATTAGTTTTTTGAATATTTTTAAAAATAAATATTCATGATTGATTCTTTCCTAAATGGGTTGGTAATAAAATATGTTTTTCCACTTTTCTGGTAAAATAAAATATTTTTTCAAATAATTGTGCAACAAATTGTGAACTGGTTCTTCAATGAATATTTTTGATATATTAAAGGGTTTTTTGTATTTATTTTTGATGTTTGAATCCATTGGAAATTGATTTGGTAAATATTTCACATTGAAATCCTATAATACTTAGGTGGAAGGTGTAATATGGGGCATAATTTTTTTTATTATAGGGGGTTCAGTCATTTGTTTTTATGATTCTAAATATCCTAGTGTTCTAGGTACTTGATCATTTTATTTTCAGGGGGTTCAATTATGTTGTAATCGTATACTCAATAGGCATGTGTTCTAAGGACTTGAGTATACACTTGTGAATGATCGTGGGATGAGTAGTACATTATCATAACCTATTGGGATTCTTGACCCTTTTACTATATTTAATTGTTTTATTACTCTATATACATTGATATAAATGATATTTTATTTTTAGATTTATGATTCCATACCATTTAATGTGGCATGTTATATAAATATGTAGAAGAAAAATATTTTCAATTATTTGATATAAAAATGATTTAATTATTAGAATTACATGTTTTACTTAAAATTTGAAGATTGAGATTATGATATTTTATGTTTATGTAGAACACTTGGTTTGTATCTTACTAAGACAGCTTAGCTCAAACTATGTACACCCATTTGATGGTGCACAGACCTAATATTGTATTTTTCTTTAGGGAATTGAATGGAACAAAATTAAGGTGGAGGGGTTTATGTTTGCTGGTTATGATTAGATAATGGTAATAATGTGTGATATTTTACATGTAACACTTTTAGTAGTGGTTTTTTATGAATTTTACACTCTAGTTTTGTTGGCCATGTACTATTTTCTCTTGGATTATGTCAAATGTTTTTCATAATTTTATTCTACAGTTTTTTATATAGTATAAATTCCATGTAGTTCTTCAATAAGGGCGAAATAATTTTATATAGTGGGTTTTTGATGAATGTATTATATTTTTCCACTTATGGGGATTATTAATTCCTTTAAAATATGTAGAAGATCAGTTCAGATGATATTTTTTGAGGTTATTCATAGTTATTTCATTAGAAATATCCATCACAGTATTTTTACATCAAGTATCCTTGTTTTGGGGAATCAATTATATTATAGAGGGTTTTCTAGAACAGTAGAGTTTTGATATTTTAACTTATTAGATATATCCCTCCATGATGAGCCTCATGTGTCCATGATATATTTGGATGTTTATCTTCTATGTTGAGTTATGACACTGATCTTAGTTTTGTCTAATGGTTTTTTGTTTTTGTATTAGACAAGTTTCACCATCTAATTTAATATATCTATTTGTGGTGTGAATTAATTTTTCTTTCATATATATTACTTGTGTTCCATAAGAGGTAAATGTGAGAGATACTCTTCAAGGTAATCCTCTTGTAGATCATAATCTTATAGTGGATATCATTGTATTAGTTTATTCTATGATCCTAAATGTATTGTGAGTTTCGATCCAAGTTGTTGAGAAACATATAGGAGATGGAAGATTTATAGATTTATCATGAGAGTTATTATATGATAAACCCCATCCTTTTCTGGTATGAATGAACCCCATCAGGTGGAGAATAGGATGAAAAAGATTGATCATATCTTCATATTCATAGAGACACCTGAGACTATTAAGGGGATGTGAGACATGTTATGGATTGAGGGTCCCAAAAAGAGATAGTGGGATTATATATCATAGGATGATAAGAATTTTAAATTTTATTGGATGGGTTTCAAGACCACAATACTTTAGATGTTCTAAATAGTCTCTAAAAATTGAAAAGTTTCTAAAGTTCCACACATTACAATAGGGAAAGTGTATAGTGAGAGATTAGACTAACCATTTTTGCGGAGATGGTTCATTGTTCTCTAGATATGGTGAGGAATGATCAAATAAAAACATAGAATTACAGATTGGGTTCATTACCAGATATCCGATTTTAGGTGTATATATGAAATCTTACCACATTTGTTGATAGATTTGACATAGCTCTGCTGGATAAAAGGAACACAGTAGGGAATATTAGATGTTTAACCTATTCATTTTCCCAAAAATTGAATCTTTAGTAGTGTGATGGAAAATAATTGGAACAAACATGATCATAATAGTGTTAATGGATGTGGTTTTTAGCAGCATTCGTCCTCTACACTAGAAATAATTTCTAGTATTGTTCCCTTAACTTGCAACCACTACTACATGGTTAGACACAAATGAAAATATTTTTCTTCCCCTATAAATATGTCAGATTATTGTGGATACCCTGAATTTTTTTTATTTTATTCAAGTATATGACTATAACCTATTATAGGTAAGGATAATGGACTATAAAGGTCACTATGGTATATTAAAAAGCTTCAAAGCCCACAAGGCTCTAGTCGTAAGCCTCATGAGTGAATAATGATCACACTATGGATGAGTTATAAGTGATGGTTTATGTGAGACCAACAATAAAGAGATGTACAATTATTTTATCTTCAATAGAAAATAAATTATTTGATATTGGTTCATCTCACTCATTAACATCTGACCATTTTATTGAGGTTCTAAAACATCCAATACAATTCATGTCCTTTGTTATGGATATGGGAGAACAATATAGATAGAAGAAATAGAAGTGGTTTGAGTGTCTTTATTTTAATTTATCAGTATATAGAAAAAAATTTTCCTTGGATTACTTAGTTCTCAAAAAAATGTGTTTTATGTCATTACCTAGATATATTGTGTGAAAACCCTAACTGAAGTATCATAGAGTCAACATCTACTTTATTAAATTGGTATTGATATAATGGGTCAAATCCAAATAGACATATAAGTTTAGAACAGTTAGAGAACTAAATTTGTATATATCACCCATTATACGTTGATAATTGAAAATAAAAAAAGTAATGGAAAACATTCATCATCATTGAACTAATTTAAAGAATTATTCTTTATATTATGGGGAAAGGAAAAAAATAATGTTGATATTAATTTATTATTAAGGTTTAATTGAATGAGAATCTATCATGAATCAATAAGGCATAATAAATATTACATGGAAAATAATCAAACATATATTAAAATTAATAAATAGCATAACAATTATTATTAGATAAGTATAATCAACAGGGAAAGGTAAATAACTTAAAATACATTCCATTTAATCAATAACTTGTTCACAAAATGAATTTATTTATAGCATAAATGAAATAATAACATGGATAATAGTATGTAAATTCAAAAGTTTGGAAATGATTGATATTGGATACTATCATCCCCCAAATCATGATACCTTTTTTTCAAGACATTTCACTATATAATTTACAATTTTGTATAAAACCCATTCAATTTGGCCAACAGATTAGTCTCATGAGACCTACCATCACATATATGGGCTATATAATTCTTGTCCCACCCATCAATTCATGTGAAAATAATTCCTCATTTACCAAACAATTTATTATAATCTTGAATAATTTTATTATTTATCAATTATTTTTATCTAATAATGAACACATTTTTATCAATATTTCCCATATTATTAAACGTTACCGTCAAAGTAAACACCATATGTAAAACATGGTATATGGTATATGGAATAATCATATAAATGGTATCATGGATATGATTATTTTATAAAATTTATTGTTAAATGAAAAATGATCACATGAAAGTTATTATCCCTGTATAAAGTCAACAATAACTAAATAAATCAATAAATGAGAAAGGACCGTCATTTTTTCAAGAATCAATGATTTTAAAATAAAATAATTTACATTGGAAGGAGAAATGGAATATATATGAGATATTAAAATTAGATATCATAAAATATTTTTCTTTTTTAAAAACAAAAATTCATGTAGAAAAATCCATGTTTTAAAAAACAATCACGGTGATAGTGAAGTCTGTTTTCACAATATATGTTAAAGAAACATTCCTTTTGAATTTTTATTGAAATGTAACCTTTAGAATAGTACAAATATTACGTTATAATAATTTTTAAAATTAAATCATAACTTACAGTGTCCTTAATAAATCATTTGTGTAAATAAAAGAACTTTTTTAATGAAAATTTGGAAAACATGGTTATTGAAAAAAAATCTGATTTAAAGAAAAATAAAATTGGATTTTCTTTTAGAGAAAATTTTATGTTAATCCATGTCCCAAATAGAGGAAAATTTGGAATAAAATATATAAAATCCTTAAATATATTATGGATAAGAATAATTTTAGATTTTATGAAGGATAATTGATAATATTCATTGAATAAGAGTAAAAAATACCAAAAAAAAGTGATCTTGTAATTATAAATTCTTATCTTCTTAGTAACGTTAAAATTTTGACCCCTTGAAATAATAAAATTGAATTGAATAATTTAAAATCATAAAAAAATAGTTACTCAGGTCATATACATCAAGAGGTTTTGTGTTTGAAAAATAAATTTTAATATGTTTATAATAGTATATATGGTTCATTGAAATAGAAATTGAGGAAAATCCATTATCCCACACAATTAGTTTTTTGAGTGACCATTAAACTTTTTTATGAGGGATGAAACATATTATTAACATATAATAGAAACATATTAATATTTTTGAAATCATATACGATCATTTTATAATATACTATCCTCTGTTTGTTAATAATCATCCATTATAATTATTGTGTCAGGTGTCAATTGACTTTTTTCTCATATATGTTTTATCATAAATGTTATGGATCATTAACATGGGATATAATTACCTTATTAATATATTTATATTAATGGTATAAATATTTTTGTTTCATTATATATATATATATATAGATTTATTACCATTTTTTAATGTTTTATAAAGAATATAATTCACTTAACATTATAGAGATAGTAAGCCATGAATATGCACAAGAAATTATATAATTCCATAATAGTTGAAATGGTAATTAAGTGGGTGATATGTTAATTTTATATAATCAATACCATTTCATAAATATCTTTCATATATTAATTAAAATATTTATAATTAACTTTCATGTGAATCGTTAGTGTAAAATGAATCACATCGCTTTGCGGGGAAGTAGTTTGTCGTACAAAAGATCGATGAATTTGATTCCCATTTGATTGAAGAGAAGATGGATATTGGTTATGAAATAAAAATAATAAAATTTATCATATTTTATATACTATATTTTTTATATAATCATAATTTATTGGGATCTAAATTATGAGCAATAATAAATAAAATAACAATTCTCATTTAATAATGTTTCTTCTTCTTTGTACAACCTCTTTAGGTTTGCACAAAAATCATTCTGAAAATGCGATTTTAATAAAAAAAATACATCCAGGGACTTTTGAGGGATTTAAGGATGGTATTTCGGTAGGTCTCAGCCAAATAATATAGCTTTTTATGTGTGAATGTGGGAGGAGAATATGTGGAATTTCATAATAGGGGGAAATGGCACCGATTAAATTATTGAAAATAATGTATTACAAAATATTTTTTCAAACAAATGTTAGTAAACAACCCATTATAAAATATTAGGTTATATAGGGTATATAAATTTCTCGAAAATGATTATTTGTAAATATTTACATTATTTTAACTACTATCTTAGTATTTTGACCACTCGTAAAGATGTTTCCACCCTAATAATGATAAATAACATTTTCTATTTTCATTAATAATTATAGTAAAAATAATATGAACATATCAGATAATATTATTTATAATATTCCCAATCTAGAAACCATTTAACCAAATTTAAAACACTAAATTGGAAAAAATGAATTAAAATTAATCCCAAAGGCATGATGAAGAAATGGTATTCCGAAGATTTTTTTTCAAAAGTAAAAAATGTTTTTATTAAAAATTAAAAATATATTTCAATAAAATGACCTATATAAGAATAATAAAAATATAATTTTACTAATTTTTCATTTCAATTTTTAAAATAAAATATAAGTTGTAAGTTAATTTAATGAATTTTTTTAATAAAAATCCATATTTTTCACTATTCATAAAAAAACAAAAAATTTAGAAAGATCCCAAAATTTCACTCTAAGATAATTATGATTTGATGATTTCTAAAAATGATATTAGATTTATCATATTTATTTTATAAATTATTTAAAAGTTAATTTGAATATGTGTTCCCAAGATGTGATGAATGAGTTTATAGAAAATATTTCCGTTCGATTCAAATATTTTTTATTCTTATTCATGATCAATTGATACCATATGAACTTGTGTAAACTATATATTTTCATAATTCATATTTTTTTATTAATACCTTCAAAATCAATAGATAGTTTATAATGGTTATTTTTAAATAATAATATTTCTATGGATTATTTTTTATTTATTTAAACTTGGTGTTTTGTATATCCCATTATATCTAAGAAAAATATATTTATTCTAAAGGGATTTTTTATTGTAATGTCTTTATGTATTGAATTCATCCCTATTATAAAAATCATTTCTTAAAAAAATTTATGATAATTACACTCTAAATAAATGTCGATATCTCTTCTTCTTCACATCTATCTGTTCCCAATTTTTTCCTCCATTCTATGATTTTTCCAGATTACCTTTGAATATTCTTCCATCTAATTCCTCAATACTTTCTCTATAGTATCTAGAATTTGGATAGGCTCTTCATAGTAAGATAAATTAGGTTCCAATTCTATTTCATATGAGGTGATAACAATAATTTGGTCTTTAATGTAAATACTTTACAATGATATATGAATAAAATCATGTAATTTAGATAGGCTTTTTGGCATTTCCAACTGATAATCCACATCTTCATTTCTTTCCAAATTTTTAAATATAATGATGTACCTGGGGCTTAACGTTCTATTCCTATAGAACCTTATTACACCCTTATGGGTAGAATCTTTCATGAAAACATTATCTCCCACTTCATATTAAAAATTATTTCATTTATTGTAATAATATCCCTTTTTACTTATTTTAACAACTTTAATATGATCTTAAATATTATTTATAATTTTTGTTGTCACTTCAAGATGTCCTAGGCCATCATGTTTCCTTTCACCAATGTCATCCCAAAAAATTGTAGTATAAAAAATATTTTCCTTTACATTTATATATTTCTAGGGATCCAAAGATGGATTTTATAGTCTCAGCTAACTTGATATTATAGAAATTATCCAAGGATGAAATAAAATAAAAATATCCTTATTTATGATATGTCATGAATCAAAAAACTCAACATATTATATAGGTAAAATATTCTCAGAAAAAAATTAATTTGAACAAATATTTATCATCTTTGAAAATAATAATATAATTATTATATAACTCTTGAAAATAATTTACATGGAAGAACTCATTTTTCCTTTTATAATAAACAAACTCCAATCCATTGAGGTTCATAAATCTCTTTAGAAATAAATCCATATAGTCTATTTGTGAAACGTCGATATAGATTCCACTAAAAAATTATAGAAATCTCAATGGTTTCATTATTTTCCATGGTCTATATATCATTATTTTATATTCCCATTCCCAATAAGAAGAAATGATCTTTAGGATCTAATGATCTAGTTATGGTAGAAAGGGTTTAAGTTTGTCAGGATGATGTACAATGGTTTTGTGAGGGTTCAATGGTTTTGAGTGACTGATTATATCTTTATTGAATATGGAAAGTCATCATATATAGGTGACAATATAAAACAAAAAAACCAAATGTAGAATATTATGGGATACATGCCTTTTCATAACATAACAGTAAATGTTGAGATGTTAAAAATCAATTTTGAAATAAAATAACTCAAAATATATTAAATATATCTTTATCCAAACATAGAATAAAAATTAATATAAAATATTTTAAAATTGAAAAATCACAATTAAATATTTATAAAATCAAATTTATCCACACAAAATGGTTTGTTAAATTTTACTAATAATATATTCTCATTAAATAAAAATTCAATATAAATATCACCCCTTTTTGAATGATCTCTTAATAAGTGATGTTTTAAATTAATATTCTTATTTAATGAAGGGTTAATCAAATTTCTAGAAATGATAATAGATCTTGTGTAATATAATTTTATCAAGACATGATAAAATTTAAATATGAATTCAATTATGGATGGTTTCATCTATAAAAACTACGTATAAAAACATCCAACAGTAATGTATTCAAATTCATTGGTAGATAATACAAGAAAATTTTGTGATTTAATTGACCAAGAAACAATATATTTAAATAAAAAATGAGAAGTTATATATGTAATTTATCTATTTATTCTATAACCATAAATATCAGCATCCGAATATAATGTTAAATAAAAATCAATGGTCTTTTTTTGAAAATTTAAAAATAAAGAAATTATACCTCTTGAATATATTAAATTTATTTCAGACTCTATAAAATGAGATTCCATCATATTTTATTGTAATTATATATATATAACTAATTATACAATATTAGTTATAATCAGTTTTACTATTCATCATAAATTCTAAATAATTTATGCATAATAGAATTGAAACATTTCATGATTCATAAAAAAAGAAAAAACAAGATGTTATGGGGTGTGAAGTATTGTAGAAAAAGACAATCCTCCATAACAGGGGTTTTTCCCTTATATAGAAATGATCAAAGTCTAGAGAAATAAGATATCTACTCACCTTAATATACTCTCATTGCTATAAAATCTGAAACCACATTACCTTAATGACACATAAGAAAAATACGTGTGCTTCTTTTTTATAATCCCTTTGATCCCCAAATGTGATATCCAATGCAATAGGGAGTAACTCTCAGGATATATAGGTAGTTTTAAATAATAATAGTGTATATTTACACTATAGATAGAGGAATATTTCTCTAGCTACACAATAGGAGATCTTTCAGTAATGCCTAATATTCCACATAGATGGAATCACCTATGCCTAAGAAAGTGAAAAGGAAAAGATAACATATCTCTTTGTGTCCTGAATGACACCACATCACCATGTATATCCCATGTTACATGAACCATCTATATTCATCTTAAGACCTGAGCCGTGGGTGTATGAAAAAACCCATCTCTCCTATAAGGCATTTTCGTGAACCTTGTGATCAATCATGCGAGGTATTCATTTGTTTAGGTAAATAAAACTCACAATTATTACTCAAAACAACATAATGTCAATTTCTTTTTATAATTTCATCAAAACCATAATTTATGCATTAACTAATAGGAGTGTAATATTTCTTACTACTTAGGAGTCCAAATATCTTTAGTAAAATGAGAATGTATTAATATACATTTAAATTATTCCAAAAAACATTTTGATAAATCTAAAATCCATGTAAAAAGTTTTCACACCCATTAAGACAATTAAAATTTCTTTTTTCATGTGTTTTGGAAATTTACCATGAAACATTTTTTGAGAACAAAAAATAACATCATTGATATATATTTACACCAGTGAAATATATTTGGAATCTATATTTGTAAACAGAAAAATGTCTAAAAATCCATAGGAAAACCATTTCAAAAAATAATGATCTAATTATTTCATACCAAGCTCAGGGTTTTTGTAAGACTATAAAAATCATTGGAATGATTAAAACTTTAATTTTTAAAATAAAGGTCTTCCAAAAATATTGATTTTTCAACATAACCTTCCCCCGTTAAAACCCATCATACATTAAAATTTAACATCCATTTGATATAAATTAAAATCCATATATAATGCTTAATCTAATAGAAATATTATTTCTTCTGACATATCAACCAGGGAAAGGAGTATTTTCTGTAATATATTCATTATTATTGATTCTAAACTTTGATATATAATATGTACATGTTCCTTCCTATAAAAATATTATCAACTAGATCGTTTATATATATAAACATAGTGAAAATAATAGGATAATCAAAGGGTCTATCATTACATTATCATTCCTTGCATTATTTAAACCAGTTAAATTTTTCACTTCTAAAAACTACCCAAATAATAATAAAGTAAGGATTCTAATCTAGTTTTTTGTTATTATTTTGAAAAAAATGGAAAAATGGTAAAATTCACTACACATTTTATAATGCTAAATCCTTCATGTAGTTTTACTATAATATCATCAATATGGAAGCTTTAAATATTTTTAGGATGTCTTAGAAGAATAATATCATATATAGTAGAATATCCAAGGAAGATACCTATGTTAAAACATAGTCGGATCATTGAGATTTTATTCTTTCTATTCAAGATGTAGACTTTTCATTTAAGAAATAAAATTATTCAACCTCTATTTTTCTATTATTATATATCCCATTGGCTGTTTTATTCAGGAAAAGACTTATTAGAACTATATTGATTATAAATCATATTTTTTAGAAACTTCATCCAAAAAATTAGTTGGTATAATATATTCACACATCATTATTCTTGATATTTCTACCAAAGTTAAACTTCTACATTTAACAACACAAATTTATTGAGGTGTTTTAGTGGAAGAGAAGATATTTTCATAGTACTGTTTTCTGATAAATGAATTAAATTCATGATTATCAACTTGTCACCATGAGTATTTCTCAAGGGAATAATTTATATTCATTTTAATGTTGAACATACCTAAAATAAATTAATAAAATATCCTAAGATTCAATTTTATTCTACAACTAATTAACCCATTTAAATCTTGAAAAATAATCAACAAAGACATAAAATATATTTTCCAATAGTTAATAGAGTTATATAAGGTCCAAATAGATCAATGTCAATAATTTCAAGTAGTATAGAAAAATAAGATATTTTAAATATAATAAAATATAATTTTGGGTCTTTTCCATTTGGGAGAAACACGTACGTTTTTTCCAATTTGAGACAAATGAAATAAGAATTTATATTTTTTATAATCAATTTATTTAATGAATAAATGTTGTAATGCCTAATATTCCCTTGAAAATCCCTGATTCCTCAATTTCTGAATTTAAACCGTTCATATTTTTTTACAGAAAGAACACCTATCTTTGGAGTAAAAAAATTTCAATTCTTCGAGAACTACATTTAAGCAAGTTTATATTACAAACATAAAAATAATTATAAGAAAAATCAACTGAATACCAATCACAAAAAATGTTAAATAATTATTAGAATATGTTTTAATCCATAAATATAAAGTAATTTTCTAGTGGGGATTAAATTATGGCCTCTAATAGATCCAATACCAATAATTTTTCATATGGTAACTTCAATAAATGTGAAATGTATCGATCATTTTCTGATATCGATGAATATATAGAAATATATCAAGTCATATGTCTTAAAAACCCACTTTTTGTAAACCAATTTTCACTTATGTTTATTGTATTATTACCTATATAAATCAATTTTCAAAAAATACAGTTTGGAACCTAAATGCTCTTGGGTCTATAAATTATAGCTACTGAAAATCAAGGAACCAAAATCTACATTCATTTTCAAGAATTTTATGAAATAGTAATTGATAAATTTAATAAAATTAATTCCTTCTTTATTCCACATATATAAAGAGTTATTATAAAATATAATTTATATAAATACCATTTGTTTCATAGTGAAGTATTATGATATTATAAATAATTCAATTTTTGGAACTAGGTACAAATTAAATTTTAAAAAACTTGTGTTTTCCCATTTACTACCTTCAAAATTTTTTTCCTATTTTTCTTACTAGGTATATTATATAGATTATCCTTCAATTTAGTGAAAATACAAGAAACAACCATTATATTTTTACATTCATCCATTAACTTATTTATTTTTTTGCTATGGAAAACTAAATAAGATATTGACTCAATATTAGTAAATCATAGTTACAAAATCCCTTTTTATAGAATATTTTTTTATTAATGAAAACATAACATGATATTTAAATGGTATAGTTCATTTTCATAAAATACTAATATTTTTATTCTAATATAGAAAAATATTAATATAATTTTTCAATATATATATTATATTATTTACATTAAAAAGATGAATAATGACATTACCCCAAAATTTGTATTTAGCGGCGGTCTAAACAACTGCTAAATCATTATTTTGTGGTTTCAAAAACTCATCTCTAAATCATGTGTCGGGAAATAATGGGTGGTGGATTTTTAAATATGTCGTAGAATGATTTATCGTCGTTTTTTTGCGGCTATTTAAATCGTTGCAAAAACATTTTATAATTTTTTATTTGTATGAGTATTTATGTATTTATGTATTTATTTATTCTTACTATGCTCTTTCCATATCCATGCATAAGTACATACCCATGCACATTCCCATGCTATATATAGAAATTCTGTGTTGGATGTGACTTGAACTCCTAACCTCTTGGTTATTCTCCTATCAGATTACCAATCCAATAGGCTCTCCATGTGGTCAATAAATCGAATTTAATATACTTATGTATATATATATATATTAATTGGAAAAACAAATAATACATAACAAATAATACATAATAGATAAATACACATTAAATAATTCTAAATCAATAATGAATAATGAATAATGAATAATGAATAATGAATAATGAATAATTAATATTTAACATATCGTAATTACAAAATACTAATTAATATATAGAATATAAATGAATAATAAAAAACAAATATATAATATGGAAATAAATAGTCGATAAACTATAGTAAATAATAAATAGTAAAGAATAAATAATAAATAATAAATAGTAAATAGTAAACATAAATAGAAAATAGTAAATAGTAACTTCTTAATAATAAATAATCAGTACTAAATTCTAAATAATATAAAATATTATATATATATAATGTATAATATAAAATATAAAATATATAATATAAAATATAAAATATATAATATATAATATATAAAATATAAAATATAAAATATAAAATATAATATTTAATATTTAATATTTAATATTTAATATATAATACATAATATATAATATATAACATATAATATATAATAGAAAATAGAAAGTAGAAAATATTTAATATATATTAAATTTTATATTATTTATAATTTATAATATATAATTTATAACACATAATATATAATTTGTAATATATAATATGTAATAGATAATAGATAATATTTAATATTTAATATATAATATATAACATATAATATATGTAATGTAATATATATGAATTGTATAAATAATAAATTAATTGAAAATAATTTAATATACGATTAATAAATTACAAATTAAAAATAAATAAATAAATAATAGATAAATAAATAAATAATAGTTAATGAATAATAAATAATAAATAATAAATAATAAATAATAAAAAGTTATAATAAAAAATATTTAATAACTAATGATTAATAATTAATAATTAATAATAATAAATAATTTTACATTAAGATATAATAATCCTTAATTCGTAATTAATATATATAAATTTAAAAATAATAAATAAATTAGTATGAAATTTTTCATAAATTAATAGTAAATAATTAATAATTAATGAATAATGAAGAAATGAATAAATAATGCATAAATAAATAATGAAATAATAATAAACTAATAATTAAGGAATCCTTCGTAAAATTAAAATAAAAAGTAAATAATAAAAAATAATAAAAAATAATAAAAAATATAAAATATAAAATAAACATACAAAATAAAAACATAAATATATAATTTGATAAATAAATAATAAATAATAAATAATTAATAATTAATAAATAATAAATAATAATTAACTAATAATTAATAATTAGTAACTGAAAATTACTAATTACTAATTAATAATTGATAATTGATAACTGATAATTAATAATTAATCATTCTTCATTAATAATTAATAATTTATAATTCTTCATTAATAATTAATAATTAAGAAATTATAATTAATAATTAATAATTAATAATTCTTAATTAATAACTAATAATTAATATTAAATTTTAAATCTTAAATATTAAAAATTAAAAATTAATTAATAAATAATAAAAAAATTCATAATGAATAATAAACTAATAATAAGTAAATAACTAATAATTAATTAATAAATTAAAAATAAATCAATAATTAATGTGGAAATAATAA
The DNA here is from genome assembly GCA_963277665.1 of Viscum album. NCBI lineage: Eukaryota > Viridiplantae > Streptophyta > Magnoliopsida > Santalales > Viscaceae > Viscum > Viscum album. Next base: position 643,008,393 of record OY728140.1, read on the forward strand.
CTAAATTTAATCAAATAAATTAATTAATTAATTTATCAATAAATAAATTGATAAATAAATTAATAATAAATAAATAAATAATTGATTAATAAATATTAATTAATTAATTAATTAGCTAATTAATATTAGATAAATAAATAAATTATAAATAAATAAATTATTAATTTATTAATTAGTTGAATAATCAAAAAACATTTGGAACCTCTAAAACCTTAAAAACACTAAAATGAACATAAAATATGTTCCGAGAATCCTGTTTTAGCACCACAACCTATCAAATATGATATTGTGAAATGGGTTTCGATAAGATATGTGGTGCATACCGCTAAAACACTATTTATTATAGTGTGAAAAGAATATATATCATCAATTTGTTCAATGAAACACATGTTTGACATATGATTAGATAATTCATCTTTAGATACAGAATTGGATTCAACACTAGAGTCCATGGAAGCACATTATATATCAATCATCACTATAATTTTTTTCATATGGATTTAATTGTTATACATTTCTCATACTTCTTCCAATCTTTATACTGAGGGAAATCATACAAGATATTCCAATTATTATTACACTTACAAAGTTTTATTTGAATGGTATTTCCATAATGTTTTTTAAAAATTTTAATTGATTTCATAAATCCTATTCTCTTATTATATAAAATTTTATACTTCATAAAAATTAATAAATCTGGTCACTTAAAAATGAACACCTTGAATTTATTGTATTAAATGAGAATGAAAATGGTGGATCCTTTTCTCCTTCTCATGATTCTTGTATATTCCATTAAAAAGAAAACTCAATTTTTATCATTTTATACTCTCTAACTACTACATCCATTTTATCTTTGTATAACATGAGTTTTCTAATCTGTTGTTCTCTTTAGAAATATTACATAGATTAAAATTTCTTAATGGTAATTGAAATTCTACTCCATTATGATGCTAGAACTCTATAAACTTTAAGATATTTATTGGGTTTGAGATTACAAGTTGCTAAGAAAACAACATTGTTTATGATTAAAGTTAAGCATCCATTCATCTTAGTGATGATATTAACATCAACAAATTTGAATGTATCAAACATAAACATAATAAAATTGTACTTGAGATGTCTTTTGTTTTCAGTGCCTTCATAAACAACCAATATTTCTATACACCTTTCATATTCCGTAGCACAATGAGATACTCTATTGAACTCATATGAACTTAGTTTATATATCATAACATTATTATGATGGGTGTTCAAATCATATTTTAATTTTTTTTAGTATTATCATGTTTTATGGATATCCTTGATGAAATATATAAGGAATGCTTACTTTCAAAAAAACCAATAGACTCTGATTTTTAATTGGGTAATTATCTAAACCTTCTGATAGTCATTGTTTCCTCAATTGAAATAATAATCCATAATCATAAAAATTTCCTATATATATTCATTCATTGCATTAATTTTAAAATTACCTTCCGGAGTTCATATTTTTATAGCCGAGTACTCTAATGTCACAGAAAGTGATATAAATTATAGACCTGTAGAGAGTAAAATAACGACTCAGTGGGGAGTTATATTCTACTTTTTTTACACAAATTAACACTCTTTCAAAAATGGTTTTTATATCTTTTAATAATAGGAATAATTACTAGTAGACCAAAAGATAATAATAGGAGACTGGGGATTTATAGTTTTTAGGGAATAATATACCCTATTCCACTTCACTAATTCTCTATCCATGATATTGGTGATTTTCATTGTATATATTTTTTGTCAGGACCTTGAAATATGAGATACAATAAGTATATAATATTACAAAAAAATCATCCATGAACTTTTACCAGACTATAACTTTTTACAAGATCTATCCACGGTCTTCATAAATGATATAAAATATAATTGAGAAACATATTTAGCTCATATATTCAAGATACTATTGAACTACTCCTAGAGTTTCATTTTGAAAAATAATAAGTCTTCAATAATAAAATACAGAAGGTCACTCGGCTATAGAAGATATGATCTTAAATTAATTGTTTAAAAATATTTATTCTTCCTATAGAATAAGTGATAACTTGTATGTATAAGAAAGATGATTATTATATGCTCTCTTTAATGAAAACATTATATCACTACTATTACCAATTTCTCAAATTTTTTTCCTTATTGTTCATAGTATTGAATATCTAATTCAAAACTCCATGTATACATAGAATGTAAATATAATATATTACAATTCAAAAGGATAATCTCAATTTCACTCGATGATCTTTAGTTCTGAAAAAATTACAGTGATCATAATAAACAATAATGATAGAATTTATTAAAAATTAAAAACTTCTTGAAAATAAATATATTGATTAAGAAGTTATTCCTTATTCAACCATAAATATTTTTAATTAAATGAGAAGTACACAAGGAGTTTTTTTACATTTCTAATATTGTAATATATACATAAATATAGTGAATAACTACCCTTAAAATACATACCCTAAATTAATTCATCATTAAAACGAATAATAATCATTATAGGTTGTTTTTGATATTACACATTTGTCGGAAAAAAAGAAATTAAAAAATTAAATCAAAAATAAAAATTTTCCTTTAATAAAAATCATCATCTTTATAATATAATGAATTTAATATTATATTTCATACTTATTTAAGATAATATTTTATTTATAGTTTAATCAAACCGGAAACACTATCCTGTAGAATAAATTCTATCATGCCATGATTTCTTTTATCTAAATGAGATAAATCCTTACTTAGTATAAAGATTTCATTTATCAATTATTATAAATATAAATTTCATGTATCATAAAAAAATTTAGAACATTGAATGATGAAAGGATTGTCATATGGAAAATTCCTATACCAAAAGTATGTATTTTAAAAATTTAGTTCTCTTTGTATGATAAATCGGATCTGTAATTATTTTTTATGATAATATGTATTTGGAATTCAAAATATTGAATAAATATTCATGTTTACTTATTCAATTATTTTATTTTATAGAAAATATAATTCTTAGTAGTAAAATAAAATTACAGATTGTTTGATAAATTATCACCTCGTATGACATTTTATTATCTCATTTGAAAGTTTCCTTGGAATATTTTATTGAACATGAAGAATGAAAATTAGATAGTCTTCATTAAAATGAAATATTTCATTAATGAAAACTCATAATGGATTAAAAATAATTATGTTGAATTTATTAGTAAAAAATAATAATATTGTGAGCATTAAAATATATAAATTAGTTATTTGTGTTGCGATAACATTAGTGTGCTAAATATTTTACATGATTATTTTATAAAATATGGCCTAAAAATTTCATTCTTTCATTGGGACTTCATACTCAAATAGGTGGTTCTCAAAAAATATTTTTTTTTGAAAAAATTAAAAGCAAATATATTACCTTTTCTCAAAGTTCTTTATTATTTTATATATGGAAATAATAGAGTAAATTTACTTTACTATAACTATATATTAAATTTGATTCGAGATATTGGGGTCACTAATGAACAAGGTAAGTTTTCCTCTACGAGGAATTACATTAATAGACATTAGACCCATTTATATTAATGATATCACTAATAACTATCAATTTTTCACTTTCACAAAAGGATCTATAATATTTCTTTTTATGTGGAAATTTTAGTCATAATAATTCCCCTAGATAGTAGATGTCTAATCGAGTCATGTCATCATCTCATATGTCATGATTATACATTATAAATTACATTCCCTTCCCTTAATATCAAATAATCTATATCACAATGAATGGATGGAACAATTATAGTTATAATCAATCATAGAATGTCTTCCATGATGTTTAAAATCCATTCATCTTCATCTCAGTCCTTGTTTAAGGCAATAACCTCTGTCTACATGGTATATCCTATAATGCATTTTTTTTTTGTTTTTTCATGACATAGATCTACTGGAATGTGTCAATACAAAACAATTAGTGGACTTTGTGTAGTTTAATGAGGTTATCCAGTTTGATTCCTTATAACTTTCTTGAATCATGGGATATATTTCATAGTTTACTGGATTGTTCTTGGTATATTTTAAATATTTTAAAAATCACTTCATATTCATAGTAGATATTATTTGTATGTATAATAAAAACATAATCATATAATAAAAAATCTATGTTTTATCTAGTAAAATTAAGGACATACATCAATGTATCAATAATATATAATAACAGTAGGGGATTTTCATTCACCAAATTTATTTTATAGACATTGTTTTACATCCACTATATTATTTTCTAGTTTTATATCATTATTTTGATATTTCAAAAAAATATCAGTTTAAAGAGAATATGATATGGATAACCCATCCTATGTTCTATGTATTTGATTTAATAGAATGAAATCTTCCAATCCTAGGTATTTCATTTAAAAGTTATGGATAAATACATGTTTTTTGACATTGATGATATCTATATTTCATAAAAATATAAAAATATCATCTACACACATGCATATAATGACATATCATTCATGAGTTTTTATAACCTAAGTGAATTTTTCATACTCATTGATTTAGTTACCATTTATTAAAATTATCGATGAAACATTATATTTAATTTCTTGGGAACTTATTTAAACATATAAAGTGATATAATAAATAGATAAATTTTATTTACTTCTCTCTGAAAATTAATAAATTTATGTTGTTCAATGTTGGTCGCTTATGCTAAATCATTATAATAGAAGTCTATTTTAATGTATATTTTATGTATTACTACCCCATTTAGAGTTACTGAATTTTATAAAATCCATGTAGATTTAATTGTTATTACATGTAGGTGATTTTTGAAATAACTAAGTTACTCTTTTTGTTTTTACCCAATTACCCCAATTCAAGCCTTATATTTTTCGCTTTTCCTATCATCCTTCAATTTGATTCTATATATTCATTTAAATCTAAGATATTTTTTCTTAGAAGAATATCAATAAATTTCCTATCATTTCTAGAAAGGATGGGTTCAATTAAACTATAGGTAGATTATTTTAAAAACAATGCATCTAAGGTGGTCATGACCACTTTTTATATTTAAGGATCTTTTTCTGAAAAATTTACAAAAAAATTCAAGTCCAATAGATACGAAGATAAATTATAATTTTCATATTCAGGGTTCAACATCCATTTTGTCTCTTTCATCTATATTATTTAGAGACCTTTTATTGTTCTCATTCACCGTATTTTTCAAATTAAAAGTTAATTAATATTTAATGATTAAATAAATCATCCATTTAGTGATGAAAATATTTTTCTATAATATTTTAATTCTGAAAAGGATATTTTTATACACAACCATTTTGTAGATAACCCATAAATACACAATAAATATCTCTGATCCAATTTAAACCCTATTAGGTATAGGAATTGTCTTATTGGGTACACTGCCACACACTTTAATATAATTAATGTTATATTTTTATTCCTTATATAGCTCATAGGAAATACATTAAATATTTTAGTGTCTACAATATTTATATGTAATTTGTCGTTAAAATTGATTCTCCAACATGTTTTCAGAGAATCCTCAGTACATCTCATAACATCCATCATTGTTTTTATGGATATGTTTTCCATCCTACAACATATTTTTATTGTGTAGAGTTAAGAGAAGTAGTTTGGTGAATTATTCAATATTAACAAAATTTATTTTTAATGGTGATTCATATAGACCTTCTTGATCAATCCTTGTGTCTTTAAATAAATATTTTATATTGTTCTCATTTGATTTTTTATAATTTTTTAAAACATCAATAGATTCATCTCTTCTATTAAATAGATTCAAAAAACTCTATTATAATGTCTTAATAAGGTTATAAAGTATTTATTACCCTATCCTAAAGGAACAACATTCATATTACATATATTAGTGTTTATTAAATGAAAATACTCAATACCCATTTAAAAAAATTTATTTGGATGATTAAAAATATTGATAGAATAAAAATATGTCATTTCTTACACGAATACTAAATTTTATAAAAACAGTCTATGTGAATTAATTAATTTATAGATATATAATTATAATTTCTTTATCATTAAAGATAAAAATCACAAAATTAATCCATATAAACTAAATGAATGTCATTTTTATTCATCTCAAAATATTTTGTTTCAATTGTAGTTATATTTGATTTGAATAGAACATAACTCATTTATTTCTCACCAAAATAAAAATCACTCATGACGATTAGAACATTATGTGAATGAAATAGTAAATTAAGTCCATTATTGAATATAAGAGATCCTAACAATAAATTATTATGAATTTCAGATATATGAATTATATTTTTAAGTATTTTATAAGTTTATTTAAAGAATAACCATTCATATTAATTACACATTATAAGTTCATGATTTCTTTATAATTCGTTTCTCAATAACTAAAATTAATTCCTATGATGGGTTCATCAACTTTTTGACCTAAAAATATCTAATGGAGTGGATTTCAACCTACCATTGCTTTTGATTTTGATGATATTTTACTCAGAAAACATAGAATACAGAAAAAATATTCAACGACAGTATATATCGTTTATGATCCAGTACAATATATTAAGGGTTTGTATTCCTCTTTGTATTTCCACAATACTAGACATGATGTGTAGGTTTTTGAAATTTATAGTATATTCCTTTAAATTTATATTTATGATTGTTAAGTTAATATCTAATGGAGATCCTCATCTTGATCATTGGAATTCTTTCAAAAAAAAAATTCTTTTAAGATCATGTTGTTCTTGATCACCCTCATTTTACAATGTTGGTTTTCATCTTCTATCATTAACCAAATTTCCGGGTCTTCATTTTACATGTCCTTCCTATTGTTTATAAGATATTTTCTAAAAACCTTCCATGGAGGAATTTTTCAAATAAAAGATAAAAAGTAATGGTTTTCACTTAATTACATACATTGAGTATGAATGTCATGTATAATACACACAATACTTGGACATGACACATTACTTTTTTTAGTGAACCATATTGAAGTACATAATTTTTCCAAAAATAAATTTCTTAAAATTTTAGACTTATTCCATATACATATATCAATACACTTCAAAAAAACACCTTACTAGATTTATTGTATATTAAAAAATTATTATAGGATTTATTGATACCATTGAAGATGTCGTTACAATAGATTAAATAAGAATTCTTACAAGTACTGAGAGTGGAAACATACTCTATTCTGGATACTTAGTTTATAATATATAGTTCTTAATCAGTAATAAAATTTCATACATTAATTGTAGTTAGGAAAACAATATATATTTTTTCTCCCTTATAAAATCACTACTACTAAATGTCTCAATATTTGTTTCTTGAGATTTTTCTAGTTGTAATACAGTGATAGTAATTACAAAATTTGATATAGAATTTTTTTTAAACAAATTGAAATAGAAATAAATGAATCTTTAACAAAAATAAAAAAATTATGTTAATATTTTTGGAGTTGAATTTACCATACAGAAATATAGTTATATTTTAATTGAACAATATATACACAAAGTTCAAAATGGCATCCTTATAATTGGATTGATGTGTAGAAGAAATGTGTAAAAATCTAAAAAGTTGAATAAAATAAGTCTTTTCTTCCATATCATTAAAACTATTATAGGAATTGTAAAAATGTATTTATAAAAAATATAGTAGATTCATTTTGAATTGACTCAATAAAGTAATATATATATAACAATAATAAATAAACTATGAACAAATAACTCGATTCAACAATCATATGTAGGATAAAAAAGATATGCAGGGGATGGAGAATAATTATAAACAATAAATAAATAATGTTAAAATTCATACCAAGAATACAGATATAGTTTCATTAAGAAAATTTTGATTGGTATACAGGTCCTAAGGTAATGAAAAAATATATCCCATGATATATGGAGTGAAATTTCATAAATATCTAAACTTCAAATACCATAATTTCCTGAAATTAATAATGTGGTAAAACAATCATATCTTTAACCCTTTAAAATATTCAGTTATATTTTACAGAGTTTTGGTACATTGACTATGATGAAACACCACATTGGAATATGGGAAATATTATTAATAATTAAATGTGTAATGGGATATTAAAATAATAATAATAATGGATATTATAATTAATTTTTTTTGTTTCTTAATCACTGGAATCTTACACACTAACATACACATTCTATTTATTTTTATAAAAACTAAGGGGTTGTTCAATAAATGATCCATGTTTCACTTCATTTATTTTAGTGCGATGGAGGATCTAGTTTTGTGGATTTAATGATTCATGTTGAAGGATTGTGATACTGTTCATGGTGTAAAATTTTATTGGCATAATTACAACACATTATTTACTAATCTATATGATATAGGTGACTTGTTTAATATTATTCATAGTGTGTCACAAATCATATTAGGGACTATATTGTACTTGATATTGTGGTTAATGGTTTATGTTTGGGTTTCAATGAAATATAGTATTTAACAATCTATATATACATAATTTTGAATATATATCATGAAGGTATTCTTTATGTCTATAAAAGATTAACATGTGGTCAAATATAATTTTTCTAGGGTTGAAAAGTTATTTTAGGTTCATTTTTATGTTATGTATTGAAACATATTTGGGATTTTAACAATTGAATTTTTAGAGGGTATCTACATTTGTATGGAGGCATATTGGTAGATAATTTTCAATACATTCATGATGTTCGATAGAATTTGATAACTGCATATAACAAAAAATTCCCACGTGTAATACCCCCCTTCACCCATTTAAACATAACCAAGCCCTCATAAAAAATTTAGTAACCTCAAAAATAAAAACAATGGTATACCATCAACTAAAATTTAAACAAACGAACATATTCACCACACCCTCTAAATAATGTATCAACACCCACCTACAATAACAATTTACAAATCCAAAAAAATGAGACCTATCCCACATCACACCTTACTAGTCAATCGCACCCACCTAAACATGATTAAAACACTAAAAAACACACCAAATATACCCTATTACTAGAAAAAAACAACTACTGTAAACACTAAAAAGAAATTTTTATGATAAGGAATACAAAATAAATTAAACATATTTTAATCCATTATAATGGGTGAAAAATGAATGAAAATTATTATTTTAATTCAGTTAATAGTATTTAATATAGAGCCTTACATGTAAAATATTTTCAATTTAAATTATACTATCATTTTATATTTAGGACATCATATACTCTCTTAAAAAACCATACCCCCTTAGGTAAACTCTTCAACCATAATTTTCACAATTTCTCTATTTAGAAATAAAAATTACATCAAGAGGGATAATATCTCTTTTGTTGACAAGCTAATTTCATCGGCTACCAGTTTTTATTATTCTCGTTCTTCTTATTTTATTTATTATTTATCTTATCTATTATTACTCTTTCATTTAAAATAATTTCATTGTTCTTTTAGGCTTAATTAAATTGTATTTATGATCAATTCATGGGTATTTATTTTTAGTGGTGTTTATTATTTTTTTCTTCATTTTATTTTTTGTTATAATATATGTATTGAAAATAATCATCAACATTAATCTTATTATATTTATTTCTATGATGGAAACATTAGATCCTTTTTTATATGAGTAATATTTCATTATTATATTTTCTTTGATGCATAAAATGTGAGAATCACGGAATGATATCACAAGAAACACCATTTATTCCATTGGATAAGGACTAGTTTTCTTTTAATTGTTTACTTGTATTATTAAACTGGTCAAAATACACTGAAATATGTAACCTATTATTAAATTTTACTAAAAAATAAAAAACCTCACATTTTATGTATGTACATTTAACCTCAATTCTAATCAATGGAATTTATTGATATCAAGAATAAGAATAATATATTTTATCGTCATGATACTAATATTTCAAATGACTGAATTACTAGTTTAGTACTCAGTAATTGAAATATTTTCTTTAATGTTGGGACACATTTTTTAAACCATATAGGTAATGTTCCCCATTAATACCCATGTGTATACCCTTTATCCCTTTATCTCATACATTTTACTTTTAATTAGTAAAATTCTAGATTCATTTTTATATAAATAATCATCATAAATTTCATTTGAGTGCACTCCCATGTTTTTTTCCCTCAAGAATTATAATAATATACTAATATTCATAGGTAACTAATTAAAAAAAATTTGATTGAAATTACTTTTTAACATTCTATTTAAATGGGTGAAAGGAGAAAATTGGTTTTATATAATCATAATTTTGCCAAGATATCATTATATAAGTGTGATATAAATTAATATTCCAAAACTATATTTATGAACCCAATATTGATATTATAATATTTTTTTCCTTCCTCTTTGAGTTAAATATTCACCCTTGAAATTTTAGAAAATGATGATGTTAATTTTTCATATGTACTTTCATTCTATTGCGGTGGTATTTTTAGATGGAATACATATTTATTTAATGTTAGAAGAAGATCAAGGGAGTCATGTGGTATGTTTTTATGGAATATGAATTAGATTTGGATATATGGTTTATTATTTAAATTCTATTTTTTGTTAAGGAATTAAAATTCCTTCAGTTTTTTTGACAATTTAAATTTGTGGATAGTAATAATTTAATTGATATTATGTCTTGTAATTTACTGAAGAAATATTCAAAATGTAATTTCTTTGTGAAAGGATGTATTACAGAAAATATTAATTTAATATATATCAATGTTATATTCTCCCATGAAATAATTAACTTACGAGAGAGATTTGGTTGACAGGGATATACATTTCTTGTAGGCGTTTGAGCAATTGAAGAGGAGGCACACATAAACTATGTTATTTAGTTTCAACAAATCAAGGGTTTATTATAATGTATTTTAGAGTCATGTTTTGATTTTTTTGGGTATTTTTCCGATAAAGAATATATTTTCATATAGATAAATTAATATAATATTTAATTATATTAAAGAAAAAAAATTAAAAAAATTTCTATTGTTAATAAGCTAAAGTGTTATTTGAATTATATTTTCGTTGAGAACTTATTGTAATATATAGAATATATGCATTTGTAGTATATTTTCACAATGAAAGATACTAGGAAAAGATAATATTAGTAAGTGGAGTGGCATTAATCAGTTAATTTTGAAATAATCTTTATTTTAGAAAAAAATAAATGTGATGGAAAAATCATCGTGCTAATGAATTACAACATTGACTATAATGGAATATAGAGAGTAGAGTTAGTAGATTTTCATATTAGTGTAATTTAATATATATGTTAATAAATTGATGGATTGTGTGTTTCTATCTAGCCTTGGTGTGGAATCCTTGTTAGTGGATCATGTACAAGGGTGAATGTTTTCTAATGAGGATAAATGAGGATTCAATAGGGCCAAAATAGGTTGAAAACCATCATGGGATAGCCTATTAAAATGGATTTTGTAAATTAATTATGAGGATGTATGATGGTCATTTGGAGTTCTATTTTGAAATATTTTCACAATATATGTTGGATACTACATTTTAAAGATTATAATATTGATCTGGTAATGAGATGAAAATTATAGCGGTTAGTAAAAAAAAAAGGTTACATAAAATTGTTTTGTCATTGTATGTTTTTTATAATATCCAGGTATATAAACAATTATTACTAGTTTTTTTCATCCCTTAACCACTATAACATGGAAACAATATGATATTTACATGGAATGAATTACATTATTACCAAAACCATTGTGAAAAAATGAGAGTATTTTGGTTATAATGGATTTGTTCATGATGATATTGTGTTTTAGGTCTATATAAGGGATAATTACAATTTATGAGCATGAAAATATTAATATTTAGTATGTAACTACAATATTTAAGAGACTGATATATTCTCTCTCTCCAATAGTTATTTTTGGATTTTATTTTGAATTTTTATTATCCCTCTAAATTAAATGGACTTGGAGTTGAAATGAGAATTATATATCATTCGTAGAGAGATTATAAAGTGTTTTGTCTTATTCATGTTTTGGAATATATACTCCCAGCTTGTTTATTTTACATTGGGGGATATTTTGATGACTATATAATATTGTTAGAGTGTATGATAATGATAGTTATAAGAACTTGATATATATAGAATCTTTTGTGGTATTGAATAGTTTTCCTTGTTATTTTACATTCTGTTAGGTTATGATGTGGGATAATAAAGTTGTGGGACATAATGTTGTAATAGATATGACAAATTGAAATTAATTTATTCAATATAATATTTTTTTAATTTTAGGTAGATATTTTACAGAAAGTCTTGGAAAATAACCATTGAGATATGATACTATAGATCTTTTTTTAATATCATTTATAGGTTGGTGTATATTTTACTTAGTAACCATGTGAAATTGTATCGACATTATATAGGGTCCTTTAAAATAATTAAATAGATTGGTGAACTGGATTCTTTTTTTATTTCCACAACATTATGATATGGATCATGAAATTATTCATGTCTCTTAGTTAAATAAGAATCAACATGACCATACTCATAACAATAGGTGGGAGATAGTTTACACAGAACCTAATTCATTTTATTTTGAGGAATTAATTTGATTTTTTTTTTATGGATGTAATATTTTTAAAGAATGAAATTTTTAATTAGTACTAAATACACAGAATCATGGGATAATCTAGGAATATACTTGTTATTGAGATGTTTAAATATGAAATCGATGTCTATTTTTGTTAAGGAAGATTCAGTCCCAATGATTTTCATGGGAATGAAATTATTATTATTGAGATAATTTTTATTCCCAAAAACCTATTAGATATGTTCCATTATTTTATTTTAGGTGATTCCATGTTAAAATTTTGAGTTAATTAAGGATCATAGAAAATAACACTATTAGAAACATAGTTACCCAGACTCTACAACATTACAATGATTGTTTAAAAAGTTGTAGAAACTCTTGTGTGGTTGGGGACACAATTATGGTAAATATATGAGTTAACCACATGACTTTGGATTTCATCCATAGGGTTCTAGAATGTCTAGTATCATAATTTTAAAAATTTTACAAATTATCCTTAATTTTGTAATATTTTTATATAGATTTCTCATTTGAAAACCAAATATTCTCTCATAACACCATTTTACACACTTCTCATGAGTGAAAATTTTAATTCTCCATATATTAAGAATAGAATTTTCATGAATATCAATGGAATAAATGGTGAGGCCTTAGTGATTGAATTATTTTTTGAATCAATACTTGTTTATTAAACATTATACCATAAATTATTAAGGCTTCAGACTTGGTGATGTGAGAATTGTAAATTATTTTTTAGGTTAAGTATTTTTGATAATCATGTAATGGATTTTGAGGATTAAATATCATCATAAATTTTGCAATAAAATTATTTTTTGATTGTTTTGGAAAGTAAACATCTAGGTAGTTTTGTTAAGTCCATTTAATGGTATTTATTAATTAATAATGCCTTATTAGTTAATTTTTGGGAATTGATACTCTGGGAATCATATGAAATTTTGAATTTGTGTAAAATGGTGATTTTTGGTACAAACGATTTTCTTTATGGAATAATGGATCCTTTATAACAATTGATATTTTTATTTGAAAATGGATATTTCCAATATACTTTATTTGGTTTATTGATATGTGGCTATCAAGAAAATTTATTTTTTTTATAAACTTTAAGAAATAAGTGTATTTATTTTTTCCTCTCATATTTAATGCATGTGGTTTGAGTTTCTATAAAATGATTTTCAATGAGGCCGTATTTTTGAAACCATTATGTTTTATAAATAATGAAGTGGTGAATTATTAAATATAAATAATTGTGAGTAATGGTTTGTATAACAGTGAATGAAAATTTACATTTACTTTACTATGAGTCTTGGATGTGAAAATAGGGATTCATAATAGAGTAAACCTAGCTAGTGATGGTTTTATTATACAATAAATCAGTATGACATACATCATAGTGTTCCTTTTCAAAATATAAAGTTTCAAAAAAAACATTATATAAAAATATATTTTCCTTTATTTTTTATGAAAATTTATATTTTTCATTGTTTTTTTAAAATGAAGAGTATTTTTAAAAATTATGAAAAAGTAATGTTTTTCAAAAAAATGTGCTTTAGGGTGGAAAATCAAAATGTTAATTTTTTTGAAATATATATTAGGAAATTTTTTATGGAATTATATAATCCTAGGTATAATGTTTTTGAATTATTCCCACTATATAAAGAATTTAAGTATATTAGATTTTGTATTTTAATAAAATCTATGATATTTCATTACTGATTTGAATTGAATATTGAAGTTGATCTTTTATGGAAATATATTGAAGTAAATATGGTGAATAAAAATATGATTACAGTAAACCCATAATTCTTCACATAGATAAAACTAGTAAGTGTGATTTATTATTGTATATGTAATGAAAAGAATTTTTCCTTCATACCTAGTGAAGCTTATACCCTCATTAGAGTTATTGTGGTGGAATTAATGGACAATGACTCAACCACTTTATTATATCTTAATTTATATCATTTTACATTTTTTAAATAAATTAATAATATTTTTATAATAAAAAACTACGTAATATGATTTTGACTTAATGATGTTCTATAATAGAATTTATGTATTGTATTTATGTTCATGAGTATAAATAATTCTCTATGGTTGCTTTTTTCACCCAATATTTTTTAGAAACATATAGATACCTAGTGATGCACTTAAAGGATCATGTCATCATTACTCAAGGCTCGGGATTTGGGGTCTTAGGTCAGGGTGTTAAAGATTGAAATAAATTAATATGTAGTTTTTTATATAAATTTTTTATTTTATACATTCTTTTTAATATACATTTCATCTCACAGATTCTATATTTTTCATTGAAATAAATGGTTTATACAATTATATTCAAAAATGAAATTCAATTTTTTTGTTTATATATTTGTCAAAATTTCCCACATTTTAGTTTTTTCTATGTTATGGTTGGATAAAGTGATTGAATTAGAACTAGCTTAATAGTGAATAATTCAGGAAGAAAATGATTTCCTATAACATACAATTGGAAAAAGACAAACTTTAAGGCCTCAAAGTAAAGACCCAATATAAAAAATTCCTAAATATACTAGAAAAAATAATAATTTTCGTTGTAAAATGGTGTTTTGATGATGAAATAATGATGTATTTTCCTCGGGTGGAAATTTTAAGATATAATAAATCATACTAGGAACAAGACACCATGTGTAACATTATGAAGTATATGTGTCATGTCTTGACCTAACATCAAATAATTCTACCTTTAAAACAAATTCCCAAGGTTTACCTGGACATTTCATATCCTAAAATAGGTATTTATAATTTCAAATATTCGAATTGGTCTAAAACAGGTAGTTCTAGTGATATTTAAGGAGAATCATGCTTTCAAGGCCATAGAAGCCCTAAGATTGACATGGAATGACTTTTAATTTATTTATAGATTCTATTTATGATATAAATTGTATCACTTAAGGCTTGAAAAAGGAGAACTGGAGGGACTGAAAAAAGATCGTTCAATGAGGTTATGTTCTAGATGATGGCCTTATAACACCCTATGATTTTATGGTTTAATAAATATAATTTAATTTCTTCGACATCTCATAGAACACACTATAAAATGTTCAGAAAAATTATGATATACTATTTAAATATTATTATCACATAGATATTATATTTTTGTGTTTGAATTGGACTTACTATATCATTAAAATTCATTATTTACGCAAGTATAAAATGAATTCATTATTTATCAATAAATCCAGAATAAAAATAAAAAACATTTCTATATAAATGAAATGTTTTTTCTAAAAATATGTTTTTATGAATACAATGTATTCTTATCCAAGTAAATTAAATATTTATTGAATTTATAATGATTTTAAATAAATTTATATATTAGCTAAGAAATTATATTTTTTACATTAATGTAATGTTTTATTATTTTGAATAAGAAAATAATACATAATGTTTTATGCTTAAAAGAGTTTTTTTACTAAAAAGTGTTTTGCCAAATTTTGTACTTTCATTAAAATTAATTTATTCCATTTATATTTACTAAATTAAATTATATGAATTAAAAATTTAGAATTTTTTTGTTCGTATTTGTTAAATAATCCCTAATTATTTTTATTCAATATGAACAATAACCATGGTAAATTTTATAACCACAGTAATTGGTAAATATGGATAACCTAGGATACATATAATTTTTAGGGCCCTAACATTCCATCATAATTCTTATGTTATGAATTCAATTTTACAATTATCACCTTATACTCATAATTTTTTTATTTAATGGATACTTATTAATGAAAATGACCTATATAATATTTAAATCAAAGGAATATACAAAATTCACCCCCTCTTTATTTTCAATATCTTTATGTGCCTACATAAGAACAAAATAATGTATTGAATGAATATAAATATCTCATTTGAGCCTAATGAAATTATTTTCATAATTTAAATGTATTTAAATTTCCTGGTATTTATATAATGAGCTAAATTTCTTATAGAACAATGATGCGGTATTTATCCATTTAACAAAAAAACATGTAATAAATGATTTTTTAAAAAAAATAATGTCATATAATTTGAATTAGTTAATTTGCCTCATTTTTGTAATTATATGAAATATTAGGGTGTCTTGAAAGATTTATATTCAAATTACCCCCTTTTTGTGATTTATTTTACATAATATTTAATGAAAAGTGTTAAAAATGACACTATTGATATTTTACAATAAATAATATTTCATTAAATGATATAAAAATAATTAAAATAGAATTTTGATTCAAATTAATTGAATATAGATTTAAAAATCAATCGTTGTCCATTTATCTGTATTTAATTTTTATATTAATTTTATTTACCCTTTAAATTTAGAAAACATTATTAGTTTAGTAATTGTCAAAAGGGATAATGGGGTACTGAAACTAAATGATAAATTTAAATATGGGATCTAAAGTGTCCAACTTTTATAATATGAGATTATATTGAATGACCCTCATATTAACTTATAATATTTACAATTTGGAACCATTTACCCATCAAAATTTATTTATATTATTTTTTTAATTAAATAAATTTCAATAGTGCCCCTCCACTAAATAATTGAAGGTTTCCCAAACTTCTATCCATCACACAACATTTAAGATTAATTTTCTACCAAAATATTCCAGTTTTAATTCTATAAATCCCAATAAATATCTGTTTTTTATTCAAATATCAAATATAAAGTCTTTTAGAGGTGATTAAATGGAGTAGATTCAATTAATATGAAATCATCTTAACCAATAAAGTTATTTTCATTCCTTATTTTACATCCTAAATTTTTTATATTCTTGATAAAATAAAAAATTAATTATCCTAAATATAAAAATATGTTATTATGATTATGGAAACACCATTATAAACCCTCCTTCAATTCAAATGATAAGTGAATGTATTTCTAATCCATACATACGAATTACACTCTCCATACAGCGATACAATTAATTTGTAGTCACCATATTTTAGGGATAGATATTGTGATGGTTTTTGTATTTATATTTTTCATTTATTTAATTATTACACTTTTGGAACTATTATATCATAATTATATTCTTACCCTCCAGTCCTTTGGGAAAATAATAATATAGCTCGTGCATATATGTGGGCTACTATCTCCACGAAGTGATGTGATTCTTTTTTCATACATATTTTACATGTATTATAACGAGTAGGAAGTTATGAATATATATTATATATATTATATAATGACGACCTTTAAAATTTGAATTAACATTTACCATACTTATGTTCCATCTGTTTAAAAATAGAAATACCATCCTTGGCTATGTACAACATATTATCTCTATGAATTGTGTAATTAATTTTCCAATAAATTGCTTAATAGATCACTATAATAATATATAATGAATAAATATAATATTTATTTGATTATTATAATTTTATAGATAATGGAACTATGACCAAAGTAAAATAATTGAAGCTTCAAAGCAAGGACATACTTTAAAAAGGAAGCAATTATCTATTAGAATAGTGATTTTAATAAAGAATTATTATTATAAGTGATAAAAAGATAAATTTAAATAATAAATGTTTTGATATATATTATTGTGGTTCCATAATTATATCTATAATAAACATTCAATTAATATATTGGACATTCAGAAATTTACAATTGAAGTCAGATGAGATGTTAGGGGTTTTATGTTATAAAATAATTATTTACTAAGATATTTTATGATTAAGTTATCATGATGAAATATGATGATATTCCTCTCAAAATAATATATAATTTTCTTCATTTATAATTATTTATTGAAAATATAGTTTTTCTATTAATTTTTCTCATCATTTTCACAAAATAGGGTGAAATTAAATTTTTAGGGAAATCAACTTTATTTTTCTCATTTTTTGAAAAACCTTTTTGTTCCATAAAATAATATTCAAAAATAGGTTTAATGATGGTTTTTAATTTTTCTTCTATTTCATTAATTTCAATATTGTACATGTTTTAATTTTTTAAAACTGTGTTGAAATGATTCTTCATGTCCTTTTTCAAATGATATACTTCTCAAATTTTCTGACACGAGTATGGAATTTATGTTTTTTAAAATTATTTGTAATGAGTAAAATTTATTTTTATAATTAATAAGTAATGTTTTTATGATTTTATTACATGTTATCATGGTTCTTTTCAATGAATTTGTCTCTATAATAATTTTCAAATTGTTAGACTTTAAAAATGTGATTCCTAAATGGAAATTTTATTTTCCATAAGAATGTTTTAATGATATTTTGATTCTTCAGGGAAAAAAATGATCAATGTTTATTATGATCTATTAGTAATATATTTCAATGATGCCATATTTATTTTTACCAAATTTTATATTTTCATTATTCAATGATTTTTATGAAATGTGTTCCATTCCTACAGGTTATGCTATGATGGGATGATTACAAATAACATTTATTTTCATGGGTCCTGATATGAAGAATATTATATGATATTATGACACCCATATGTTTTATTATCATTATGTGATGGGTGGGAACAATATATCCTATTAATTATTTGGGTAATTGTTTATATCTCATTTGATAAATAAAATTGTAAAAGGGGAGTGAACCCAGTTATGTAACGTAATTTTTCCATTATGATAGTCTTTAGATAAAACCGTGAATAATATGATAGTTTGGAGAGTGAACAATTTCCATAGTGATATAATTTTAAAATGGAATTGACTACTAAGAAAATGTATGCATATGCTTATGTTTATACCACAATGCCTTATTTTATACCTATATTATGCTCTCAAGGACCGTGTTAATTGACCCTTTAATGATTTATGTCCTGTAAACATATATGATTTATAAATCACTTAATATTATGATCTATGATATAATGGGTGTCGTTTTAAAATTATAATATCCTATTCTCATAGCATTTATCTTATCTTATTCTTATAACATGGTTGATATTTTAATTCTTTACCCTTACTGATAATCAGATCACACACATTCTTATATTTGTTTTCCTAAGTTCTTAATAATTGTTTTATGTATTATTAATATAAAAGGGTTATAGATATGAAGATATAAGTGGGAGACAATGTAAAATTGGTATGAAGAAGTTGTATACATTTCAATATTTTCAGTGATACAGACATATATGGTTGTGGAATAGATCATTATGTTATGTAAAAACAATTTATCCATTTAGATATAAAATCAATGTATGAAAAATATATGCCACTATTGTTGGTATCCAAGAAAAGATTAGTTATAATTTAGAAACTATGATGAGAATGATTAAGTGAGTTTCATAAGGACAATGTTAGGTGTCAAGTAAAATTATAATGTTTTGGTAATAATCAAGAATGAGCAATATTAAACCAATGTCTTCATAGAATATTGTTCTTATATTTAGACACCATGGATATTAAATTTCATCAATATGTGGTTTCCAACAATTATTATTTATTATCACCACATCCATTTGGTTTTAGTCAATGTATAAAACATGAAGGAATGTTATTAATGATGAGTGTGATGTATAATGTAGTGCTTTTTCTCAAGAACAACTAATTTTTTTGGAGCACATATTTATAATGTCATTTCAATTTTGATAAAAATTTATAAAGATATTAATTATGTTGATCTTATAAATGATAAAATGAGGGGAAAATGTTCCATTTAGTCCTTTATAAGGAAACATATACCTTATTTCTGTGGGTCTACTAATCCACCAATAACTGACCAATAGATATATACCACTAAAAATATATTTTCCACTATGTATTGTTCAGAACATAAACAATTATTCTAGATATTTAGAATTTGGATATAAAATTAGATCAATTTTTGACTCTTATCAATAATATGAATCAATATAAAGAAATGGATTCTATGGAGTAGGATATTTTTTAGAGAATACATCATAGCACTTTTATCCCTCGTATTATTAGTATGAAAATTGATAAGGAATTCCATGAGTTAAAAAATAAGTATGATGAATCATTAAGTACTTATAGGGAAAATTTTACATGACTTCTGAGGTATGTTTTTTTTATTATCATCCTAACATAAGGTAAGTTTGATTTATTATTTAGTGGATTAGAATCAAATATATGAAGAATGTTATCTAGAATGGAAATTAAATTCTATAAATAAATAATACTTTTTACTATCAAGGGGGAAATAGATATCTTATTCAACAATTAATCTCATGGTTTTGATAATAAAAGAAATTAGAACTAAAATAAACATCTAAAAACCACGGAACATAGAAGATGTTCATTCCTTTAAACTCAAAATGTGTATGGAAACATGATGGAAATTATCTTCAGAAATTTTTAATTATTCTCATCTCTGTAAAAGAAATTGATCTTGAATATTACTAAAATTTTGATGGTAAGAAGTTAGAGAAAGAGGTAAATATAGAAAAATAAAAATAAAAGTAACCATCCCCACTCCAGTTTTATAAATGTAAAAATTATGGGAATTATAATAACCAGCTCCTAAATTAGAAGGTTTGTGATGATTATCAATGTGAAAAAAACACTAAATTCTAGACATAAAGGGATATCTTAGGCAATCACTATTTATGATGAGGGGTATGATAGCGATATGGTGGAAGGTACATTTACCATCCACACTATAATTGTATTGTTTTATTTGATTGTAGATCTCGAATCCCAACTATATCTAAATACTTCTATATGGTCATAAATGTATGACATCAAATATTACAGTTGATTTAGTAGTAGAAACCCCTAATGTAATGATTATTCCATCACATGACTATGATTATTCACGAGTTGATGTTTGTGGGATTTTGTTTCCAATAAATATTTTCATTTTTCCTCAGTTGGATTTGATGTTATTTTGGGTATAGATTGAATTTAATTACATAAATCCACAATAAATTGATGAGGTAGATAATTTAAGGTTTATATTACAAAATGACTTGTGGTCGTCTATCTGTGTGATGAAAACATGAACATTTTATTTAAATTACATCCATTACATGGGTCATGATACCTATTCAAAAGGGAAATTTATATCTTATACACTAGTACAAAAACCTTTTTTATGTCACCATTTTTCATGACAATTTTTTAGTACCGACGTGAAAATATCTAAAAATAGATTTTTCACATCGGTTATATAAGAACCGACGTTAAAAATCCATTTTATCTGATTTTTCACGTTGGTTATTAAATAAACGATGTGAAAAATCCTTTTCAGGAAAATATATTAAAATTTTCACTTGTTTTTCTCGTCAGTTATTAAATAACAGACGTGAAAATTCTATTTTTGTGACTTTTTCACGTCAGTTATTTAATAACTGACATTAAAAGGTATTTTTCACGTCGGGTTTTTAATAACCAACATGAAAAATGTTTAAAAAAAGTTATTTAATTTTTCAAGAATTAATTTGATAGGTCACGGAGCTCAAACGGAGTTACGGATTAAAAGTTATGGCCTTCAGAAGTTGATCATCTCTGCACGATGTCTTAAGGATGTCCAACTTCTGAAGGCCATAACATTTAATCCGTAACTCCGTTTGAGCTCCGTGACCAGTCAAATTAAATCTTGGAAAATTAAGTACATTTTTGTAAATTCTTTTCACCTCATTTATTAAATAACCAACATGAAAAATAACTTTTAACGTTGGTTTTTAAATAACCAACGTGAAAAAGTCATGAAAATCGATTTTTCACGTCGGTTATTTAATAACCAACGTTAAAGAGTGATGAAGATTGATTTTTCTCATCAGTTTTATAATAACCGACATGAAAAATAAGTGAAAATGTTAATATATTTTCACGTTGGTTATCATAAAACCGATGTGAATGATATTTTTAATATCTCGCGAACGCGAAATTTCAATTTTTTTACATCGCGACATCGATATTTTGAATTGCCGCCTAAAATTTTTAATACCACATTTTCTAATAGAATCTCCATTATATGTTTCCATTATACACCCATCCTAATTTGACGATCATTTATTTCAACCATTATCGTTCCCCCAAATAGACTCTTTTTCTCTCGAATGTGAATCAATTATTTCTTCTTTCCGCGATCTCGTCAAGGTATATTTAATCATACATCCATGATTTATGGGTTTTATGATTTTTTTTCTGAATTGATATACCATTTTATGATCATTTCTTTCAACCATCATCACTCCACCGAATCAACTTGTTTTATCTTCAACGTGAATCAATGATTTCTTATTTTTGCGACCTCTTCAGGGTATTTGTAAATATTTTCCCATGATTTATATTTTCTATGAGTAGTTTTCTTAATTGATATACCATTTAACGATTGTTAATTTATTATAATGATGGATTATTCTTTATATCATGATAAAACTACAAATCCCCCTATGGATTCAAAAATTTCTTCTAATATGAAGTTACGGTTGGCTCATTCAATCTTTCCTCGAAAAAATATCAAAATTTTATTGGTCATAACATTTGATCCGTAAATCAGTTTGAGCTCTATGACCTGTCAAATGAAAGATTAGAAAATTTTCAACAAGATAGTAATTTTTTTTACGTCGGTTATTTAATAATCGACGTTCAAAATAACTATTAACATCGGTTATTAAATAAGCGATGTAAAAAATGACTTATAATGTCATTTTTTTCAAAAACTGATGTAAAAAATGGCTTCTTATCACCATTTTCCAGAATTTATTTCACGTCGGTTTTTTAAAAACTGAAATAAAAAACTATGTTACCCCATTTTGTACATTGGTTTTTAAATAACTGACGTAAAAATTCATATTTTTAAAGTCGCTTGCAATAACTTCACTTAAAAACAGACATTAACAAACAAAAAAACCGACGAAAAAAAGGATTTTTTACTAGTGATGGCTTAAGAGAAGCTCAACATAAATTATATTCCAATTGTGTGAGATATTAATGATTTATTTTTGGAATAAATTTACTGGGATTCCATATAATATTGATGTTGAGTATACAATAGAACTCATAACCGGAGATAAAAAAGAATCCATGAAACCATATAGAATGGATTTGATTTATTTGAAACAATTAAACAAGAAACTCTAGGGTAATTATAGTAAGGTATTCAATCATCCATGTGGACCATATTAGTGGTTAATTGATTTTATTAAGAATAAATATTGATCGATGTGAATCTACATTGACTACCATGAATATAAGGAGATCACTATATTGTAAAAGTATCTTATACCCCATATCGATGACTTGTTCAGAAAAATATGTGGAGCTCAATAATTTTACAACGTGAATATTTGTTATCTATATCATCAATTGAGGGTAAATAAGGTGAATATACGAAAAAAAACATTGTGTATAGGGTCTGAACACTATTGATTTATAGTGATTCTATTTCATATTATTAATTCCCCATATAACATTTTTTTTATCCATACTGTATTTATAAAAGACCTTGATTAGTTTTTGGTTATCTTTATAGATAATCTTTTTAATATAAAAAGATAAAGGAAGATAAAATAGATCACTAATGGTTTTTATTTAGGAGAATAAGAATGGATAATGGATATGAAAAATTTATTTTGTTTTCATTTTGTTTTCATAAATATTCATTCTTTGGTCATATAATCTCTTGTGTGGGTATATCAGTAGACCATTCATAGATTTATTTTATTGAACATTGTCTAACACCAACCACTATGACTGATATATGTAGTTTTCTAGTGTTTTAGGGATATTATATATGCTTTCAGATAAGTTTTTATTTTCATCAAGTCCACTTAAAAAGTTAACTATGAAGAGAAAAAAGTTTTGTTTAATGGTTGAATGTAATGAATGATTTAAGGAATTTTTTATGGGTTTTCAGTTAACATATACTTACACTACCCTATAGTAGAGAAGGGTTTTTAATTTTTTGATGCATTAAATAAATGATTTAGATTAATCTTCATGCATAATGATGTGGTTATATATTATACATGATAAAAATTTATGTACAAGGAGAAATATTTACCATCTCATGATTTGAAGACTGTTGTGGTATTTTTTAAATTAAATATTTTAATTAATTATATTTATGGAGAAATGTGTGACATATATACTGATCAAAAAATTATAATGTATAATCTCATTAAAAAATATAATCATGAACTAAATAATGTAATTGGATAGGATTACGGATTATGACACCTCAATACATTACCACCCTAGGAAATCAAATAGGGTGGAATATTCTACAATTCAATAAGATTATGATAGCATATCCACAATGAGTATCACAAATTATCTGATATTTTGAAAAATTGAAGGAAGGAGAAACCATCTATCCCAGAAATGTTAATTAGTATTATAAGTAATATATAGAGTTTAAAACTAAGGTAATATATGTTCCTGATATTAAAATTATTTTCCATGGAATAATATGGTTCAAGAGCCACATTTGTGCCCCTTTGATACCATATTTTATGGATCTATTTCACAAAGATCATATTTATCAATTCGATTTTCATTATTTACGTATGAATATATATATATATATATATAATTTAAAGAGTATTTTTATATTGGATAACATGAAGAGATATATTTTAGAGAATACTTCTTGATACATGGTATATAAAAAAAATTAGGGATGAGAGGAAGAGGTATAAAGTTATGTCTGAACCATTACCCATACATTAATGAAAATTAGAAAACATAACCGTGAATTGTTTCACTATAATACCCAAATAAATTAAATGGTATAATTCTATATGTGTTAAAGTCGATTTTCTTTATGATGTCACCACACATCGTTTCAATAAGAGAAAATTTCTATCCTGATCAACTAAATTAGTTTCAAAACATGCATGTTTTAAGAATTTATGTTTTCCCACTATCAGTTATATCTAATTGAGACTCAAGGTTTACCATGATGTTCTAGAGGATTATTTAGTAGACACTGGATATAGGTTTATGCTTCTAAACTAGTTATCATCATCAGAGAGATGGTTTTCTGGGTGGTACCGTTAAAACTCTATAAGAAATTTCTAGATCTTATTCTATAGATTTCAATGGTAGTTAGGATCATAACCTTCCATTTGTAGTAATATATTATAACAGTAGTTTTTATTCCAAAATTATGTTGGATAATTATGAATCCATCAATATTAGGTAGTGAATAACTCAAATTTTATTGAATTAATATTGAGAATGAAAGATACTGGAACATGATCTAACTATGGAAAAGGTATTGAAGTAAAAATCCATTCAATATAACATAAGAGAAGCTCAAATTGGGAAAAAAATATTATTCTGATGATCATTGGAATGATATTGAGTTCCATGTTGTAAAAAACATATTCCAATGAATATCTCCTCAAAAGAGGGTGATAATATTTTGATGGAACGTAAAAAAATCCCTAGATATAATGGTTATTTCAAGATTCTTGATCATATCAAGATGGTAGCTTATCTATTGCTTCTCCAATTTAATCTCTCTCAAGTTCATCATGTGTAACTTTTATATCTCCTAAGCAAGTATATACCTAATCCTTCACTTGTACTTAACTCATAGGATACACCACTAGAGAAATATATTTTCAATTTAGAACAATCAGGGGAGGTTCTAGATTCCACAAATAGATTCCAATGAAATAATACCACCTACCTTTTAAAAGATTGGTGCCAAAACAACCTATTTGAAGAAGATATAAGGGAACATGTGGATATAATGAGGCAATAGAATCTTTAGTTTTTATATCAGAGTAAATTAATTTCATTGCGGGAATTATTACAGAGGGGTATAATTTAATACCTATATATTTTAAGAAATATTTTTTCAAATAAATTTAATTTATTTGATAACTTGTGTTTCACGTAACAATGAGTTTTGGAGGACCCTCAAATACTATTAAAATTTAATTATGACTTATCTATTGGATGGGTGGGTATGAATAAAATTAAATATATTACTAAAATGTATGGTTTACACAAGTATTAAAATAATTTTATTTTTCCTCAATTAATCAAAAATGAAAATAAAATTCATTTGAAAATAAATATTTTATTTTTATGATGAAATAATTTTATGAGCATTAATAAATTAAATTAAACACTATAGGTAAATAATTTTAATGAAATTTATAAATTACATATAAAATGAAATATTTAAATAGTCATATAATATTTCTTATTATGGATAGGAAAATAATAAATTTTATTTTAAAACTGAATATATATATTTTTTTAAACGAGTTTTCCATCGTATTTTGTTCACTGAAATTAAAATTAACTTCTTACATTAATAGGTATCAAAATATATTAATGTAATTAAATATTTATAAAAAATAGTATAAATTTTTTAAACCAACCAATTTTATTTTTTATTAATATGATTAGAAACTATGGTATAAATTATCACATTTGTTAAGGGAAAACAAAGTAAATATAAGACAAAACAAAGTAGTAAGGTGATAATTTTTTTATCAATATTAATATTTAATTAAAGTGTAATTAAAATTTAATATATTAATGGATATTTGTTCTTCAAAATGAACTATATAATATTAAAATAAATGAATGTTTCACAATTTCAGTCTATTTATTTTTATTATATATTATGTGTCAACATTTGGAAAAAGAATGTTATTAATGAATTTAAGTGCCAATTTTTACAATAATGATTTTTTTGTCCTAAATTGAATTTATTTTTAATTATTAGTAAATATATAATGACATTAATTGATTATGCAACAAAAATACATTATTTCTCCTTTTAATAGAATATTTATCATAAATTATTTTAAAAATATTAAAATTGATATAATTTGAAAGTGTTATTATGTCCCACGAATTTTCTAGATATATATAAAATTTTATTAGGGTGTAAAAAATTACATTATAAGGAATTATTGAATTTAATTTCAAATTAAATGAATAGTGTTAAAATGACATTAATGATATTTGAAAAGAATCTCATTAATTCATATGAAATTAATAAAATATTATATTCATAAAACTAAATGGGATCTAGTTTTAAAAAACATATATTGTCCATTTAAGGGGTTTTTATAATTTTATAGGAAATTATTAACACTTAAGTATAGAAAATAATAATATTAAATTAATTATCAAAATCATTAGCTGGGTATTAAAACTAAAATATAATTTTAAAAATGTAATCCAAACTGGTCCATTTTTTTGGATGAATGTTTTTAGACTCAACCACACATTATGATAAAATTTTATCTGTTTTTATCTATTTTTACATCAATGTTAATATATATTAATTTAATAATTTATGAAATTACTAGATTTCCCCTCCACTAAATTATAAATGGGAGCCCTCCCCTCTCTTTTTCACACCACATTTAGCATTCTATATTGACCAAATATGAAAATTTATCTTCTCTACATCCCTATCCACGTCTCAGAGTATTTTTTTCTCTAAAAAGACCAACTCAATTTCTATTTAAGGAAGATCTAATGTAGTCATTTCAAAGAAGAGGTAATCACCTTATATTACCACTTTCTCTAAAAATATTATTTTATATCCACATAATATGTTGTATTCTTCATAAAATAATAACTTTAGTATCCCAAATACAAAAAAAATGTTATTATGATTAATAAAACACCATTATACACACTCACTCCTATCAAATGGGAACAAAAACTATTGCTCGTGGGTATGTACGACTTATTATTTCAACATAGAGATATAATTCGTTTTTCATCACTGTATATTATAGATAGATATTAGGATGGGATTAATATTATATTTGAAATTTATGAAACAATTATACATATATAATGATAATATATTTTGACTTTATTACTATCTAATTCATTGGGAATTGATAACCCTGATCATGTGTGTGTGTGGACTACTACCTCCATGAAGCGATTTGATTAATTTTTCTTTTATATTTTAATTTCATGGTAATGAGGATTTTTAGGATGAATATATATGATATAATAATGATATTTTATTATTTGTTACTATTTAATATTCTTTCATTCCATATGTTGGAAAATGAATTCAGCATTTATGAATACATACAACTTACCATCTCTAAAAAGAGTATAATTCAGTTTTCTATCTATAGCCTTATAAATGAAGATATATATATATATATATAATGAATATATATGATATTTATACAATTATAAAGAATTTTGATATTATGGAACTATAATAATAGTACAAGGACCATAACTACCATACTAAAACCTACATGAATAATAAATCAACTACCAAAATAAATAAATATATTAATAAATTAGTGTTAATAAACAAGTGATAAAAGGTTTAAATTGAAAAATATTTAGTTTCTTATATATGAGTATGGTTCTAGAATAATTTTTATAAAAAAATATTATTTTTTATATAGGAGGTTTCAAAATGTACAAAGGATGTTGGAAATGATGTAAGGGGTTTTATGTTACAGTATAACTGCTTTTTAGGATTGATTATGATTAAGTTATAATGATGAAATATTAAGTAAACATTCTCAAGATACTCATAATTTTTATTATTTTATGGTTATTTCTGGAAAATACATATTTTAATTTAATTTCCCTCGCCTTTTGTATGGAATAGATCAAAATTAATTTTTTGAGTATAATTTACTTCATTTTTCTCTCCAATTACTTTTTTTTTCATACATATCAACGTATTATAAAACTTTTATGAATTTTTATTTCCATTTTCCCCCTTGTATGATTTTTTTAAAATATGGTTCTAAAAGAGTCACCATTTCATTCTCTAAATGAGGTACTTTCTTACTTTTCTGACAAAGGTTTGGAAGGAATATTTGTTTTACAATTATGGAATGAAATAATATAAGAACATTATCAAATATTAATGATTAAAATATTAATTTACATGTTCCAATGATTATTTTAAATAAAAATGTTCTCCATATATTTTTTGATATTTTTATATTTTAATAAAGGGATTTGAAAATGAAAATTCTATTTTACTCAATAATATTTCAATGATATTTTTATTCATCAATGAAAATTACATTCAAGGATTCCTATGATTTTCATATAATATCATCAAATGATACCAACATTATTATTTATAAGGATGGTTTTTGTTTATGATATCCTGATGTTTATGAAACTATATCCCTTTCCATGGGTTATTATATGATTAAATGTATATAGAACTAATTTAGTTTCATGGGTTCTGAAACGACTAATGATTTACGGTATTATGGAATATATACGTATGATTTTCATTTTGTGATGGGTAGGACTGATATTTCCCTCCAATATGTCGGTTAATGATTTATATCTCATGATATAAACTAGAACCAAATGGGTAGTTGAACCAATTCAGTATGGAAATGTATCCACTATTATAGTATTAGGAATGAAGCATGACTACTATGATGGATTGGGAAGTCAAATCATTCACCTACGATATTCTTGAAAAGGGGCCCTGGAAACTAAGGAAATGATTTATATGCCTTTGTGTATATAAATATTCCATGTATTATTCCTCTAATATAAACTCATGGATCATGTAATTTGTTTCCTTGATGATTCAGGTCTTTTAAAATGTAATGATTTATGACATAAATAAAGATTATGGTCTATTACATGAAAGGTATGGTTTTAAAAAGTTAATATGTTGTTATCATAAAGTATTTATCATGTTATTATTATATTATCATTGAAAGTTACCTTGATAATCCTTACTAATAATCACAAATCAACCTTTCTTTTATATCCATACCTATGTTAGGGAGAATATTTTAATGTATGATATGTCAAAGAAGAATGATAGTTACAAAGATCAATGTTAGATATTATGTAGTCCTATTATAAACTAGTAATTTATATTTTGAAGATTAAAATTATACTTGGATGATATAATTCCTAAATGAATCATTATATATATATAATATTCATCTATATATATAATATTTATGTATGAAAAGTTTGGGTCATTATTGTCCTTAGGTTGTTTCTTTATTTTCATGTTTTCTTTATTTTTATTTACTTTAATTATTGTTATTCATTCCTTTTACCACCTAATAAAGATTACTCTACACATGTATGGTTAGGTCTTCTAAGTGATAAGTAAATGATAGGGTATACGTATTTTTCGATACATGGTTTTGTATTTTAGAATTCAATAATAATCATATCATTCTTATTATATATGGCATCAATTTTATATTTATAGTTTCCAAAAAATAGTGGTATTAGGTTTATATTTTATTAATTTCAATTCACCTAGTAAATGATCCATATCTCTACAATAATATTAATGTATATGTAAAATTAAAAAAATTAGGGTTGCATTGCGATAGCTCAATGATAAAATTCACATGTATGGAATTGTAAGTTAGAACTATTTGTTTATTAGGGACCACAATACCTAATCAGAGACTACCCAAATACTTTTAGAGGATCCCATTGTAATTCCAAACACATAAAAGTTAGGGTAGTCCAATATTTGATTTTATTTTGGGATATTATCACCAATTACCATATAGACAAGAATGTCTCACTTAATAGACACCATAAAAATAGTGGATAAGTTTAAGAAAAATATGATATAATTTCACTAGGTATATGTAATCTTCATCTGATTAATGTCTTATATTATCAATTTTAAATATTTAATTTTATATACCTTAATAATTATCAATTTCATAACCTAAATAAAAAATCAGGTTCATATACTCTTCTTTAAACATTAAAAATATATTTTTTGTGTAATCTTCTTATGGACACATCTTAGTGTTAAGAACTATAATATAATTATTTAATAATATTTTTTTTACTTTCCCAATGACAAATATTACTTCCATTTTGGTGCCATTATTATGGATTTTTTCCATAAAATCATTGATATAATGATAAGGATAATAGTAAAAATAAATTTTTAAACATTTAATTAACCATATTTCAAGTAAACATTAAATTGATTTTCATCTAGAAAATTAATGAACACTAACAAAGACAAGAAACATATTTTTTGAAATATTTTTTTATTAAATAATCCTAAAATATTCAATTTACGGTATAATTTCTTTAAATGAAACTAAAATAATAGTAGGAAATATATTCTAAGATTTGAGAGACATGTTGACACAGTGTTTTGATAATCAAAAAACCATAAAGTTATCTATATCCTATAAAATGATTATGAATATTAAAATAGAATAATTCAAGTGGTAATTAAATTCCATTATCTTGCAATAGAATACCCAAATTGACACATATTTGATTTCACAAAAGCATGATCTAGTTTTGGAACCTAATGAGTTGTAGATGAGAAATTTAAATAGAGGGAATTCCCCTTATCACTAGAGGGAGATAAAAATGAATATTTTTTCATTATAAAACTTGTTCAATGAATGAGGTAATATTAAATGACATTTCCTGAGAATATTCTTTCCAACTTTAAATATAATAAATATAAAATGTTTTATTTTATTCCCCAATCAATTGGAGAGACTATAGAGGATCACTGCATCTTAAAATTGTTCTAAAAAATATTAATTGGTAATGATTTAGTACTGCTCAATCCCTCATCAATAGAACATTTGGAACGAAAATTTTCCACTATAATCTTGTGGTCTGATTTAGAAGATTTCATAAAACTCACAACATCTCAGAACTAGTGGAATAATAACAAGAGACATCAATGGTATAAGGGCTTCTGATTCATCATTACCCTCATTGGATGCCACACATTTACAAATGACCATTGTACTAATAAAATCAATTGAAATTAAAGGATGTCTACAATAGGGCTCAAAAAATTATGTTTTTATGGTCTTATACCAATTATTACACAAACCAATGTCTTGAGTTATATGGTGAGAAATACTAATATTATCCTTTCAGCCATGAAAATTTTATATTAATTAGGATGTACCCTTTTTTCAAACAAAAACACCTCTAATAACTACAATTAAAATAGTATAATTACCAAAAAAACTCATAAAATCGAATTATCCAATACAACACCCCACCAGTAAGACTACACTCAACCAAATATTTCTCGTAAAAGATAAAAAATCATTCCTCCACCAGTACACTGTTGACTTAGGAAAATTAGTTACAGTCCAATGTTGTGGGACCAGAAGATAAGAATTAAAATATTAAAAACCATGTACTATGTTTTGTAGATATAACAATTAAAAATATGTGAAAACTACCTGTGAAAAAATTATTGAACCCCAATGAGATCAGGAACCTAATTACAAAAAAAGTGGAAATGATCTCTAGCCTCCTGAACAAACTAGGGCTGATAATTTAGTTTAAAAACAGAAAAATATACCTGAGTATAATAATATTCCATAATAATAGATAATAGGTATTCTGAAAGATAAGCCTAAAGCACTCTTGGAAATTAAAGAATGTAAGAATAAGGATATTCCTTCACCATTATATTTTTCATTTACTCAGTCGAAGAAGAGAGAAGAATATAAAATTCAATGGGAGATTCAGAATACCATTCAAAAAGTTTTGGTCAACATTCCAATCTTTCAAGAAATATTAATAATTATAAAATACAAAACTCTTATCAAATTCCAATGTTCCAAGATTATGAGACCTTATAGAAATGAGTGAATTAGCTAAGGATGAGGAATCTCAACCCTCATTAAACTGCAAAAAACACAAAATGTCCAATATCTAGGGACATTTTATATTACTTACAATGTTGTTTCATTAATATTTTCTGATGTATGAGTGATTTGGGTTCTTCTATATATTTAATTCCTCACTATATATATATATATATTTATATTTAATGTTAAATATCATAGTTCTATAGGTATAGATTGTAAATAGATACATATTTTTCCTTTCATGCATTTTGGAAGACATACTTACAAAAGTAAAACATACACTTTCCCAAGATAATCATTATATAATGAATATGGATGAAGATATGTGCTAATAATCATGAATCATAATTTTTGTGAGACCATTCCTGAAGATAGAAAAACAATCATCATCTCATATAAAGAAACACTTTCAATGGGGATCCAGGATAATAATGTCAACCTCAACACACGTGGTGCCAGAAAACATATACCATGTAGCGATTTAATTTTTTCACTCTCATGAGAATTAGGTACATAATTTACTAATGAATTATTTATTCTTTAAAAATTATTAGTCTCAAAATACCATTTTCTCAGTATAAATTCCAGAGAATAGATTAGCTCTTAAAGATGCAGGAATGTTTACAAAAGTGTGCAGAATCTATAGAATTAGATGATTAGATCCTGAAATAAAGTCACAAGGAAGTTGTATAGTGAATTATTATTATGGATATCAGGAAGAAACTGGATATGGTTTTTGAATAATTCTTCATGATATAATACATTGGTATTACAGTGCATCTTGAGGTAAACTAGGCTAGATAATTATTCAGTGAACCTATTGACAGAAACAGAGAATCCTCAGAAACCAATTATCTTAATGTTTTATGGGAACCTAGTAAGTATTCCCTACATATATTTCCAAATAGATATATATTTTTTATAAATGTGAAGAGGGAAAAAATCGATGGACCTGTTGGTCAGGAAAAATGTGAAAAATATTCCACATCAATAGAATAAAAATTTTATGAGGTGGGATAACCCCTTAAAGAAAATTTATGTTCATTATTCATTATGAAAAAATAATAAAAAACTAAACAGATCTTAAAATAATTGTGAAGAACAATGTTTCATGGTTTTTTCTAGTGTTATGGTATGCATGGATATAGAGAATATTATTTATATTTTTACATAGCATTTTAAATATTAGTAACAGACCCATGGAGGGAATTAAACTCCTTCACCATGATTACTAATAATAGACAACTAGGTTTTTCATTTTCTTTACATTAGACAAAATTTTGTAATTCTATTATAAATCTAAATTACATAAAAATCAATTTTAAATTCATTGATAACACTGTATTAGTTAAGAATGGGGTAGAAAATATTGTACATTAGGATTTCATTTATTTTTTTACTCAAGAAAACTATAATAAAATAATGTACTTATAGGAGGATACCCACATTTTCCCATATTCCACTCTTTCCTCAATACATATATTAGAATAATTTAATTCTCTCTCACTATATTTTTTTATTCTTATTTTCATGTCCCTAGAAACTAATCATGTAATCAAAAAATATTCGTATATAAATTATAGTGTAAAAAATAGTTTGAACTGTCTAAATGAAATTTAGGTCATAAAATAAGAATTCATGTTGTGAAAAATAAAAAAATTAACTAAAAAAATTGAAGTTGTGCAATGTGAATTAAGAGGAATTGCAATGGGTATAAAGAGATTTAGTTAGTTATTTTATTATAACCCTTATGTTTTAAATCATATTTTGAGCTTTGTAAAAACATTACATGACTGTAGTTAGTCTTCTTAATTCACTTGACTAGTATTAGAGGCATGAATTATTTAAGAATACTATGATTCTATATTTCATATTTCAAAGATAATGATATTAAATTATTAAGTAATTATCTAATTAATGGTATAATTAATATATTAATTTTAAGGAAATGTGATTTAAAGGAATTCGTTGATTCTGGTGAATGAAATTTATTTTATATTTTTATAAATTAAATTTAGGAAATTTATATGGATTGATTTGTTGTTATTATTTAATTCCATGAGTTATTCCCTCAATTAATATCTTGTATTAAAAAGAGAATTTATATACAAAAATGCATTCTAATACAATCTTAATCATATTTCAAGAGTGATCATTGGGAATTTCACATGTTTTAACATTTATTTGATCATGCCAAACTATGACTTTTAAAAACACTTGAATTAATATTCAGTAATTTTTAGTTATTATCCATTTATCCTTGCTCGCAAGATGACTTCAATAATTTTTTATCTCATAGAATCCATGGATAAACTCAAAATTATTGATCCATATTAAAATCCAATTATTTCAATTCCTTCATATCTCAATATATATGTGATTATATTAAAAAGTTGAAGTGTGGAGGTGTTAGAAGTATGAGATGAGGGGATGTAATATATTGCGATAAAAATGTGTGGGGATGATATTTTGTTTATTAGGATGAGATAATGTTACATTGTTTCAGAGTTACTTGAAATGTGTGTTCTAGTTTTAAGAATCACTATTTCCATGCGGTTTCCATTTGATTTATTTATAGAACTGGAAACATTAAAAAAATATTTATCTGAAGGGGACCTGATTACCAAAGACATTCATTAAGATTAAACTTTACAATACTTAATAACATACATTGGTTGAGAGAATTGGATGTCAGACTCATCACACCCTTTTGGGGGGAATTATTGTCTAATTCGGGACACTCTTTGTAAATTTATGATATTTTTAGGAATCCTAATTAATTCACCAAGTATATCATAAGTATCCCTTCGAATTTAAAATCATTTATTAACATGTGTAAAATTTATAATCATCAGTACTCATTCAAGGTTCTTCATTAATGGGAATATCTATATGTATTCACGGTTTTCCATCAATGGTATCATCTACTATACTACTTAGAGATTCTTTTAATCATCATTGTGATGATAGTAGTTTCAAATCCACTCAGTGGGGAAGCATAGAATTTATTTTTGTCCAGGGAGACGAATGTTTGGTTTGATTTTGGGATTGGGCCCATAAAATGGGCTACCAACATATCCTTGTGAAAGGAATCTAAACCCACTTAGTTCGATGCTGCTTAATGGGACACATCATACAATTTAAGTTCATGTAATATATAACTCTAAGTAGAAGGTGATTCATCAAAACATAGTGTGGGACTTATGTGGAAGAAGACTAAGGGACATGGGAAGGATATGGGTTTCCATGTAATATTAGACCCTATTTAGAATATGGACCGAGGAGAATAGGGTTGGTTTGAAGTGTTGGGTTTGAACCTCGAAGAGGCTTTCTACATATTCCATATTGATGGGAATCAAATCCGACATAGTTCGATATGTATCCTAGGAGAGTATGGTCCATTGAGAGAGATGAGTTTGGGATTACTTCCTAAAAATGATTCCTTGATGATTTGGGGTTTAATTTAGGGATTATTCATAAGTAGGATGTTTGGATTAAGATAATTAGGGTTAAATTCTTGAGAAGGATATCTAGTGAGCTCAGGCCCTAAAAAGGCTTCCTATGTAACCTAGATTGAACGGGAATGAATGTTCTCATAGTTCATTCGATTATGAAAGTGTTGTGACCATGAAAAATCCATAAGCCCATGTAATTCGTGCACGGTGTGAGAAAGAATATAATTTCAAGGATTCAACTAATGCATTTAAAATTTTAAATTTTTTCACCTCTGCTGGTTGAAGAGGGCTCACCTGTGGTGTCCAAGCTGAATGAGGTTGAGGTGATCGTGGAAGAGGGTGAGGTGATGGGTCTTCCCACTATTCTATTTATATTGGACAAGGGTCCAATGTAAAGAAGATGGGATGATGGTTAGGGGAATACAACAGGATGGATACCCATGGAAACAAAGCCCAATGAGAGATTGAAAGGGTAATAAAAGTCTCAGTTTCCCATCTCTCCTCTAGCCTTGGGCATCAAAGAAGAGAGGCGAAGCAATGATGCCACCTCCTTCATGAAAAGATAGTGGCTTACACCAAGATGGTTACAATAAAATTGATCCATGTAGGAGATACAGACATCTCTTTTATCATTAAAAGGAAAATTAGTTATTAACCATATCTTCCCCTATCATAGACCTAAGGTTACTGGTCATTTCTTCAAGAAGTGAGGGGTCAACACCCATCCCCCCACCTAACTGGGAACATCCCATCACTATTATTGGGAGAAAAGTCCATGTGAATGTGGATACACACACACACAAACATTCCAAAAACCCTATCCCAATTGATAAACAAATGTGGGAAACCTCTGACTGTGGAAATACAAACCCAAATATAAGACATGATGATGTGCCTTTCCCAATGATTTGATAAGTCTTGTGTTTTTTTGGAGGTCTTAATAGAACCCCTTTCACATAAGTGATCCAAGAAAGAATAATCTTTTTGATGAATAGATTTGTGGAAGGCTTGAATGATTGTTCACTGAAGTGATTTAAGAAAGCAAGTTAATCAAAGAGGGGCACCCAATTAGGTAAGGACACACAAGTATGGGAGCACATGTACACTTAGGATAACTAATGTTCACTTAAGAGATGAACAACATGTATGTTAATACTTGGGTGAGACATTGCTCAAGCCTTCAAGAGTATTCACAGGTGATCCTAGAAGTGAGGTGCTCAAGTTCCTATGAGAGGAATGGGTGGTGCGCAAGTGTTTCTGACTTAGGGGGGTTAGGGGATTTTAGAATGCTAGTGTTATGTGTTTTAAACACTAAAATGAATTATGTCGAATTATCCTCCCTTAAATCCATTACTCAAGGTGTTGAAAAACTACCTTAAATGTTTTAAATGAATGAGGTGAAGTAATAGGGTGACCAGAATAGAAAGTCAGATTCATGGAAATTCGTTCGTACAAATGAAGACCCCAAGGGTCTATTTATAAGAAAATATGGCATCTTGGGGTAAAGGAGTTTGGGCATACAAGTAGGCTGCACGCCAGATGTGTGGAACACGAGTGGTTGTGCGCTATATGGGTGGTGCCCAACTATACTTGTGTGTCGTCACTGATTTGTCTAGACTAGGGTGAAGCTTTGAGGACTTATCCAAAATCATAGTTTCATTCTCCTCCAGCATGGGGGTGCGCAGGTGTTTATGTGTAGGTACCATGTGTGCCTCTTTAGGGGATGAAGAAAATAATTCTTCCATACCATGGGGGAAGTTACCATGATCCCCTTCTTGGGCTCAATGCCAATCTTCATTCCCGGCCCTTTGGGTTGGTACCTTTGCTACCATCACTAAACCTATGAAAAATGCAGAGTCGTACTGTGAAAACATTGGCCCCGGTTGAGGAAATTTTGTAAAGAAGTGCATGGAACACATTTCATGGTGTCTATATACATTCATTTCACATCTATTGCTTTCTTTCCAAAAAATAAAAAATAATTTAATAATAATAATAATCATGAACAAATAATGGGAAATGTTTTATGAAAATAAAAAATCACTATTACATGACCTGGCACATTTGTGTCATTAATTTCATGTATTTTCTCTTCTATTGTTGGTATATATTTCCCCCTTAGCCTCACCCTTGAATTTTAGAGTGAAATGAAATTTTATTTGGTGGTAGTAATAGGCTCTGAAGTTTAATAATCAAGGTGGAGAAACTAGGCCCCATGTTAGTGTGTCAAAAATATTGATTTTGACCACTTTTTCCTTACAGAAATTAACCTAATGCACACCTTTCTTACCCCATTCGACCATTTCATCCATATATGGTTTGAATTCTCCCAAAATATCGTTTGCATACATTTTTTAATGTGTTTTGGTGGGGAAACCGGAATATTATTTAAGTTGGTGAATTCCTTCCCACTTTCATCCTTCTCCATAGGATTTGTTCTCACCTTCTTATGGTTATTTATTTTAATTAGATAATATTTCATCACAAGGGTTTACATTATAGTTTATTGGTTCATAGTTCATGGTTAGGGTTTGTTTTCACTCACTTGTGGTGTGGTTTTGGTGCAGTTGATGTTCCACATAATGATTTTGGGTTTTTGATATCGAAGGTAGATGGTTCCTTGTGTAAAAATTATTTGATGAATTTATCATTAATGATTGAAATTTTTAGCATGTTATTCATCCATTATGAGTGGCTAGAAACCATTTTTGTTATCATTGATTAAGTTTTTAAATTTAATTTATCATTTTAGTATGAAAATAATTGTTTTCCAAGTGAAATTAATGTTGAATCATTGAGGCCATTATATGATTGATGGAATTAGTTTATTAAATGATTATATGGATTCCATTTCTATTTTTATAGGTTATTTATAATAATTTTAACTTAAATGATTATTTTTGAGTGGATTTTACATTCAAATCCTGTAATACTTCTTGACATTGTTTTATGAAAATTTTAAATGGTTTATTGAAATACATTAAGGGTGCAAAACATTGTTGGGTGTTGTTTGGTGTGTTTAGGATTTAAAAATGATATTTTTATGTGAATATGGTATTTTATAACTTTTCAAACTTTTTTGATCACGTAGAGGGAAGATCAGGTTTCTAGGCGTGTGGACTAGGACTTGTATTCTAGTGATCCGGTAGTGGCTTTCTCCTTATTTCACATAGCACAATTGAGGATGAAGACACTAACTAAACTATGATGATGTTTGGGGACCACAAGGTCATTTCCATCTCCCCTTATAGTGTCTCATGCATGAGAATGTTATTCATTACAGTTAGTTTTAAACCAATATATATTGTATAGTGGGGCACACAACTAGCTAGTGCCTAAGGGTGTTCCTATGACTAGTGATCATTTATTTTATTATACATAACATCAACATAAGGTGTGTTTGGATGTTAATTTTGGAAGCATGTGTTTTTTATAAAAAAATTCATTCTTAAAAGTTTTCCCCTTTAATTTTTTTTCATTTAAAGTTGCATCTCTTAGAAATTATTACTATAATTTCTTATTTATAAAAACTGGAATAATTTTCATATTAAAATTTTTATCACACGAAATATTGTTGGATGGAATTATTTCTGGATTAGGCTTACCCCATAATTACACTTTTTGGTATATTTAGAGTTGGTAATATTTGACAAAGGTAAGGGAAATGTCCTTGGAGTCGATGGTTTGGGTAGATACCTTCCTTTCTTGATGAAGAGTTGTGGAGATACCTTGAGGTTTATTCCCCCTTTTCCTATGGTGGGGTTTGAGTCTGAATTGATGTTCCTTTTTAGTTATAGACCTCTTTGGATTTTTTAAAACTATGTAATTTAATTTTTATTTTATTTATCACTTTTTGGTTCGAAAATTTCAAAATCAGTTACTTTATTATTATCAGTTGTTTTATGTTTCTAAACTCAGGTAAATCATTATCATGCCTTTATTAACAATATCCTAGAACATATGCCTACCCATTGAGATAGGTAACGCTATTTGGGACATTCCATGGACTGATTTGGGCACTGGTTTTGATGACTACCAGATCTAGTTTATGACCAAATGGTATCAAATCAAATTTATGCTATTTTGGTTATATTATATGGTATGAGTCTAGTAATAAATTTGCTATGACTTTCAGGTCTCAGTGTTCTGGATGCATGTAGGGTTCCTGGTTCACACTTCTTGTAATAGCCCTCAAGCCCGTATTAGAAGTTTGGATTCTTGTTTGACTTATCTTCTAGGTGGGGTGTGTGGGTTGTAGACTTATTGTGGAAATTGGTTTGGGGTGAATTAGTTTTTTATTTCATTATTGGGATAAGTTTAATTTATTTGTATTTGATCTTATTAATGAAAATTTTGATAATTGTTGTAATAATTTTTTTCCCTTGTGACAGTTTCCTTTTTATACCAACATACCTGTCCGGAATGCTCCCATGCTCCCATAAGATGAAGCTAGGGAGTGTTTTCTCTCACCGCTTAAACAAGGGTTGCTAGAAGTAGTGGGTTGGGTTGTCCATGATCTTGGAAGGGAGTTTTTTATTATCTTTCTCTTACTAGGGATGATGAACTCGGTCCTAGGAATGACCAATCCATAGAGTTTATGAGGAAAAGGCCACATATATTTCGAGGTAAATTGTAGAATCAGGAAGAAGAGGAGTTGATTGATATGATCAAACACAAGTTTTAGTTCCTTGAAACCTCTGAGGTGGTCAGGGTGAGATTTGACTAATTTATTCTAGAAGGACCTACCTTTAGGTGGTTGGAATCTGTGCTTCAAGATGGGAAGCATGCACAATTGATCTGGAACAACTTTAAGTCTATTTTCAATTACTAGTACTATCCTGACATCTTGGATTATTCCAAATCATGGGAGTTCTTGTATCACATCCTGGTAAACCAGTAAGTAATGGGGTGTTCCAATCCCTTTGTTGAGAAAATTTGATATTCCCATTATATAGTCTCTAATGAGCATATTATGGGATGTAGGTTTGAAATGGGATTGTAAATAGAGGTCTATTCACAAGTCTTCTTATTATAGTTGAAGACCTATGAGGATGTGGTTGATCAAGCTTCTATGGTGTAGATAGAATGTAAGGGGATGTCTGGATTCATTGGTACAATATTCGGCATGTGAAGGAGTAGTTCATTGGAGAAGAAAAGAAAGTGAGAAGAGCATGGGAAGAAGGGAGGTGGTAGTTCAGGCCATCCTCTGAAGATTGTTTCATCATTGGCTTCTGATGTAAGTTCCATTAGGTTCCAAAAGTGCGGGAGTCCGGGTCACACCCAGCTTTCATGTTAATCGTCTCCATGGCCTTGTTATTACTATAGATCTATAGGTCACTTACAATAATTTTTAAAGGTGATGTGTCTCCTTCAGAGTGTGGTGGTATCTGCGGCTTCCAAATGAGTGTTTGTTCAGTCAGAGTAGTGAAGTAAAATTGGATATCATTTTGGGGGTCATGGTGGTAGGGTTGGATTGCCTTCTATGAATATACATTTCTAGAAATTTCTATAGGATATTACCCATTCTCAGGTAGAGACTATGAATATTTATGTTGTGGATCAAGAACCAGCAGGATCAAATGTAGAACCTTCAATAATTCGAGGTACCATTTTGATTTAACTTTCTATAGATATTTTTATTTTTGATAATGGTGCTTATGTTTCTTTATATATTCCCATATTGTAAATATTCTGAATTTTCCAACTTATTTTATGTCTTTTTTGATGTATTTGGTGATGATGTTTAGTAAGAAGAATGATAACGGTCCCAGGTTCCCGTCATGTATGCTTTCAATGAAGGGGGTTGAGAAGGAATGAGATCTCCTAGTCATAGATATAAAACATTTTAATGAAATCCTCAACATGTATTTGGTATTTCACTTTCAAGCACATAACAATTTTTATAGGTGGTGGGTGAGTTTCATGGAACCTGATGGTAGTCCTCGAGTTTTTCCTAGGGAATGGGATCGTTGGTCAGGTTATACGAAACCTCCACTCTCAGATTTGGGAATACTTAACTTCCTTTAATCATCACCCATGCTAGAGGATGATGGTTGTGTTACCGATGGTGGACTACCTCAGGTAGTCGATGAGTTCCTGGAGACATTTCCAGATGTTTTTTACGTTTTCCCCCAGAGCTGGATGTGGAGTTATCGATCGATTTGGTGCTGGGAACACAACTGATATCTCTTTCATCATATCTTATGGACCCCACAGAGTTAATGGGAATTAAATATATTTTTATATGATCTTTAATCAAAAGGATTCATTTTCATATGCGTCTCTCCTTGGGTTTCTCTTGTTCTTTTTGCGATGAATGCCGATGGGTCCCTCAAGTTGTGCAATGATTACCGAAAGATGAATAAGATAACCATAATGAAAAAGTATCATTTTTCCCAAATAGATGACTTGTTTGATCGGTTTAAGGGGTAAAAGTGGGTTTCCCTGATATACATGCATCTGCGTTACCACCATGTTTGGGTGAGAGAGGCCAATATCATGAAGGCGGCCTTCCAAATAGGTACGGCCACATCGAGTACTTGTTCATTCCCTTTGATTCGTCCAATGCTCCAGTGGTCATAATGGAACTCATTAATAGGTTTTTCTAATAATATATTTAATCCTTCATTGTGGTATTCATAGATGAAATTCTGGTTTACTCTGGATCTGAGGAAAAGCAAGATAATTATTTTCTGATTGTGTAGGTCACTATACAGGATCATCAAATTTATGAAATTTTTTCCAACAGATCTTTATGGATCAGGGACGTGAACTATCTTGGTCATGTTATCTCAGAATATGGGTTTTTTTGTGGAACAAGAGAAAATCAGTTGAGTTATGTAATGGGATATGCAAAATAATATATTTGAGATCATGATTTTCCTCATCCTGGAAGGTTACTATAGATGGTTTCTTTAGTATTTCTCTTAGCTTTCATCACCCATGAATGCACTCTCCTAGAATTGGGTGAAGTATGAATGGACCCTATAATGTTAGGAATCCATCATAGATTTAAAGTGGTCACTGACTAACTCCATGTGTTGATCGTTCCAGAATATGGAAGGGTTATGTGGGGTATTTCAAAGCTTTAGGTATGAGTTTCAAGTGTGTGCTTATGCAGGATGATCACGTGGTGGCATATGGTTCACACCAAATCTGACCACATAAAAATAATTACCTAAACCACAACATGAATATTGTATTAGTGATGCATGTTTTGATGAATTGGCATCACTACCTCTTTTTCGAGAAGTTTTTGTAATACTATAATCAGAAGAGGTTAGCATATATCTTATCATAGAAGGATATTATTGTGATGAAAGTTCATTGGATGAATTATTTGTAGTAGATAGAATTTGATATCATATATACCCCATTAAAGGGTAATTTGGTGGATGATTCCTTGAGTAGAAATGTGTCAGTGTAGGTTTGAGGAATTTTAATGTTGAGTGGACTCTGAAGGGACTCTTTGCACAGATGCATGTAGAGAACAAGGTGCACCATTGAGATGCGTTTTTGGTGAGTGTTCAATTGAATCATTTTATTTTCTTGTTTATTCAGTGGGAGCAACCCAGTGATGAGTTGTGTCAGTGGGATATGCAGATTCCTAATGGTGGGGAGATATCTATGGATATGCCATCATCTCCTGAGGGCATCTTATGATTCAAGGTTCGTTCAGTGGTGTAATTTTATCTGAGGAATGAAGTGATAAACGATATCCACTAATCACTGTGTGACATTCATCATGGTTAATCCACAATGTTTTATGATGTTATTAGAATGTTTTGGTGGCCAGGTATGACAATAGACATATCTGAATGTATCTCGAGATGCTATATATGTCACCATGTAAAAGTATAGAATCAAAAGAGCTCTAATTTCCTTCATCCATTACCTATTCATTACATAAAGTTGGATGAGGTTGTCATGGATTTCATTGTGTCCTTGACTCATACACCACAAGTTAAGAACAACATTTGGGTAGTGATTGATCATATGATCAAATCAGTCATCTTTATTCTAATCAGAGATACATCCAAATTGGATGAGTTGGGCTGACTGTATATTCACAAGATGGTAAGGATTCATGGTGTTCCTTAATTAGTTTTATTTAATAGAGTCCTTATTTTTACGACTTAGTTTTTTGTAGGCCTTAATAAGCCATTGGGGTAAAATATTAAGATAAAGAATGCATACCATCCTCCTAGAGATAGTCTTATGGAGCTTGGAAATCAGATTCTAGAGGACATTCTTTGTGCATGTGTTT
Organism: Viscum album; assembly: GCA_963277665.1. NCBI lineage: Eukaryota > Viridiplantae > Streptophyta > Magnoliopsida > Santalales > Viscaceae > Viscum > Viscum album. Next base: position 643,053,298 of record OY728140.1, read on the forward strand.
TGGATTTCAAAGGATCATGGGACAACCATTTGGGATTAGTTTAGATCACTTATAATAATAGTTATCAATACTATATTTGAATGGATCCTTTTGAGGCACTCTATGGTCAGCCATGTCAGTCTTTTCTGTGTTGGGATGAGTTAGGGGAGACATCATAGTTGGGGATGATCCATGTGCAAGAGACGTCTAAGAATGTGAAGTTAATCATCCGATGGTTATTGAAATCTAAGAGTCACCACAAATCTTATGCTGACAAGAGGAATCAATATCATGAGTACTGTGTGGATGATTGGGTATTATTGAAGGTTTCCACTCATTGGGGCCATCATCGTTTGAGAAAGTTGGGAAAGCTAACAACAAGGTATGTCAGTCCTTTTTAGATCACTAAGAAGATTGGTAGGGTGGCATAAATGTTTGACCTTCCTTACCAGTTAACATCATTTCACATGGTTTTCTATGTCTTCAAGTTGTTGAAGTACAATATGGATCCATCTCATTTGATGAAATTGGAAGGGTTAGACATAGATTCCTTTTTATCCGTGTTGAATGGATAGTGCGAATAATAGGTTCCCTTGAGAAGGTGCTTCAAGGAATGTTTATTCCACTAGTCTAGGTCCATTGGAATCTTTAAAAGGATGAGAATTAGTCTTTTGTGTGGAACTCGTGGGTTTAGTAAGAGTAACCATTCTTGTTTCCCTGTCAAGCTTTGGGATGATTTTTTGGGTAAGATAGTTTTCATAGTGGGGAGAATTGTCACATCAGTGTCCTTCTTTTCATGTATTTTCTCTTCTATTAGTGGACTATATTTTACCCCATAGGATAATCCTTGAATTTGGGAGTGATATGGAATTTTTTTAGTGGGAAGAACATGATGCACATTTTGGCCGCATGATTTACTATAATTTGCGGACAAACCGTGAACAGTGCCTAGGTGTTAAAAATATTGATTTTGACCATTTTTAGTTTCCATAAACAAATCTATTTCACCCCTTTATTCCCCCATTTACCCATTTTATCCACATAATGGTTCCAATATTCCTCAATCTCTCTTGGAATCCATTTTTAAGGTGTTTTTTGGTGGGAAAACATCAATATTCTTGAAGCAGGTGAATTTATTCCTTATTCCTTTATTCTCTTTAATGTATGTTCCCTCCTTTTTGAGGTTCTAAATTTTTAGTATGTAGGGTTTCATCTATAAGGTTTAATATTTGGTTTTTTAGTTCAACAATCTTGATTAGGGTTTATTTTCACTCACTTGTGGTGTAGTTGTATTGTGGTTTATGTTGCGCAAATAGATTTGGGTTTTTTGACATCCAATGGTAGGTTGTTCCATGTGTAAAAATTATTTTATTAATTTATCTCACTTGATTGAACTATTTAGAATGTTCTCCATCCATTGTGTGTGGTGTGATTTTTATTTGTAGCATTGATTATGTGTTTAATTTTAATGTATCATTTTTTATGAAAATGCGTTTTTTCTCTCAAAAATCCATGATGTATCATTGGAGTTGTTTTATGATTCATTTAATTTGTTTATTAAATGATTCTAGGGATTCCATTTAAATTTTGGTGTCATATTGGTGTGCATTTTTCCTTAAAAGAGGGGTTTGAATTGATTTTATGTGCAAATCCTTATTAGACTTTGTGAAATTGATTTATGAAAATTTTTAATGGTTTATTGAAATACATAATATGTTAAAATCGTGGTTGGGTTATGTTTGGTGTGTGTATGATTCAGAAATTTTATTTTTTATATGCATATTCTATTTTATAAAATGTAGAACTTTTTTGAGTACAATGAGGGAAGCCCATGTATATGGTTTGATAGACTAGGACTAGTATTCTAGTGATCCAGTAGTGGCTTCATTCATATTTAACCTAGAATGATTGATGATGACAACACTAAATAATCTATGAAAATTTTTGGGGACCACTAGGACATTCGGGACTCCCCTCTTAGTGGCTTGTGTAGGAGAATGTTATTGGTTATGGTTGGTTTTACATAATGATACGATGTATATATGGCCCCACAAATTTCTTCTGCGTAAGAGTATTCTTATAACTAGAGCTCCTTGATTATATTGTACCTAATATTGACATTCATTGTGTTTGGATAGAGATTTCAATAGCATGTGGTTTGTCTATAAAATTATTTATTCTTTAAAGTTTCTCTATTGAAAACTTTTTTCATTTAATGTTTCATATCTTAGAATTTATTACTATCATTTCTAGTTTTTAAAAAATTACATGGGTTTTGTCATAAAATATTTATCGCATGAAATTTTATTGGTTGGAATTATATTGGCCTTAGACTCATACTCTATATATACCTTTTGGTGTATGTAGACTTTGTAATGTTTGACACATGTAAGGGAATGGTCTTTAGAGATAACGGTTGGGGTTGTTAGCTTATTTTCCCAATGCAAAGTTGTAGAGACGTATTAATGGAGATGAACCCTATTGTGTGGTAGTTTTTTATATGGAAATGAATCTACTTTTTAGTTCTTTCTTTACCAGGAATTGTTTAAAACGATTTCATTAAATTCTGATTTTTAAGGCTTCTTCAGTGAAATATTTTTAGATTCATTTTATTTATTATTATTTGTTTTTTTATGTTTATAAAATTGGTTAAATAATTCCCAAACATTTAATAATGATATATGATAACTTTTTTCGATCGATGTGGACAGCTAACACCCTTCAGGTCGTTCTATAGACTGGGTCAGTGAACGGTTTAGTTGATGACTGGATCAGGTTCATGACATGACTGATGATTTTATCATATGGGGTTGGGTGGTGTGTAAAATATTTGTTACAAAAAACATTTGAATAATTAAAAACACAAGTAAATATAGAAAAACTAATGAATGTCCATTTATTTTATTATAAATAAATTGATAATGAAATTACATTGAGTTCTAAGAAGCATAGATTTTTATTTTATAGGGGATATTTTCAGTGCACTTTTCTCTTGATACAATGTAGTATGATTAAAATAAAAAAAACACACGCTTTGATCTTTTTTGTTTTCATCATCAATCCCTCCCAACCATAGGACGTAGATACATCTGATGATTGTTTGAAAAGAAGATAATATTTTTATCAAATTTTCCCTTTACTATGTATAGAATTTAGATCCTTTGTATATTTATGGAAAAGGAGAATGTAATATTGACATGAGCATAAATATTCATGAATTGTTTTGTGACTGATGAGATAATAAATCCACATACCTGAAACTCAAGGAATTTAATTCCTAATAATTGAAATATTCATATATTAATGAATTAGAAGGGAGGATCCCCCATCATTTAATGGGAAAAAAGTAACATAATTTTTTTGATTTTTCTCTTTGAAGATTTTAATGATGAATTGTTATTTACTGTAGAATATAAAAGTTTTATCCAATGTGGATAATAAGTTGATTTAATTTCTTAGGAATATTAATATTGATAACATCATGTGCATATTTATTTTTTGTACGACTAACTACATGGGAATATGATTCTTATATATGCAATGGAATTGGTAGAATCATTTTTTACTTGTATATTTTGATATAAAATTCATTTTTTATTTTTAATAATTTGTAAATTTTCCCCAAATTGTGTTGTTATTAACTTATATATCATGATACATAGATTGAAATTAAACAAGATTTATTATTAATAATTTTTTATGAGAATAATGACATTAGACATACCATATAAAATGGGCCAACTATAAAGGTTTGTTATGGAGAACCAGGATAATAGAGGCATGAATCTAATAAAAAACTCTTACTTACATCATAAAAGGTTGGTTTAAAAGGAAATAATGAAGAATTATCATGGGGGTATTTTATGTCAATAAAAGATCTTATCAAGATCATGAAACCACATGTCACAGTGTAATGTATAAATGTCACATCATGATGCTCCTTAAAATCTTTTAGGCCGTAAAAACAGTCCATAAATCCTCTTCAGGGGTATTTCCTCAAACATTTCAGTTTCAAAAACAACTATTGTAATTATAATCATAGGGGACAAAAATGGATTTTTTGATTAACATTAAGTTGAAACATGGTTTAAAGGAATAGAAATCCATGAGATTAACTAGGAATCACTTTTCATGCATTTATGGTGCTCATTTATAATTGGCCAAGAAACATTTGTGCCCTTAAAAAGGAGGCATATGTGTTTTTGGAATAGATATAATTTTTTAGGGGAAACTGTAGATGTTGGGATAATACTTCTACTTTATTTTTCTATATTCTTAATTTCATTATTTACCATCGTTATTATGATTCCTTCCTTGAATATCATAATATTAATTACCCTATAATTGGAGGGGTAGTTCTTCTAAGTGATTGGAAATAAATGAGGGTATAACTACTTTCTATGATTGAGTTTGTATTTTTTCATTTAATAATTTTCATTTAATAATTATTTTATACGGTGTTAATTTCGTTTCAACTTCCAATTAAAAATTTGATTTTATTAGGTTTAGATGTTTTTTAATGATAATGTATCCGAATAATGTTCCATTTATCCCTCCACCCAATTCAGTTATTAATCCGATGTAAATGATTAGGTTGTCTTAGTGATTTATTTATGATTATATCGACATGTGTGAAATTTTAAGTTAAAACTATTAGGATATTAAAGAATAAATATACCATGTTGTCTATTTCCCTATTTAATCTTTAGGACCAACAACAATGAAATACATTGAGGAAAGATGGTAGACCAATTTTAGATTTTAGTTTGAAAAATTATCACCAATAATAATATCACCTTTGGACATAGATTAATTGATCAAGGGATCCCTCTCACTAAGTTATAGAAAAATATAGGTAAAAGTTCAAAAAAATTGTTAGCATTATACTCAATTTTTCCAAACCTAGCCCAACCATTATATTTATTCAACAATTTGTAATTATCTAATTTGATATAGTTTCAAAAATATCAATCTTAAAATGGGAATTCGAATTAAAATTTCAAAAATAAACTTCAAAAGCGACATGAATTATTTTGTGTGATCCACTTCTAGATACTATCTAGTCTTAGAGATAATACTATAATTATGAAATAAATTGATTTTCTATGCCCCATAACAAGGCATGCATCAGTAAATTTTTATGGTTTTATTTTATAAATGTTATAAAATATGTTTATGTGTTTTAGGTATTTATAGTTTGTATAAGAGAATAGCATAGTCATTTATCAGAATTATGGTAGTGTAATTAATATGTCTACAGAAAATTACTGGTTGAAACATATGATGTCATCATTTATGTTATATCAGCGACTCATGTATTATTCCTTATACATTATATATTTTCATTTCACATTCTTATTAATTATAGTATTCTCATCCCTAAATTTTATTCTTTTAGTAAATTAATGAAAACACGTAGAACATGTTAACAACTGTGTTAATGGGAAATGAATCAATATTCAAAATGTGATGAAAAATATGTTAATTTTTTTTCAAATATTGTAGTGATACTAGCTCAATAAACATTAGTGATAAAACGTAACTTCATTTTTGTGGATTTTCTAACTTCTGCAGAAAATTGAATAAATAAATGTTGTTTAAATTATTAAACCAATGTCATCCTATATTTCTAGTTAAATGCATCTATTTATTATATAAAAATGGATAAATTCCATTGGAACGTTATTTTATATGATTTTATTTTATAATCAAGAAAAATTAATCATGTTCATTTATAGATTTGAAGTAGAAGTTTTTCAATATCATGTATTGATCAATAATATCAGAAATAAGTATCATATAAACTTCATGTACAATGAATAATTATATTAAATTTTATTTAATAAAATTTTCATGATCACTAATATATTAAAATGTTGAGAAATTTTCTCTGTGTCTAGTAAAATGATAATGAAATTATTTTAGTAGTATGAAGAAAATGACATAGGGCACAGAAGTATTGCCTCTTCAAATGAAATGATGGACAAATATTTATCAGATTAAAACCAAGTCCAAAAAAATCATTAGTTATTCTTTAATTTGATATCTATAAAGAAATATTTTTATATTTCATTAGGAGTAGATAAAGATTGGTTATTTTCAGTATACTTATTTTCTTTTAATAATGAATATAAGAATACATTTTTATTATATTTTAATTCATAAATCTCAATGAGGGAGGAAGAGTCAACTACACATATTTCAAAAATTAGGGATGAAGAACCATTAGTATTTTATCAATGGAATTGGAAAATGTGTAATGTATGAAAAAGGAGGGTATAATGCCTAATATTTTTAGAGTGGAATGACTAATCCAATAAATATGATATAATGAAGGAATGTTTCACACAATTATTAACACAAAATATAGTATTTCAATTTTATGTAACTTGAAAACTATATATTTTAGTGTACTATGATAAGGATTGTTGAGGGTAAAAAATTTCAACAACCTATAAATACAATGAAATAAGGAAACATGTATGTAATCACCACTACTGAGGTGGGTAATTAAAAAGTGATGGTGATAGGTACACATAAAATTAATTTCAAAATGGAAAAAATTCACTTAAGTCCAACACATTCCATCAGATATAGTATGTTTTATAGAAATATTTAATCACATATGAGAAATCATGAATTTGATATATTAAGAAAAATAGAAAATTATTAAAATATTGTATCTTAACCCTATAAATCAAAGCTAATAAATAATTTTTACATGATTCTATTATAAAATGTAGTTATTCATTATTTATTAGTAGTTTATAATATCCTAAATATGGAATGGTTTTAATTATGTAAAGATAATATAAATTGTGAGAAAAAAGTAATCTCATTCTATATACCAAACCATCCACCATTTAAATATAAATTCAATTAAAATCATGAATATCCTTTAGAAATATGTTCATAAGTAAGGGTGTAATTTCCTTTTTTGAAATCATACATGTCATAAGTTGATGAGAAAATGGAAAATATCATCCTTGAAAACATGTCAATAATGGTAGGATATTAATTTTTTTACATTGTAAAGAGAATCATTATCTTCCCCTAAATCAAATGAATTGTTTTTCCATAGAACATATACACAAATCTCTACCCCTAGAAATTATTTCTTATAGAATATATCCATTTGTAATGTTCATGACTTGGTTCACTTTGAATAGTAACCAAAACTATTTACCACAAGACATCAAGAATGCCTCCTCGTATTCCAGTGGCTTATGAATAGTAGTTTGGGTATATAATGATATAGTGGGTTGTTTATATCCCTATATTATAGTGCAAAATAATATAAAAAGCACTGAAATATCATCATACATAATAATTTTTCAATGTTTTAAAAATAATTATAATATTTAATAAATAATAAATAAATATTGAATCATAAAGTCATACAAGATCGTAGACGTGCTAGAATTTTAAAAAAATGATTACTCATTGGGAGAAACTGAAATTTTAAGAAAGGAAAAGATAAAATTACATAGAGGCTCTATTTTCACCCCAAATTCACACGTTATCCCAATATCTATTATTTTCCAAACTATATTATTTTATCAGGATACTTTTTCTATATTCCAAACCTGAATGTACAATCATTGAATTCTTATCTGGTACCCAAGTTCCATATTCACTTATTAGGGTATGGTTGTAACTCAATAGGGAACCACCCACATGGTCTTACACAAAACTAGTAAATATTGTGAACCCATATATATTGATAAAATGATGAAAAATAATTGGGTATGCCTAAATAAAATAACCACCATCGAAACACATATTCTAATATGATACATAATATTGAACATACCTACATTATCAACTACCTGTGTGCCTTTTAAAAAGTCATAAAATAATGGAAACTGAAGATATATGAAACTACCAAACCCTAATAAGCTATACTATGTATTCTATAGTATCATGATGAAATTTGACCATTATGATGTAATACAAGGATGTCGAGTAGTCATTATGAATAAGTTAACCCTGTGATGTAATCCTAAGAGACCTATTTGTTAGAAAGAAAGAAATAAAACCTAGAAGGTAGTACTTAGTGATAAATAACATCAATAATCACCATTAACCCCTATGAGTTAATCTTTGGTGGTCATAATAATTGTTCACCATTACTGATTCCCTTAGAGTAACCCTAGGAAGTCATAATAATCTGATGTCATTTCCACCTGACAAGGGTTGAACCTATGAAATCATAATAACCAAGAATCCTATTAGTCTCATTGTTTGTTAATAACAATAGTCATATTCAAGAAGAATTTTTTCTGATCCTAAGTTGGTAATCCTAGGTGATCAATAGTATCATGCATAATAGATGAATATTTGTGGGGAACCAAGGTAGCTTGTATAACTCCAAATATAAAATATTGATTATTCAGATACTATGCATCATATACATAAATCATAAACTGATAAAGCTAGTGAATCATTACTATAATATCTCATTTTAAAATAATAATGAAAATAATTATTGACCATCCATCTGATCTCATCTCAAATCATCATGTTTAGTCACTGAAGAACATGACACCACATCGCTGAAAATTTCTCATACACCATCTCAAGATCAATGAAACACTATGGGACCCACTATGGTCTCCTTGTTCTAATCATTCCAAGAAAAACTTCTTGGGTCCTGTTATCTCATCATCCTCACTTGATTCAAATCCATCATTTAGTTAGAATAAATTCCCTCTACCTCATCATCATTTTTTGTGACCACATTGGCCTATTATGCAATTAAATACTTGATCCTATCTATAGAGAAATGTTTAATATCATTTTAGAACTCAATTCATCACTATTCTTACCGCCCACACATCCTAACAAGAAATATACATATATTCTACCAAACCAAGTAATTATAACCTCAGTAGTTTAGGAGCACTCATCCAATAGTAATCTAAACTATTCAAAGGATACAATGCATCCCAAGGTTCCCACATGTACAATCATAAGACCATCCATCTCAGGTCATCACTCACAACTTTTTGAATGTCACCAAGGGCACCTATCATTGGGGAATCCAATAAATTATCATTTTATTTTTTGTTAATTCTCACCACTTAGGGTCTTAGTTAAATAAAGAACAAATTTATAATGAGTCATTGACCATTGCAGGATGAATAAAATAATACAGTGGATAGTGGTTCATCTAGGCCTTAAGATCTTTGTTTAGACTATAAAAATTTACCCACATTAAAAATATAAATTTAAATAAAATGGGATTATATACCATAGTTTTGGGACTATATGTCACATAGATATGTAAATAAATTTCTTATGCCCAAGGGGTTTTATCGCCGACCACATAGATCAACCCTAAAGATATTACCTTTGAAAAATTTCATTATTGATTCACCAAATTATTCCCACATCCAATTGGTCATTGTATTGAATCCCAAAAATCATCATCAGTTAATAATAAGGAGCAATTCATTGTAAAAAATTATAATTAATTATTTAATGTAATTTTAATAATTTATAATTTATTTTCATATTTTATTTAATTAGGTATGTTTACTTAAATGTCATAATAAACCCTAATTGTACCAAAACTATGACTAAACAATAACAGAAGGCCCATGGTGTACACCTAAAAATATACTTTGAGAAATTACTATCTCTCGACTCTTGGTTGATCATCAATTTCATATAATTTAAACCACATCATAAAAACTGTCATATACCTTAACAAAAACATTGAGTGATTGTTTGTAGATACAATTTGGTTATGTACTCTAGATAATAAAATTTGATGTCTATAATATTAAATTATTTTCATCATACATCAGTCTAAATCATCAACATAACTATACCAGGGTCAAACCAAACCAGATCCAAAGCAATAGAATCAAAGAACAAAAAATAGAAGGAGAGGATCATAATAAATGAAATGAATCATTACCTAAAAAATTTATTCCCTTTAATAAAATGCGTATGGGGTAATTTAACCTCTTGTATTAGTCAAACATGATAGGGAGAGGATAGATAGTTGTGGGTTCAATTCCATCATGGAAAAAAGGATAATTTCACACTTTATGAAAATTATTTGGTAATATGTTTTTCTAAAATATGCACTGACCATGAATATGAGACTATCTATGAAAATATAGCTCACTTGATTTGGAGTAATTGTATTCTAAACAATATTCAAAACATATAAAACCTTGCTAAACTAAAATTTAATGTATTTTAGGTTTTCTCTATAATCATTCACCAACCATGTACCAAAATCCAGAACTAATCTAAGATGCATATTTTTATATGAAATATGTTTGGGTAACCATTAACTATATACTATGAATACATACATATCATGAAATATAAAATATGTAATAGGAAACACCACTCACATAGAGGGATGCATGTTTTCCCCCAAACCATGCACATAAAATCTAAATCGGTGAAGAAACCTTGATAAACTTATAAAATTTGTGCTTATTCTTAGAAGACTCACCTAATCACTTGAGACACGTCTAGGGAATCTATATGTATCTATGGTCATCACATATTAAGGATCCAACTCTCGAAATTCCGATCTGAATATTTTCCTCAAAATCAATCCCTCACTATACTCAAAGATCAAATTCCCTACATAATTGGTATACTAAAAATGGTCGTTTGATTTTATAACCTCACCACCATAACACTATTCATCCTTGATAAGATCAACTATAACACATCCATTAATCTCAACATATCTCATCCATAAAATCAATCTCAATTTAGTGTTTTCAATCCTAGAACATAAAAATATCTCACATTTCAAATCACTAAAAATAAGGTACATTGTTCACTAAAAATGGTTCTTTCATTAAATCACTCACCGAGACCCCTATATAGTGCTTAAAGAAACACATATATTTTGAGAAATAATTATTTCATTAATTCATTTATATACATGATTATGGTAATATTCACAATAGGGCATATATTATAAGTAAAATTCCTGATCTTTAATTCCCCTCACCATTATAATTGCCTATTTAAACATGTATTCAGTGGTATAAGAACATTGTTGGTGTGGTTTTCAAATCAAAACACCAATAAATATTTTAGAAATATATATAACCTAGTTCCAATCCTCATCAATAATTCTAAACTGGAACATATAGGTCTCCATTATCCCTGTAGAGAGCCGGAAATATTGAATTTTCATTAAAATTATTTAATAATCCTCAAAACACACCCTTTATATCTGAAATGAAATTTATGATGGGTTTCCTAACCCAAAGCATCCAATTATATTAAAAAAATTGATTATAACTCCTATATATTACTTTTTTTAAAAATTCAGAGCCACTAGCACTGACACACTATATTATCAAAAGATCATGAATGAAAAATATATAGAGGAATCACGCGATCATAAGAACATCCAAGACAATGTTCATGTCTAACTCTCATTTTAATTCTGTGGTTTCATCACCCACTATCCACACTTGTCAACATGATCAAACCTGAAAAATCATTACCCTTTGATTAGGCTCAAGAATGAGTCATATCAAATTCATTCTGATACCAATTTAATCTCATAGACTCTATCAAATACCTCATCAAAATTTCCAAATCGTGTACTGTATATGGAACTATATAAAATCATATTCTTATAAAATATGGTTTCTCAGAACCACCTAAAACATATAATTACAAGTACCATCCTATCCCTGACCCTTCCCTTATAGGTTATATATGTTTACAACCCCTGCTCAGTCTATTACTGCACATAATGACATGACATGAACACTCCAATAAAACCCAAATCTCGTCATAGAAAAAACATTTCAACCAATTTATGGCCCATTAGTAATGAACTAATCAATTACCTTAAAAATCTATCGATTCATAATAACTATCCCACACTATAATGACTTGTTATTCACTCCCCACCATATGTATTTTCTTATACCACTCCTTGATAATTACCATAATAGATTATATTCTGATGTGTGTGACAATCCTCCCAAATCCACACTCATCCACATACGAATCCTGAAACCTTGTGATCTATAGTTTCATAATAATTTAATGGAAATAATTTATTTTTTAATTAATCCATGATCCTCTATGACCACAATGTATAATCAAAACCATCTGTCCTCATCCCAAAAATGGAAACTGACTAATTCACATTTTAATGACACCACTAATAACTGACACAAAACATTTCTATCTTTTTTGAACTCAACAGTCATATTCCCCCATACCTCCTATTGTCAAAACATGAATCCCAATCCCAAGAGTTTCTAATCTCATCAAACATATTCCTAATATAATTAAATACTAAAAACTATCCTCTCATATGTAATTTTTATCTATCTAGAGTCACCTTTGGGGTACCTCTTTAAAGGCGATCATTTCAACCATGCCAAGGACTATTGCACAATCACCCTCCAACTAGATTCATTTCAAAATATCACTATATTCCTCTAAATATCTCACCATATTGTTGACTATTTTTTTTAAATTAATAGGTTTAGGCATCCGACCAATTATTACATAAAAAATTAAACCTCAATACCAAAACAATAGAACTCATAGTGTTATATGTCCAAATTCCAAGGTAACTACATGACTATACCATATTACTAGTTTCAAAAAAGGAACTCTAATATAACAACATGAAGTATCTACCATAAAATATTCCTCTATTTCACTAAACAATATGGTTAACACATAACATGATTTAACCTCATATATATACATATATCAACAATCCTACAAATATCATGGGGAACACCTCAAAATTTTAGACTCTCTTGGATAACTCATTTAAAATAACAACCAATATATGGGGTATCATATATAAATATGTTAGATATTAGTTACCCAATAATTAGATTATTATGTAACTGATCCTCACTGGGCATCTCCACACAGTACTACGACCTCAAAAACCACAATGAATTCTTAGAACATAAGTGTGGGTAACTACAATTCTCTATGATGATCAATGTTTTGTACTCAATGGTCATATGGTTCAATTAAGTAAAATTCCATCACCAATATTTTGGAAACACACTATAGGTTTTTATTAACACACTATATATGCCAACCAATTTTCTCTCTCTACACAGAACTATAATCACCCATATGAGGTTTATTACAAAGGAATTAAATTTATGTTTCTACCCACTATGGGGAAACATACATCCCTTAAAATATCAGGATATATATCCATATTCATTAAGAATCACATATATTTAGAATCACTATGACCTATTATTTGAAGAAAATACAACTTAGTTTAGTTAGGATAGTTACATCACCATGTTACTTTCTAAAAAACCATATAAGTTAATTTTGACACATTAAACAATTGAACCCTCTATATTTAGTGCAATCCATCACATAAAACCTAGTTTATATCATGTGAATCATAAGTAAAAAAGATGATTAATGTTAATAGGTAACATTCCAATAAACCATGATAAAAGAAACAATACAAAACAAAAAAATCTAAATCCACAACCCATGTTCATCATGATATGTGAAATCATAGAACTGTAATACTAGTATCTAAGAATACTAGTACCATACCCCTGGTAAGATATAAAACCTTCAAGAAATGGTGTTCTTTACACACAAGAATGATATCCATTATAAGATCAAAAAAATTTACATCACTCCTTTCATTAATCTCCCGAAATGGAATGAAAAAAAATATAAAAAAATCTATGATATAATTCACATAAAATCTCTGACACTACATTGTAACATCTGCAGCCCAATATAAAATTAGTAGGTACTATCTTGGTTTTCCACATGATATCAGGCATGTTTTTTATATTCTATATTCTAATGACTAGTAGAAGGGGTATAGGGTGATACCGCTGGAATACAACAGTCACATATCAGGTAGAACATCAATATAATATAAATTATAAATCCATCCACATTTATAAATCAGTGTATGAAAAATTAATAAACAATAATAAAAAAAGATGAATGCATACACTCATATAGACTCCCCATCATGATAAAATTCAACAATATTGACTACCCACTAAAATGATTACATACATAAGGTAAAAATGTAATTAAATACATAAAATCACTGTTTAAATCCTTGAGACTCCCCTCATCCCAATATATAACCCTTATGAGCTATCCCTTATGACCAATATACATTAATCCTATCACAAACCAAAACCTATGTTGAGTGATGAATTCTTGAGTATAAACATTCTAGGGCCACCCGAGTATTGTGAGTATAAAAATCATTAGGGAACCACTAACACTTTCTTGTACATTAATATAAAATATGATGAACACATATAACATTATTTTATAAACTAATAAATCAAAAAATTCTGAAGAATAAATCAAATAACCACCTTCTATGCTCTAGTTCTAATGTGACACTTAATATCACATATACCATCTTTGTACAATTCCATGCTCCCTTTTGGTATTTAAGACTATCATTCCAACACGTATTAGGTTAAATTGTTGATACATATGATTATATCGGGGGTGATCGATTGTATCACACATAAATAAAACCCCTTGGAGGTATTTCTAGGAGATCGAGCAGTCATCAAGTATAACCCAACCCATAAGAGGAATTCAGAGTAGATCTAGCTATCATAAAGAATAATGCAACAAGTATGAGGTAATATATGTCAATAAATAATATCAAGAATCTTCATTTACCCCTAATATGTAATCCTTGTAAATCATGTGAATATGGAACCATCACTATATCCTAGGGTTTACCAAAGGAAATCATAATCCCCATGAATCATAAAACACTCCTAGGGGTGACTCCTTAAAATAATAATCATTAAGAATCATCACTAACTATTATATTGTTCCCCAACATAATCATATTTTTAATGGATCAGCACTATCCACATTGTTGTAATCATTGGAATGAAATAGAGTCACGAATAATTGTAAACTCCTAGGGGGACATGAGGTATTCCATATATTTCATGGAAAACAAGCTATGTACTCATAATTATATGGATAATATACATAAATAATTATCTCATAGGGATAATGCACCCCTCATGTAATAGAATATTTTAAAATAATAATTAAATCATGATTTGGCCATATTCTCGAACCCATATGACATTATTTTGGTAAAACTCTCCTGTGCATGATCCATAAACACTCCCAATTTACTATACACAACATCTATGTTCTAATGTATCACTAGGGAACCTACTAGTGTATCCTAGGTATCATGATTCCCAGAAACACTTACCTCGTTCCTTTATATCATATTCCCCACCAATGCCCAAAACTACCAGTAAGAGGGAATCACATCCCCTGATGCCATCATCATTATATCGATGAATCACCAACCACCTTGTAAAGTAAATAAATTCACAAATCATGAAGAAATAATTTAATCTCTTATAAATATTCAATTCCTCAGTTATTCATCCCACACACCATACCTATCTATAACTCTCCATAGGGTCTTCCCCAAAAATTAATTGTATTCTTACTATTGGAGGAACACTCTCCCAATTGTAATATCAATTAGCCTAATGATTTTTGGAATCATAGGGTTTCGAAATTTCATGTACCTGCACCATATATCATAATTCATTACATATTGATTCCAAGAAGTTATTGAAGGGTCATATTAATATGGAATTTACATATTTAGAATTGAATTTCAATTAATTTACAATCCCAATGGTCCATGTACCATAGGGAATGAATTTATATTTAACACCACAACTATTGGAAGATGGGTTAATTATTCTAGTGAATAGAGTTCCATCATAGCCCTGGATATTTTTTTCATTCCATATGTATTTTATATTAATTACAATACATAATTTTAATAAATTTCTTCAGATTCCCTTGATGGTGAGACTATATATAACGTTTGAACATTAACAAAATTCATCTACCAAATGGGAATTCTCCAGATATCACCTACCACTTCAATGATGTTATCCCCTTTGAAACACTTTATAAAAGTTTCACATAAGCCCACTCACACCTGATGAGACATTATTTAAATTCTAAGGCCTCAACAGAGATCATAAAATAAAATAATAAAATAATATAAATATATATATATATATATTATAATTACTTTATTCTCCTCTAAGAAATTTTAATTAATTTAAAAAAATTTCCAAAATAATCTTAGAAAAAATCATATTCTACGAAACTAGGTATACCAATAATTTAATTTTATTTAATCCATGTCCTTCAAAATAATCATATATTGAACTACCTCATACAAAATGGAATGTGAAGATGTGATGAAAACCTCTTGATATATTCTATATCATATAGAGATGAATTAACCATAATATCATATTATTTCCACCTTGATTTGATGGAATTAATCCCTAAAACACTGACCAGGTTACAAAAAATTCCAAGGGGAAGAAGGAGAAATAAATAAAAAACCAATAAAAGTAGTGAATCATTATAACTGGATTGTAATTACCACCAAAACTCCCTATTTACAGTTAAAAATAAATGAGTTTTAGGGGTAGATCCATCAAAGATTCTTAATTCACATGGGGGAGAGGATATAGGTGCTAGGATCAAATTCATCTAGGGAAAATTGGAATTTCACATTTTTTTAACAATATTTTTCTACATGATTAGAAATTATATTTCACTATCCCATACACCAACCTCATGGATTAAACTATCGTTGGTTACATCCTTTATACGATATGATGACCTAGATTTCAGAACTATACATTTACTACAAAAAACACCATTGAACATAAATTTTTTTATGGGTTTCCTATAACTGTGCATCGACCTTGTCCCATTCTCCAAAACCAATCCAAGCCCCAAGATTTTACCTGAAATATAAATAGTTAATCCTTAATCATTTACAATTTTTAGAGACTATTAGTGAACTGTACAAAATGATCTTTAAACCTCCATATTCTTAGAGGGGTAGAATGTTTCCCCTAAACCATGCTCAATAAACCATGAATCAGAATTAAAGCATTCCATAACATTAAAAATTTATCCTGATCCTTTTGAGACTTACCAGATAACCTGATGAACCTATATATATATATTATACAAATATAATAACAACACATAATGTTTCTCTAACCATCATAATTCTGATACAAATCCAGAAATTAAGAAAACCCATTATGAAACTAAAAATTTATATTCATTATAGAATTCACAACTCAAATAGGGAATAAGATTTTACACAACCAAATATGAGAAATTGAAGAAAAACTATGAGATAATTTTTAAAAGGTTTCTATACACCATATTGAATCACTAAAGGGTTCGATAGTCTTTTTTAAGAATTATCTATGGTTAAATAATATTTGCATTGATTGCAGTGAGATTTTCAAAAACATGATAAATAAAAATTATCCTATAAAATATATTTACGGATTCTCAATGAACATTGTGAAACTCAATAATTATCAAAAATGGATATTCGGTAAAGATTTCACTAATGGAATGTAAAAAATATGTATATTGTTAATAATAAATTGGTATATGATATAGATGGTAAGAGTTAATTGTGTTCCCATTCTAGATCACAAATCATCAAGTAATCCTCATATAATTTATGAATAATGTCATTAAAGAATATGACAAAAAATATATGGTATTATTTAATAAATACATTCAATATAGAACAGAATAACGTTAAAAATGAGGATAATGTAAATCTTGTGTTAAAAAAATTTCAAAAGGATAAATTATACGTGAATTAAATGAAAATTTATTTTCATATAGGTGAAGTTAACTTATTTGTGCATATAATCATATGTATGGGGATATCTATTTATTATTCAAAATAATTATTGGTTGGAGAATATACTAAAGAATTTTTTATGAATGATATTGATAGTCTCTGTTGATTAGTAGGGAACTTGACACATCTATTACAGGTATGGAAAATGTCTTTTAAAACATAAGGTAATTATTTGTATAGAATGTTGGACACAATTGGTTTTCTCTAGATGGGTGAAAAAATATAGTTTTCATTATTATTTGAAGTTTATTTTTGTGAATTCATAGATAATACGAATTAATTAATTTAATTTAATTTCAAGAATAAATATGGAATATGAGGGTTTTAAGGTTGGATTACTAATTGAAATTCTATAATAGAATTTAATGTTTTTTAATATTGTTTTTAATAATTCATATATGATAGAATCCCGAATTGAATAATAAACCACCCTAAATCAAAATAAATATTTATGTTTAACAGATTAGTAATAATTGATTGATTTACACTCTTTATTACTCATATGAAATGATAAAAATTATACATAAATATTATATTACTCTTAAATAGTTTGGTACAATACCAATTGGTTTTTGATGTACCTTTCATATTAAAAATATATTCCCTATTTTTGGACCAAAGGGTGTTATTTGCTAGAGCTATAGTATGGTTTGTGTAGTTTTTCAATCTATGTTGGGTTTATCAAGGGGTTTTCAAGAAATGGACTCTTAGAGAACTAGCTAAAGTATGTATTTAAGGTGGTGTAGTTTCCAGGTGGTTTCCAATTTTTTTGGCCTCAAATTCGGAGTTCAATTGTTTTTGAAAAGGATGATTTTCCATATAAGAGTGAATAGTACGTGGACCATGAAACATGGTTCACATATTGAAATGATGTTATGTTGTAATGGTTCATAGATAGAATATTATATGTAGATCACATTGGAGGAATGGTTCTTAGAGTGAAGGAGCTCCACCAGAAGACCTGTGGTTCACCGAATTCTAATGGTTCATAAGGTGGCATATCGTTCACAAAATGATATGGTTTTTTCAGAGGCCATGAAGGAAAAGGTGGTAAATTCACCATGTTAGGAAGAACGGATCACAAGAGAATGGTACACTGTAAAGATTTGTTAAACCAAATATTAGTATTTTTTTAATATCTATTTGGATATGTAAAGAGAAATAATCCCATTATTAAGCAAGAACTCCTTGATTAGAACTTAGGGGATAATTTATTAATATCCAGAATGAGTTCAAGGGAAGACAACCCCACAATCGAGAAGTTGTTTTCTATGAGAATTCCACAAAAAGAAATGTGGTCCATGGAGACAATCTAATTAATGGGTTTAGTGGGGCAGTGAATAAAAAAAGAAATTTTTTTCTGTAAGGTGGTTCTTTGAAGACAGTTCAAGATTGACAGTTCACGGAATATGAGTTGGTATGTGGAGAAGAAGTGGTACACAAAAGCGGTATGCATAGTCAGTTTCTAGAGTCAATATGAGGAAATGTATCATGAATAACTCATAGTATGAAGTGTATTTCACTACATGGAGTAAGTTAAATGTTTGTAGAGGAAAAATTAGTGAGCTACTAGTGCAGAGAAATCTGAAATACCACTCTAGGTGAAAAAATGGATTCAATAATGAATCTTTTTTTTATTGAGGATGTATGATTTGATACCAACTGATAAAAGAGACCTTCAAGTTGATAAAACAAGTTCATATTTTTTCTAACATAGTGACCGAGGTCCATTCAATGTATGTGATCAAAGGGATGAAAATTAAAATCTTTAATACCATGTAAAGGTAGTGAACCTAGAATAATGTGATTGTGCAAAACGTTTTTAATTAATAACTAGTGAAGATTAGTGGACTCTGGTATGACTAAAAACCTATCGGTGTATGATCCTTGGACTAGCCCTTAGTGGTGAACCTTGTAATATTTTTTGGTCCTTCTATGTGTCAATGTTTAAATTATAGCACATTACCAATCGATAGATTTATAAATTTCCAACCAATGAAGAAACATGTTCCATTACATTAAAGTAAAAAAATTAACACCCTAATTCACCCATCCCTTCTCAAGGTGTTCTGGGGTCTTTTACCTTTCATCCAAAAAAGAAACCAACATTTTCTAGACATTCTCCACTTATCCTAGACTGTTAAATAATATATAAACTAAATTTAGGGGAGTTATAAATGGAACTAATCAACTATGTTAGTATACAAGGATTATGTTTAATAATTCAAACACATTTTTATTCAAAATACTAATCATACACTAAATACCAAAATCAATTAACAAAGGATGAACTTTTACTCAATAATATATTAAATTCAAGAATTAAAAGTTGGTTCCCCTTCCATTAACCAATCCCATGATGGTATGATCACCACATTGATAGGAATCTTATATTGAAACAGGTGAATGAAACAAAATTATAGAAGCATGAATAAAAAAACATAATTTGTTTCAGGGCTAACAACGTGGGAAATAAGAAATTATTTTCATCACAAACATTCTCCCTTTTTAAATTAGTTTTTATCTTTTTTTTGGTAAAAAGTTTCTATATTATTTACACTTTTAATTTATTTATCTTTATGGGGATTCTTGTTTTCCAAAAAAATCAACAACTTTGAATTGTTATGTCTCTTCCTTCTTTAATAGTTGATCATGAGGGAGTCATTATTTTTCAATTCTTTTTTCATTATTTTTTAAATCCATATTGATAAAAATTTGTATTTAATTTATTCAATTAGTACAAGAACATATTTTTAATACCCCATGGATTTTTTTTCTTTTGAACATGTTCCATGATAAAACTAAGTGTTATACATGATATGGCTCTTATAAATATATCTGGACCAAGTTATTTTAGCCTATTTTTGGTATAAAGACAATAACCATGGTGTGAGAACTTAGAAAATTAACGTGGAATTGAAATTCCTCTGATTATTATTATATTATTATGCGATCTTCCACCATGAAAGGTATATTTATTAATATTTTGAAAATCAAATACCCTTAATAATGTAGTGATTTCCATGATGAATTGGGGTCATTATTTTCTAATCCATTTGAATATATCTTTTGTTTTAGTCTTGGGTTAAATTCCGTTAAGTCATAAACCATACATTCTTGCATATGAATCTTATGTTTTGGAAAAATTTAATATTATTTATCGAATAAATTATCCAATATAAAAGTATATACTATTATATACCATTAATATATCTTATCAAGATGTTTTTTACAATTATGTAACTACATGAAGATTTTCTTTTATAGATATTCATCCTACAAAGCTAGGGATTGATACATACTGTAGAATGACTCTTATGGGTCCATATAAGATTATTTTAATCAATAATTTCCTTAGTGGCAGTTTCATTTTCCTTTATGCGTGAAAAAAACATAGTCTTATATATCCCTGAATGTTTAATTTAAAATGAAGAATATTCACTTAGCATTAGAAGGAATTTGTGGATTAACACATACTTATGAATTGAATGACTCAAACATATTCTAAAACTTTTCCATATTTTTTCCCACTACCACATAATTACAAATACTTATGTATTTCCTTCAATATAATTTCTTTTATGCATGTCAATAATTTTTTTAATTCTCTATCTTTCTATACATGACTCATAAATGTTTCATATATTATTAAAATTTTCCAGATCCTTATCCAAAAATTTATTTCATATTATATTATAATATCATACTCAAAGTCATATTATTCCATTTTAACTTCTCTCTAAGTGACATAATGAATTAATAACACATATTATTAAGATTAGTGTAGTTCTAATTTCCCACAATTGTACTCAATATATTAATATAAATAAAACACAGATTTGTTCGTAACCTATATCCACAAATAAATTCAGATGAAATCTGTCGGCTCAGTTCAGTTTTTACTTGATAAAAAGTAAGGCATCGTGATATAAAGTATGCCATTGTATCCTTCATCCCTGGACACCATTACAGAAACTAGAGGTCATGGTATACCTTCACCACTCCATGATGTACCATAAAAGGCGATGTATGAAACTCCCTCATCACCTCCTCCTGTAGCGCCACCAAAACCATGGTGCACCCTCCGAAGAAGGTGACTTGTTACCCACCTTCTTGAAATCCATCAGAAACATGTCCTCTAGATATCTGAGCACATCAAGCCTCGTAGTGAATATCTCCAAGATGTGCCTCCCGATTTTGTTAATGAAGTGGGGGAGTTAGAGTCATAGACTGGTGGTATGTTTCTCCATCTCCATCCATAAAGTATATCGACAACACGGCTGGCTGCTCTATCGCCTGCCTTGGCAACTATAGACCAGGCCACCCACAGAATGCATCTATTACCACGTTCCCCTTCCTAGAATTATATACAATCACAAATTCATAGTCTGGGAGGAACTCTAGTCCTCACCAATGTCTTAGGTTCAGGTCTTTTTGATAGAAGATATACCTTAGACTCTTGTGATCAGAGTAGAATGAATCAATTTTTCCCATCAAGTAATATCGCCGCATCTTAAAGGTGAAGACCATTGTTGCGAACTCCAGGTAATGGGTATCGTATTTCAACTCATTCTCTCTCAGTTGCTAAGATACATACACGATCACTGCTCACTCCTACATTTGGACACATCCAAGTCCTACCCCAGATGCGTCGTAGAAGACTACATACCCAACGCCCTATTCTGGTACCCTTAAGATGGGGGGAAGTCGTTAGTCTCTATATCAACTGCTAAAATCTCTACTAGAACTTCTCCATCCATAGTAATGGCTCCCCCTTCATTATCATAGTTTAAAATGGTGTCGTTACCCTGTAGAATTATGGTACAAATATCTGGTAGTACCCAACCCAAGCAGAAGTACCTCTCCCTTCGGGGAGGTAATCCTGGAAACATCTATTGTAATGATGCCCCCAAACTCTTCCACTTTTGTTGTGGACTAATAACTACAAACTCCTACTACCATGAGGTTAAGGCTGGCTAACCCAAGAGTGATCAGCTGCACCCTACTAAGATTGAGTTCATCCTGTGCTGCTCGGATTTTTTTTCCACTGACCCTAGAAAACCCATTCCAATGTTATAGAGAGACTACATCTATTTTTTCTAATACAGTCAATCTGAGTATGAACTATGGATGACCAGTCCATACCCAAACTAACATCGTAAGGCCTCGACACTTCCACCAAGATGTTTCAACTGAAACTCTATCCTTAAGAGTCAGATCACACCTTGGGCATAAGTGTGATTATTGAGTCTCCTGCCATTGGTATCTCCAGACGTAAGGGTCATGTCCATGGTTTAATCGGAAACTATGGGTCTTGAAAAAGATTTGTGGAAAGAAATATGAATTGGTACGTATTTCAATTAATATGGAAGCTAGTAGTAGACACAGGTCGTATCTTAAATCATTCGTGGAGCCCTTAGGCCACACCCTTTTACCGCATGAAGCTTTTCCCTTCCCCTATCCTCTAGCTCCCTGAGCCTGGTGGGGAACACATTGGGGTGGTGGTTGTATCATTTTAAAATTTACAGTTCCTCGTGCTGATATACTAGCTCCACTTCCATGTCTGTTACCCTGCATATTCATCTCTCCATATCACTTCATCTTCCCAAAACAGTTTACATGCCCAAGACTCTGATACTAGCATCAGTTTTCAGCTTTCACACTACTAACATTCACTGTAATTATCTGCTCATCCAAATAACATTCAACCACAAAGGATTTATCTATCACCCTAACAGAAGTTGGAATGATTATAAGAATACTACTGGCTGAGATGTCCCTAAACACACCTTGCTCGGAGGTCCAAGCCCTGAAGAACTGACCGTACTGTATTCATCGAGTACCTAGGATGGTTGATACCCCTCAATGAATACAAAACTACTGACATGTCATCCTGTCGATGCGTTAGAAGATTTGGGGAGTACTCATACCTTAGATTTATATGGAAAGAGACCCCCTACTATGTGGAAGGTTCTCAAACTTGTCCATGAAAAAGTCACCTCATCACAAGATCAAGGTAATCTAAACACTGTCATCCTCTAGCTAAGTCACGTAGAAGGCTCTCTACTAGGACCACCATCTGTTTGAATGGTGCCCTAGCTAGATGAAAACACGGTTACCTCTTCAAGACAGTCCTTACCCACCTGTGAGTTTTGATCTCCTTGGAACCAGAGTGGTATCTGATGCTGAAACACATGTAGGACACCAAGACTACAATTTTCCTCTACTGGTACCACCTGTTGTAACTGTTGACCAACAGGCAGGGATAAAGCATGCACACTACCTGAAAGTACAATCTCGGGCAAACTTCTATGTACAAAATGCTCATCACTATGCAGACCAACCTCATGGTCACTCACTAATAAAAACAAGCAGCTAGGATCACCATATGATATGCTGGTGTACCAAAAAGTCTGAAAACTCTAGGAACAACCTCTATCTAGTTCTCAGCTTCCTGGTTATCTGTCTCGTGTCTAATCATTAGAGTATTCTATCATTGGAGCTTGTGAAACACACTCAATTGGCGTTCACGGTCCCTTGGTAGAATCTACTACCCAATGGGTGGTGGTGCTACTGGTGCACAATCTTAATGTGCTAACACAGTAAGAGGGTCATGCATTGAAGAATTGTCACTCTTTGGGCTGTTATTGTGTGCTCTATCAGGATTCCTAGATGGATGTATATGTGGCGGCATCTTAAGAAAAAACATGAGAGCCACAACCAATAAGTTATACCTGGCGAGCTGACTCAAAGAAAACATAAGAAAAACTTTTCAAAACAAACTCAATCAATTTTTTCATGCACTGAGTTGGAAATCAGAATTCAGGGTCCGGGTGTATTGATACGTCGGCCACTTCACCAACACTGGATTCCTAAAACTCAAAAACCACACTCATAACACAAAGATATCATCACAAAGGTTAAAGTACCACACATGTATCCACATGAAGATATCTCCATGAATGAAAAAGTACCATAGAGGTATCAGAACAAAGGTAAAATACTTAGCTCACATAGGTATTAGTGAAGAATAGAAGTATAGATGATCACTCGTGAAGCAAGATCAACTTATTCTATCATAAGGCACTACTAAAGACTATACAGACTCTGAACCACACATGATCGATAGGTACTAACCCCCACAATGGTCCACACATGATCCAACCTTCCCAGAGTCGGTAGGTACTAACCCTCGCAAAGACCCTCACATGATCTGACTCACACAGGATCGGTATGTCGTGACCCACACAGGATCCCTGAGTGTTTAGCCACACAAGATCTGACCAACACAGGATCGGTATGCACTGGCCCACCTAGGATCGCTGAGCACTAACACACATAGTAATTGAACCACACAAGATCAGTTATGACCCACACATGATCGCTCAGTACTATCTTCCATATGATCAATCTCCAACCTCCACCTCACTACCAGCCACTGGATTCTCTCTCATAGTACGCTTGATTCTGGGATAACAGTTCCTCAAGACATCTGTCATTCCTAAAACACCATGAATCTCTATGAATAATTTTCCCAAATAACCTCTATGTCATAAGGGTTCCAACACAATAGACGGTGCATCAATTGGATGCCCGGTTTGTGAGTTATAATAATTTTAGTTCCAAGGGCCTAGTTGGATTCGTGTTCCATCCAACCCAGCTGTATTACTAGTTTCTCCAAAACTCTCATGGAGTATCTCAAAAGGATGAACTTATAAATTGGATCCTTAATCCACCAACTACACGCCAATAAAATGCTCGATCTGTTAGTTACACCCCTTTTTGTGGAACGAGGGTGATCTCACCTCAGTCCAGCTCGACTCTATCAGGCCCGCCTGAATATGCCAAAAGGACCGCTTCCCAAAAATGGGTCCCAATGACACTGATGGTGTTTCAATCAGACACCCAGTTTGTTACTATAGGAATTTCATTATTTGGGAACCAGTTGGGTTTGGTCCCAGCCCGACTGAGTTAGACCGAACAGACACAACAGGTCCAGGGGACTACCTAACCCCGCTCAGGTCTGGCCCACTGAGGTTCGGCCCACTTTACTAGGCCCGACCCATCAGGGTTTTCCATGTTTGTATCGAAGCCCCATGCCATGATTGGCTAGTCTCGTCGGGTGGGGCTCATCCCACCCGTGTTGGCCCACTAGGTCATGGGTTCGGGCCTATCCGCTGGTGAGTCCGGCCCAGCCCACGTCTGGCCTAGTCCGGTCATCGTCGGGCGCCGCCCATCACCCACCATCCCAGGTTTTATTCAACCCAAATATATTGCATGTGATGGTCACGTCTACTTCCAACAAAAAGGTTGGTGGGTCCGGTCCTTGTTCGTTTGGCCCGCACCCTCAATGTTATCTTTATAGAAAGAGGGAGGTAAAAAGATTCAAAAACTCTTGAAATTAGACAATAAAAAAACCCTGCCTTTTGTTAAATGGAGAACTCCCGTGATTGAGGAATACTTAGTACATGTCACCCCCCAAAACAAGCCGCCAAAAATGCTACTAAATCTTCGTTCTTCTCTTCGTGGTTTGGCATCGCTCGTCACGACTCGATGGAATCGGCTCTATCTTCTAAGTGTTGGGAATTGTGACACTTTTCCAGAGCTTCGTCATTTGGTGAAGTCATGCCAATACCTCCCCCATGCTTCATTTAAATAGGAGATGGGAGGGTAAGTAACGATCATGGAATTTTTGGGGGTTCAATTAATAGGAACCTTCCTAAATTCCAATGACGCTATTACTTGGGATTTGAAGGGTCAAGCCATTTAATGGCTTGACACATCGTTGGTCCCGCACCATCGCTTGTCTGTTGGAGGAAAAATAAAATAAATAAAATAACAGTGTTATATTATTATTCTTTTAAAAGCTCAAAAATGTAACTTTATCTCCAGACCTACTTCAGTCTATGTGATGAATCCCTTAATCAATTCTTGGTGCTGCGGATTCTACGGTGCCCTCACATTTTTAATCCATGAACCAGTTCAAAAGTTAGAAATCACTGCCTGCGTGTTTACTAAACCTACCTAAAAAAAAGTTTTAAAAAATATTAACAGTCACTTTCGACTAATGCCAGTCGATGAGAGGCTCCACTTAAATAGAAAACACCCTCAAGAACTAAATGGTACTTTCTGATTTTCAGTCTGATTTACTGTTTAGAAGATATTGAATTTGCAATAAAATAATTGTCACTTAATTATTTTGTTTACGGCCAAAAACTAAATTTCACTGGTGGCCCACACCGACCAATGTTAGTATAATACTAAGGAAAGAATACGCTAATGAGTTCAGCGATGGTCTCTGATTTTCAATCTGATTTAAGGTTCGTGAGTTTTAAAATTTTGAAAAACACAATAATTATATTTAATTATTTTATTTACGGTTATGCATTTTCGAGTTTACCCAATGGATGCCTACGCCGACTAAACTTATGTCACGCCTAGGGTAAACCCGCCATCCTGAACACAATAGTACTCTCAAATTTCTTATCTGGGAGGTAAAAAGATTCAAAAACTCTCGAAATTAGACAATAAACAAACCATACCTTATGTTCGATGGAGAACGCCTGTGATTGATGAATATTTAGTACATTTAACCCCCCAAAAAAGCCGCCAACAATACTACAAAATCATTGTTCTTATCTTCATGGTTTGGAATCGCTCGTCACAACTCGATGGAACCGGCCCTATCCTCTATGTGTTGGGAATCGTGACACTTTTCCAGAGCTTCTTCGTTTGGTGAAGTCATGCCAATACCTCCCCCCATGCTTCATATAAATAGAAGAGGGGAGGGTAAGTAAAATAATTGTAAATAACATAAGAAAATACAAATCATATTTTGATATTCATATGTAATTAAAATTAAAGTCACTATCTTCTACAAATTTCTTGAAATAACTATACAATCGCCACTATTTTGAGACTAATATATTTTATATAAATAACACGAAATGGAGGGATATATTAATATCATATAATGATATAGTAAATAAAGAATATGTTTACTAATTTTCATTTAAATGCATTCAAAATAATAATTTCCATTTGAATATAAATTTTTTTTAACAGAATGAGATGTTTTATTCAATAATCACATAAAATTAAAAACAAAATGTTGGTGATCATTTCTTTTTATAGAAATAATTTTTTTTACCCATCTATAAAGTTGTAACATATATGTTATAGAGTTATAAATATTGATATTATAATAGTAATAATTAAAATATATATCTTTTTTAATAGATTAGCAGATATAGAAAGAACTACATATTTTTGTGGCCTCCCCCCATGTCTTATTATTTATTTCTGTGAAATGTAAATTAATCATAAAAATTTAACAAATATTCCAATAAAAATGTCATTACTATAATTTATCATGACTAAATAATTAATTATATTACCTTGGGAAGTACTGCCTTTCTGTATTTCCAATCTATGAAAATAAGGACTAATCTGTATTTGAAAATGTCTGTTACATTATATAATACCACGTTATCTTTATGTTATACATTGATCTATTCTGGGTTTTAGAGTCCTGGGACCTCAATAGAGTTAAAATATTAAATAAATAATTATATAAATGCTAATAAAAACTATCTGATTGTTCAATTGATTTTTGGGTTTACTTTTTAATTCTGACCCAAGTCATTGCAAAATTGAGGGTGGGATAGATCCCCAAGAAACATATATTAATAAAGAATTATCAAACAGAAAATTAACTATAAATAGATTTTTATGACTTATTAATGGTGTATTAGATGTGAAATATTACTCAATGTTTGTACTCAGAACATCATAATTATCCTTGGAGCTGTATAAATTTGTTCACATTAGAGATCCTCATTGTAGAGAATCATGAATTAATAGATTAATTATTTATTAACTATTGTGAAATAGGGGTTTCCCTAATATTATTTCCATGTTTTACAATATTACTATGGTGTATTTAAACTATATATTAGTAGATTTTGATATATATATATGAAAACTAGGGAAGAAGTGAGATTGAGGTATGAAATTTTCCAATATTATAGATGGTGGGTTGGGTGGAGAAATGGGATATAATGTTGGTGATATAGAATTCTGGAAAATATTATTATGTAGGGAGTGACATATGGTACATTTGACTAAAAATTTTGATTTAGAAGGATGAGGGTGACATGATATGATAAAAGAAAGTCCTGGTCAAGGAAAAAAAGTGATGTGTGTGTGGAGTAAGGTTTTTTTAGTGGTCACCAGTCAATATAGGGGTGTATATATGTGAGAAACCTAGGGATAAATATATAGTACATAATAAATTAAAGAAAAAATAATAATAAAATAATTAATGTGGGAGAGATTGAAAATGGGAAGGATGCATGGATTAAGAGGTCATCTAAAACCCATCCCATTGTTAAGAATATATGAGTTCTATAATGATGATGATATTTTTTGAGGAAATTATTTCCTGTTATAAAATTAAATATTGATGCAAGACTTACTATCTATTTATAGAATCAATATCATGACATTGATAAAAAAATTTCAAGACCAACATATGGCACACAAATAAAACTCAGGGAATAGGAAACATGACCTAGAATATTACATATCATGTGATAGATACCATGAAATTCACATTCTCATATAGTTTATATTCTTTTTAAATGAAAAGGATACCCTAACTTTTTCTCCATATAGATCACAATGGTGTGATCCGTTTTGTCATTCGAGGCATTCAAGAGGTGAGATGGGATTATTATAAACTTATCACCATGTGACCGATGAAGGGCTTTGAGAAAAGAAATTAGTGTTTCTTGGGGACTATTACCACTCAATAGTCTATTATTTATCACCATTATCGATTATGTTACATTTGACATAGAACATGTTTCTTGTATTATAGATGGATTGAACACTCTTCCTCTCTCCATATTTGTGGCATAACCATATGTTGTTTTCATTATATGTTCTACTTAGGGAAGGAGTCTTCCTATAGGTTCTATTATTTACCCCTCAATTGATACCCCTCTCATGAAGAAAATTTATCCCCTTTTATAATTTTCTATGTATTAATGTGGTTTTACAATTAGCCTATGGGGAAAAAGTGAAATGGTTTAGTTCAAACCTAGTTTATTGTTGTATTTTATGTGGTTTCTTTTAAGGGTAACACGATTGATGGGATGGTGTTAAAGGAATAGAGGGTGTGATACTCACTCAATTGATGGGTCTTCTTCATTTTTATACACTCTCCTTAGGTTCTAATGAAAATTATATAGTTGGAAATAACTTGGTAGTTCTGAATTCTTCTAAGAATATAACTTCAATTGAACCCAACGGTTTCTTTTAAAATGGATCATAAAAAACTCTATAAATCAAAAATGTTTATTGGAATTTTCTATGTTTTGTGTATTCTCATTTTTATTCATGATATAATAAAATTATTGATTGTAACAATGATGATCAATACTCTACTATGTACCAATAAAAACCGGGTTGGGAGAATATTTGATTATTATTGACATCATATAGATGTTTTATTATGATAGATTTTGAGCTATTTGTTTCCTATGTTACTTGAAGTTTCCCTTTAGTATTAGGATCATTAATATGACTTGGTTCTCTTAGATGCATCAATTGTCTTCCTCTAGTTTACCAATCATACTATGTGTTTTTTCTATCTTGATACATTGTTATTCCTTTTTTGAGTTGGGGAATGCTTTATAGACCATTTATACTCACCCATACATAGGCATTTTTCCCACACATGTTGTTTTTATATATTTGATGTACAATTCATAGATAATATTTGTGGACATTAATCTAGTATGGCTTTTTTTGTGAAAACATGTTGTGACACACTTTTTTTATAAATAATTAGTGGAGCTCCAGGGTATAAGGGTGTTATGGTATAAGGTGATAATTGATTTGGTTCTTGGTTGATTTAAGGTCTTCTCCATTATATCCACTTATTTAGGCTTCCCTTTTTAGCTATTGATAAAGTATTTATACAAACAATATTTATGTATTATATCCTATGATACTTCTTTTGATCCAATAATTTTTTGTATTCATTATTTACTTTATATTTAGTTTTATTTAATTTCAACATTATAATGACCCATGTGGATATGTTTATTGTGAATTGGTGAATTTGGGTATGTCATCCCATAATTTATGATATGACTACTCGAGGATCATTACCAGCCCATGGCATGTTAGAGGTGAGCTTGATGTGTCATTCTCAAAATTATGTAGCCCGTGAGTGGTCTCAATTGGTCATGTTATGTCAGGGTGGGTTTTCTAAGGTAATATGTTTGAATATATGTTTCCTTGGGATTTCACTTTGAGGCATGTGGCAAGGTGATGATTGAAGGTAGTTTGGTTTAAGTCTTAGACAATAGCTATGTGCTAGGGTGTTAATACCAAAACAATCCTACCCATGGAAACTGATAATCTATTGAATAAATTGAGAACTTAGGGAATTTTTCATAGTGTATAATGTCCGAGGTCCATGCATCATATAGTTGTTAGTTAATTTTCCATTTTGTAGCATGATATAAAACTTTATGGGATGTCACCATGAAATGGGTATAGAAATTTCCTACTGGGAAAATCATTTTATTGAGGAATTATATGATCCATTTGTGTATAACATTATAAAATAATCTACTAGAAGATAAGTTAACATACTAGGTGTTGTTATTTTAATATTTCCACTAATAACTATGTGAATATCAAGATGTATTGTTGGGAATTTCCATAAGAACGATTTTTATCCCAATTTATGGGTTACCCTAAAAGATATTTTGGAGTTTCAAACTCCCCCATGGATATTGGTAACCCATACCTCTCTTACCTTATAACATTTTCTACTCATTTATTATGTTTTATCCAATATTGATATAAACCACCCCATCTTCTTTTGGAAATTTGAAGAGGTTTTATTTCTCCACTATCTATTGATTTCTAAAATAATATTTTTTGTTTCATACTTATTTGGTTTTTCCTAAATGTTGAGGTATATGTTATTCATTATGATTCCATAGGGTTGATGAGGTAGTGTTTTTGTGACTAGTCTAGGGAGATATTGTTTCCAGTAATATAATTCCCTTCATATTATGAACGTGGATTTTGTTTACCAAAAATGATTACTTCTATTAAATTAAAAATTCATGTATACAAGGAGTTATGAATGACATTATCTTTCCATAATTGTGATATTACTTTTTTTGGACTATCAACATGGTAATTTCATTTTATTATTTATCATCTCAAGATGTAATAATTGATCCCAAATAAAACGAGATCCTAGAGATAATATTATATTAATATTAATGATATGTCTTATAGTCTAGATACATCAATAATATATTAAGAAGACGATTTATATCAATCATGTGCTTGGTGATCATATGAATTAAGACATCTTATCATACTGTTCCCAGTTAGTTATCTTGAGTAGAGGAGTATATGAAGAATGATTAGCTGACAGGAACAAAACATATTTTATGCATCATTAGATATTCCCATCTATGAACATGTGTGTTAGTCTCTTGATTTTTAGTTTATTATCAATGTGCATAATTTTATTGTATACAATTATGCAATACAAAAACTATCAATTTTTTTGTATTGAGTCATCTTCTGTCGGGTGTGTCATTGGTGACAAATAATTGTTTGAATAGTATAAATTGGAATTGTCTTGTCTGAATAGAGGAAGAAAAATATGGATCCCAGTTGACTTGGATTACAATTATTTTATTAAATCCCTAGCCATGGTCAAATATGGCATGTCCATTTTGAATGGTTATTGAAAGAATAAATATATCATTACTGAATTAAATTTCAATGTATGAATCTTTATTTATGAGATATATTGAGACAAATAGATAATATGATACAATGTGTAATAGTAGGAAGTTTATTTCTATAACAAAGCATTATCTCTTTAGTGTCCTAGAAGTGTTTCTAAAAACCACTCGGGTTTTTTGAGTCACATGCACTACTATAAAGATATGGGATTGGAGGGCCATAAAAAATATAATGCATATAAAATTATAATGAATTGGAGTTTAAGACATGGTGGTCCCCACCATTATAGTAACATCCCTTTTAAAATGATCCCAAGAAAAATATTATTATTAAATCTTAGAATAAGATGTTTTGAATTTATTAATTTTGAGTATTGAAATATTATTTTGATAAAACAACAAAATAATATTTTTTT
Organism: Viscum album; assembly: GCA_963277665.1. NCBI lineage: Eukaryota > Viridiplantae > Streptophyta > Magnoliopsida > Santalales > Viscaceae > Viscum > Viscum album. Next base: position 643,086,231 of record OY728140.1, read on the forward strand.
AATCAATATTAATATTCAGAGTTTATAAAGTCTTCTCAGTGTGATGAGTAATATTTATGACTAATATATAATCTCCAAAAATTTATATGATGTTATAATGTTGTTATATGGTACATAGGAATAATGTGACATGTTTACTAGGTAATATGTGTCTTTTAGGTTTTATTTAGAAGGTGAAACTTATTCAGTGGTACAAGTGAAATTTTGGTAAGTATAAACATACCATTATAAAATAATAGAGGGTAAAATTTTCTAATACTACTTATGTTAATATTTTTATAGCATCTCTATACTCTATCCTAATTTATTGAGTGAAGTAGAGGATTTAAGAGCAAAAAAATACATTTTCTTATTACTGGATTGAAGAAATGATTCTCTTGTGATCAAGGTGAGGCCAAAAGATCCTCTATCTTTCTAATGTAGCACCTATATTCTGATGAATAATGCAGAACAATAAAGATCTTGTGGATTTCTAAAGAGATTATATCCCTCAAAAGTGTGTGTGGAAAATATAGAGGGTTTTGTATTCACTTCCTTAATGTAGTAGACTAAAATGATGTAAATAACATTTTTTAAATTAAATGTGAATGATGTGTCCCTTTTATTTAATTTCCAAGATTATTTATTGAAAATGAGATCATCAATTTGATAATATTGTGATGATTTTTTAGAAAGGACTTTACTATGTTTATCACATTTAAAATATTCAATTTCCCACATTATTTTGATTTTGTTGTGCACCAGATACAAAAAAAGCTTCGTATATTTTTTTCTTATTATAGTCTCATCTTCTAGAGAAAACAGTGTTCCTAAAGAGTTTGATGATATTACCCTATGATTTAGTATGTTTAGTAAGGTCATAAAATGAGATTAATCATAGTATAATAAATCCATTATGATAAAAATGTTAATATGGTTTGGTTAGATTTCAAAATATTCATCTCCATTTAGATTATAATTTTATTTATAAGATTATGATTATTGCATTGACTTTGATACATGGAATAATCATTCATTAGTGGATTGAGTTTTCACATGATAATTATGGGATTTATATAACATGGATTGATTGTTTAGATATTATATTAAATATTTATATCCAAGGGTTTTTAGCCCTATCCTAGAAGGAACAACCATATTTGAATATGTGTTGAGTCCCATAGACCTCATGAGGTATTCCCAAAAATTTACATTTAATAGATCGTTCGTGGTCACAATGGTTTTGATGGAGACTCTAAGTGATGAGTTATTTTATTTTGGAAGTGTGTTCATGAGATACATATCATAATGGGGTCCCTTATGAATGATTTTTATAATTATGCAATATTATGGATGAATATACACATGTGTTCTGGAAAAAGGTTCTATTCTCACTTAATGGAATTTATATCAATGTTATCGTTGGATCTTCATGTGGTGAATAGATTTCATATTGATGATCTCTATGTTATAGGCCCAATTTCATTCCAAGAAGATACTTCATTGAAAATTTAGTTGTGTGGGAGTAGTTGAAGATGTAAAATGTATTAATCCACTCCTATAGAAACTTACATAATATACCTCACATTATTTTAACAATCTTCCAAACCATTTATTATAATAATAGAAATCAGGATTATTGGAGCATTTATATTTGAGTATAAATATAATATGATGGATATTCAATTGAATATATTAAATTTATATTAGTTTTCTCTTTGGAATAACCTCACTGGTTATAAGAACTAACTTAAAGGGAGAGTATCACCAACTCAGTGATTGGAAAAATGGAAGGACCCTTCCCCTATTAAGTTCAATAGATATCTAGTATAGAATAACTGGATATCTAAGAGATATGATAATAGACATATACAGTAATAAATACCAAATGCCTCAAGTAGTAACAAAAATGGTTAGTCAGTAACACACCATCTGTCTATAGGGATCATATATCTTATAATCATAGTCAAAAAACCATTTTTTGTGGGCCCTCCCATGGAATACTCATTTGAAGATCTTTTTTAAATGATTTTTCTCCAAAAAAATAGGGTAATATGGTGGGTATATAAATATAATCCCAAGGAGGAATGGAAATTTATATATTTTAATCAAATCATTAATCTAATGAGAATCAATATCTCTTGATACTTCTACTTACAATAATATTGTGCCTAATTGTTTTACTCAAATGTTATCTTATATTTTTCTCTATCCTTATCTCATTATTATTACTATTATTGTAAAATAATGTAGAGTTCATTTTTAAGAGTTTTCCTCTAAGAAAACCCCCTCCAAAACATATTCTTCTCATGGGTTATCACAACCATTAACGTTGGAGAATTGGGTTTTTTCTATAACTATATAAAAATACATTGTCTCATTTTGGTATTGGGTTTGTTACTAAACCCGAATAAAAATTATTTGTATTCATTCTTGGTTGAATTATAGATCATTAAATGAATTAGATATTCTTTTTCAGTCTCTTCACTACCATTAATGTAAATGTATTAATATAAAACCTATTAGACAAGTGTGGGGAGGAGACGCATGCACATATCATGAATAATAACTGAACTCCAATATAAAATAATTTTCCCTCTACAATGAAATTTATATTGTGATTACTATTTTAAATAATATATATTTTACTAATACTAATTAATTTAAGGAGTCATTTTCTTCATAAATATATTATATTATTCAGATTATATTTTTTAAAAGAAAATTAACTCCCTATTTTCATACCACTTGAATGAAAAATTGTTATCGAGGGAGGATTTTGTTTTCATTTTTTTTTAAAATATAAGAATTTTCATAGATTAATTCTTAAAAAAAGTATTATACCTCTAATAACTCATGTTTTCCAATGTACACTCAATTTGTTGATACTGTTAATTTAATAGAAAAGACTATAGTCATTGGAATACTTGATTGTATAACTTCCTTATAAGAATTAGTTATCCTATTTGTAAAATATTCAGACATGGTTATACAACCAATATATAATTGAAGGAAAAATGGACTCTCAAGGATATTTCCCCCTTTTATTTTTATTGAAAATCCATTCATTTTCTTTAATGTTGTTTATATTATAATGAATTTATTCATACTAACACGTGTAAAAATTATCTTAAAATTTAAAAAATTTATAAAGTAACACATGAAGGACAAAAATAAAGGGGTAAATATTAGATAAGATTAATATCATAATATTTTTTATTTTTATCATGCATTATAAAAAGTACATTTCTGATATGTTTTCTCAAATTTATAACTTTAGGAAAGGAAGATATTTCTTCATGACGATGTCTCTGTAAAACAATATTATGAAGAATATATTTTGTGTTTTTCCATGATCTTGGTCACCCATGGTTACAAAAATTGAAGAAGAAAAATATACTAAAAATATATTGAGGGAGGAACTATAAATGCAGTCATGAAATTTGAGATTCCCCGGGAATCTTATGATTTTTATACCTTATATAAATCCATGACATGTAGATTATAAAATTCATGTTGAAGAAGAAGTATTTTTAACATAAATAAAATGGAAATGAATAATATGAGGAAGAGGTAATGTTTTTTGAATGAAACAATAAGGGATATATCAATAAAAACATACCCAAATTAGAAATTTGGATGAAAAATAAAAATAAAAATAATAAACGCTTTAATTTTTCTATATAGAGTTAAAGATATTGTTCCCCCTCATCAACTAAATCAAGTGATGATAGTTAATATAACATATATAATAAATTCATGTAAGTGATGAGGTAAATTTTATTTATTAATCATTCTAATCAATTTAATTATATTTTTAATTTTGGGGAACACAAATATTCAAGTGATCAAATTTTTGAAGGATTTTATGAACTCACCACAAAATTTAATTAACAAAATTGTAAATATAATCATGTAGTTTTGGAATGCAATAAAATATCAAAAGTCAACCATGATATATCCTTTGAAATTAAAAGAGAATCCCAATATTGAAAAATATAATTCTAAAATTTATGTTCTAAAAAATTTTATTTCTAATATCACCCATGTTGAAAAAAATATTAATATAATTTGTTGTTCTTAACATCACATGAATAATAGTTTTTTTATTTTTTTAGTAAATTGGAATGAATTAAAGTTAAAATCATGTATGAGGTTTCACTTAATATATTTTGTTATATTTATTGTCAAAAATCACACATCCCATTATGAAAGTAATTCAATAAAAATTCTTTTTATGAATGGATGAAACATTTTTATCTCTATTCAAATTTTTTATTTAAAAAAATTAAAAAAAAGATGGGTTTCAAAATCTATTTTACATTACACACATGGAACCAAAATTTTACTAATAATATATTTAGTTTCTCAGTTTTTTATTGGAAACATAAAATAAAGGAAAATCTAAATGTTTCACATGTTAGATGGAAAATTGTTCATCTAGACACATGTGGTAACATAATCATTACATACATAAATATTAAATCATTTTAGATAAATATTCAATGAATATAAAAATAATAAATGACCTGAAAACTACTGTTCTAGGTAATTATCATCTAGAAATGTATTATTATTATTTTATTATTTATATTCAACATTTATTTGAATTTTATACTCATATATTATACTTTTTAGACAGACACTACCTAAAACCATGATTTATAACCTAGGGAAAGGAAACACAATAATGGGTGTGCTTAGATTTTGAGTGTGGGTAAATAAAGGAGATATTAGTCAATTATAATATATGAGAATAAGATTATAATAATTTTACAAAAACATAATCATTATACACAAAATCAACACACTATCAACCAAATTTATTTATTCATAAATCATGACATATGTTATAATGAAAAAAATACACAAGTAATTCGAGTTAAAATTCATTAATAATCAATCATGATCAAGGAGAGCAGGTTATAAGACTAATAAATAAATTTAGGAAATTAACATAATATTATAAAATAATATCTTCATTTTAGGTTCACATCCAAGGAAATAGTTTTGGATGGGGTTCACTCCACATTACATTATTTATTTAGTTAAGGTTCACTCCAAAGACTTTCATAGTGGGTATAAACCTTTATTAAAGAGTCTACTCACTATTCAAGTAATTATTATATCAATAGATATCATTATTTATGAAATTTATTAAGTATTTTTAACATACCAATCAATATATGGTTTATAATGTGACAAACCATCCTTGTTTTCTAATGGAACCACCTATTCATGTTTTATGATGTGACCACCCGTCATTTTTTATAATGTTGCTACTCGTTACAAAATTAAAACCATTCATATATTCTCAATAAAATAAAACAATAATTTTATAATCATAGAATAACCCTTGTGAAATAAATTTTTTTTAAACATATCATCATCACATGTTCATAATCCATCTAGAAAAATGAAGTGTATGGTATAACATGGAAATTTATTATCTCATTTGAAATTAATTGAACTAATAGAAAGGTATAAGTTTAAGGTAGTCATCCAATGATAAAAATCATCATAGGTCATATATAAAATTTTATAACATCAAAGGATAATATCCCGATGATTCATAACTATCTCTCAATTATGTTTATTTATTTATTTATTAATAATTTCAAAAGATAATTCAAAACATTATTTGATAAGATGAGGAAAATATCACAATAATCTGGAATCTATCAAAAAATTAATATAATATTGAGAATATTAATTTAATTATAAAGATACATGGAAGATTAGAAAAGTAATATTCAAAGGAAATAATGATCATAATGTCAAAAATATCTATTCATGTCATATAAATTAAAATAGAATATTTTATCTTAGTTATGTTTAAATTTAAAAGGGTCAGGTTCAGAAAATGTTTTCCAAAATATTTCACTTTAAAACATTGAAAATAATATCAATGGGATTGAAATGAAAAATTTGAATCATTTTATTAATAGTTAAAAAATACATTAAAACTATTTTTAAGAGTATGGATGGTGATTTTAAATTTCATCAACCAAAGAGTAAATAAAATAACTTTTTAATAAAAAACATTAGTGATAATTTTGAGTACAGAACTGTGAAATATTTGCAATAATAAAAAATTGTCATAGTTATATCATTAGTATAATAATTTATATTATCTATAAACTAAAAAATCCATATAATGTTATTCAATATAAATTTTAAATATTGAATCTTTAAATGAAATGATATTTAAATACAAGTCCCATAACGCTTTGGTAATCTATGAATCAAGTCCACATGAACCGGAGAATGGATGATTTATTTTTAAATCCAAATATTTTTTATTAATAAAACATAAAATAAACTATCTAGTTGTTAATAAACCACTATAAATAAAAATATGGAAAATATGGCTTATGTCTCATTAAAATAAATGTGAGGCAAGAAATAGTTACCCCAAGTAACTTTTTTATCCATAAAAGTGAAAACTAAAAAATATATTAATTATAAATTTATTATAAATATATTTAAAAAATATATTCATAAAAAAATATTATCTTTCAAACCATTAAAACATTTATTATCCCTTTATTAACAATTTCATCATTAAAATTATCATTTAGTTCAAAATTCGTACATTTTCCATGCAATTTTCAGTTTCATGGTTCTGGTTCATGCACTACGGTCATTATTTCCTCATATACATAATATTATTCAAGTCATAAGTACCATATTTATATATTATTCAATCTTTTACCACCATTCAAAAAATATTGTGATGAAAAATGAGCTTTGTGACATTGTTTCAATGGTAGTCTATTTATACGGAGGAGTGATATTTCAACTTTTTAGTGGATTGAATAAAAGTAAGGTAAATAATATTTAACAATTAAATAATTATTATTATATAAAAAATTAAATATGTATTCATTAAATTAATAACATTTACCATCCATGTAACACATAAATGAAAAATGAATCACATCTCTTTGTGGATGTGGAAGTCCACATGTATGCATGAGTGACATTATAATTTTTCAACGTATTCAATGGTAAGATGTTAGAGAAGATATTATAATTTATGAAGGATAAATATTTCATAAATATAAAATATAAACATTTAATCCATTATAATAAATATCCATGAAATATGGTTATAGAAAAGGATTCATATCTCTATTTGGATGTCATACTCCATAATTATGAATGATAGATACCTTCTCTTCCTATTTGATGGAAATGTAGTAGAAAATGATTGTTAAATAATAATTATAGCATCTAAGTAAATTACTGATAATTTTTTTTATCATTTTTGGCTGGATAATATAGATTTATTGGAATTATAAGAATAAATATTCTTTGAAATGGATGGGTAAGATGATTACCTATTCTCCGAGAGAGCTCAATTTTCATAAACAGTAAGCCTTATTAGGATGTTATTGGGAGAATATAAGATGCTATAGAGAGTGAGTAAGGATCCTTGAAATGTAATTTTATTGGTATAAGTCTAGAAATGTGGATAATGAGGGGTAAGTAATATAGGATAAGTGATTATATTTTATGATGGAGTGACACTCTAGTTATTAATCAATGATTTAAATTAATACAAGCTCTGATTCATGTTAAAATGCCACAATGGAACAAAAAATTCCTAGATAAGATGTTATAGGGACTAAATAAACTCATATAATCACATTTAGGCATGTAATTATGAAATATTTATCCTTATATCTTATTAAAACACACATTAATCACATTTTAACGTTAACTGTGATTACTAAAATTTTATACCATGGTAAAATAATTATATGTGGAAAAAAACTTCAACCAAATTTGGAAATGATGAATCCAAAAAATGAAATCCATTCTATCAGATTCAAAATATATATTTAATGAAATTATATTTAATTGATGTACACAAATTTCATGACTAAAAAATTTTTGGAAAATATCATACTTATGGATAAAAATGATTTCACTGAGAAATAAAATAAAAAGTTTATTTCAATGATTTTTTTGACTAAATAATAAAAATTGTCATTTTTATTGTTTTATATCTATTCACAACCAAATTTACCCTTCCAAAAATAACAATAAATGCAAAGACAAATTTTTTTTTTAATTTGAACAAAATGTAATTTAAATTCCTAAAAGTCAATTAAAAGTCCATATTTTAAAATGACATTTTTAGTGAAATATTAATCTTTTTATAAATTTAAATGTTCACTGAAATAATCTAACAAGATAAAATAATGTTATTGACATATTTTAAATACTTACTTCATTATTTTAACACTTTTTATCTCATTTTCCCTTACCGGGGTGTGAAATCATTACCTTGTTTACTATTAATTGGGATAAAAAATAAAATGTACCAATTTAACAAATTTTAAATGAATGAGTCCAACTATGGAATCCATTTTTTATGTTACATTTCTATATATGATAATATCAAATTTATTATATATTCAAAAAAATTAATGGAAACCAGTTTTTTGATAAATGCATTTTATGATTAAAAATGAATATATACAAAAATAATGAAATTTTATGATTACTAAGTAATTAATGAAAACATATAATTATAGGATTATTATTTTATTTTAATTTATAATTAAATATATAATTGGAGTTTTATATTATATGATATAATTAAAAGAAGAGTAAGATTTATAAGAATTTATATTTTCACTATTACATGAAATTAAATCATTTCATAAAAATACCAAAAGTTATCCATCACATAGTGGTGAAATGATGGTAATAAAAATTATATTATTTTAAGAAAATACCATTGCTAAAAATGGTATAATTACTTTGTAATTTCACATAAGAATGCAATAATTATTTCTATAAAAAAATATATTTTTGAAGAAAGAACTGATTTTACAAAAAATAGGGTACTAATTTACAATTAATTATTAAAATTATTTTATTATATAGTACCTTTATTAATATACTTCATTTTTCTATTCTTATTCATACCTTCTAATCCTATTGACAGTCGATAGATAATATAATATTTAAAACATGGTTAGTTGAAGTTCGGTGGTGTGTGTAAAGATTAATGTCTCCAAATTAATAAAAAAATATATTCTAAATTATTAGGGTTTTAAATTCCACCAACCTTATAATAAATTAACCCTAAATATTTCCTTAATCATTTAAAAAAAATATTACATTTTACGAATCACATTATCATGCTTCTATATAGCATCGTCAATTTGATGGTTTCACTACAAAACATTTATTATGAGAGTGTTCTTATTTCATATAACATATGATTTAGAGTAATCAATGGTTATTTCGTATAAGAAAGTTCATTCTTTGTTGGTATAAAATTTGAATTCAGTAGATGTAAAGGATTAGTACTCTCTTTCACAAAATAGAAATGATAAACACATTTGGAACTTGATAAATGTTTGATGGAAGCGACAACTAATTAGCTACTTTACTGATATGATTTTGATTCCTGATGGGACCAATATGCCTAGGTTCTACATTTTCCTTAATTTAAAATATTATAACCTTCTTGCACATATATATTCATAGGAATACTGTATCAAAAAAAATCTTATGACTAGATATCTTAAAAGATTGTCAGTGTTACATTTTCATCGACACAAAACTACCATGATTTTCTATTTTATAGTTGAATCCATCATTTTCATTTCCATTTATATATTTATTCCCAATAGAATTACTTCTACAACAAAATCAAAAAACATTTTACTTATATATTACCATATATTAATACATAAGGAGTCATCCGAATGATCGTGTTAAACTTATTATTGTGTGAAAAAACAACTGGAGAAAGGCGATGATCCCAAACACCTTTGAAATACATGAAACATGATCTAAAAACATATTTTAGGTTTCAAATGGTCCAATAAGACTAATAATTTTTTCTGAGGATTATATATAATACGTAATAAGATCCTAGTATTCATATGTTTTTCGAATATTTTTTGAGATATTTCTGGTATTCCTCAGATCTCGATCAGATGTTATTGAATGTGGTCATATTTCAAATAATAACTCTAAATCGAAATTCTAGCATATGGAAAATAGATCACTATTTAATAATATTTGTAAAATACCAATTTACAAAAAATAAATTGACTATAACCCAAATAGCAATGTTATGTTTACATTTTTATTGAGTTTGATGATGAAATCCATGTTAATGTTTTCTTTTCTCCATTTTATATGGGAAATGGTTGTAGAATCCCCATAGTATTCTATTTAATACGCTAAAATTTAGGATATATTATCAATTTATATAAAAAATATTTAATATGACCATTAATTTTATCACTCTAGAAATAATATTTCATATCCTTATTCATATTGGGACTTACATGATGTGTATAGAATGATGAGCTATGAGTTTCTTAGAACATATCCTTTTTCGTGGTTGATATTAATGAGACGCAATATTGGTTCCTAATTCTTATCATTCCATTACAATCATGGTTGAAATATAGAACATATTTAACCTTATTTGTTAGTTCCATATCCTACTTCTTGATACTTACCTGATGATATCCATAATGATGATGAATCTTTGAAAATGAATATTGATCATCTCATAATTGATTAAGTATATTATTGAAATGATGTAGAGAATATTTTTCTTAGTATTGATATTTTAAAGACACTAGTAATCCATTAAAATATGCATTAAAAAATTTATTTTTCATAAAAAATCTATTGGTGCATCTATTGTTGAAGCACTGGGGAGAATGAATCCCTTATATTGATTCTCCTCAATCCATTTCTTCAATTAATTTAACTCAATCAGGTAAATTATAAATAGATTCCGTGTAATAATAATAACCTCATGTATGATTTCTAAGAAAAAAACTCAATAATCATGGTAATAATTGTAAATCCATTACAAAATACATCAACATACTTCTGAATGATGGGAATATTTTTTTATGTTGATTTTCAACTCAACCACTTAAGATAAATATCTGTCATGAATTGGTAGATAAACCCAAATAGAAAAGGGACTTGCATTGGAATTTTGTAATCATCCTTGTATATAATGATGATCATGAGTTCATTCTCAATATCAAATATAATTTCCCTTCATTTTAAATTTATATGGTATATATATTAATAATGCCAACCTAGACCCAAAATAACAAATAATTCCATAAGATATTAAATAAAGAATTTTATAAAAATAATGTAAAAACTAAAAATGGGATTCATTATAAATTTTTATCTAATGAGGCAAACCATATTCCTGATGGGAATTTCCAATCCCAATTGTTATGTGAATATATCGAAGGAATAAAGAAATATACATTAGGAATTATTTATTGGGAAAAAATGGAATCAATCAAAAAATACAATGGAAACAAAGAATAATTTAACAGAATAATGCAAGTGAATTTGTGTATCAAAGTAAAGAATTGTTAAAACAAATGTACAATACATCACGATATAAGGATAGATAACCCAAAAAATTGATCCGACCAAAGGCTTAAAGTAAAACCCTAATAATGATATCTCACACCTCAGGTGTCCAGGAACACTCAGCATGTCCTTTATCACCTACCCCAATTCATCAAACGAAAATCGCATAAAATAAATGTGTAGATATCCCAAGACCTAATATAGATACAGTCAGTCTGCATACACTATGTGATATATGAAGTGTGTGAGAATAACAGATCATAGTAGGATCCCACCAAGAAGTCTTTACAATTCCTCTATAAAGAAATTTTTATATGCTACATTCAAAAAATGTAATGAGAAAACATTATTATTTTGTTATAACTAAATAAGGTAAATAATGAAACACATTAAAAAGATATACAAAACCATAAAATCATATTTCAGTATGTGCAAATATAAACCACTAAATTTTATACATACAATCCAATTAGAAATTATTAGAGGAAAACATTTCAAAATATTTCAAATAAAAATATTGTTTTTAGAAATTATTTGAAAACTATAAACCAATAAATATCCTATAATATTAAATAAGAAATGAGATTACACCACATATAAAATAAAAGAAAAACATGGGGATACATGGGTAAATAAAGTGCATTGTAGAAACAAGTAGATTATAATATATATAAATATTGTGGAAACTCTTATTCCAATAAACTATCATGTGACCAAAATCATGTATCATGAACTAATGTCATGTATTGGGGTCATGTGTCCTAGTTAAGCCTTATAAGGATCAGAGAGTCTACCACATACAATAAAATAAATCTCCAGACCAACTGTGTGAATTTATTATATCTACTATGTATAAAATCATACAAATTCTATGCACACTCTCTTCATTGAAGCAAGTCCCTAGCACAAAACCAGATTCTCTCTAGAGATTCTAGTTTGGTTGTAAATTCACAATGTACTAGTATAATTACTGGCTCCTCTCCTCTATTTACAATATTTATCCATATCCAATCAATATGGGTATGTGAGAAAATAAGTATCAGGTACTATAACGCACTTCCATAACAACAACAACATACAAAATCAAAATTCTATATAATAAAAATTCTAAATCTTACACTCACCATATGATCTCTCATAGATAAAACTTGTTATTTAAAACACCCATTATCATGTGCACCATGTACCATTTATCAAGTGAATGTATACAAAGGGTTTAATCAAGTATTTTCACAAAACAGACATTTACATTATATAGTTTAAGAGAACATTTAAGGAATAACTAAATTAATAATCCTCAATTATATGAATTAATTAAAAAATCACTTTGAACAATCCATTAAAAATGTTCACACATACAAATTTATTTTAGAAAAATCATGGTTACAAATTTCCCTTTATGAAAATTACATGAAATAAAAATAAATTGATTTAAATATTTTTAAAGATCACTTTAACACATACTTTTAAAAAAGTTACAATTAAATATTTAAATCAATAAAAACAAATATATATGAAACACTTATATTTAATCATTTAGAATGAAAATTAATGAATCAAACAATTTTATTTAAAAAGGGGCCTTTACTTTTAAAATGAAAAATCGATAAATATATTAAAATCAGCCAATTCCATTTCAATGTGAATAATCAAATCCTCTAGATGAAACCATTCACTCCAAATATCATTTCCATAGAAAATTATAATTTATTATTGAATAAACAAACATAATTTTTTTATTCTTAATAAATAATAATTCAAAAACTAATGAATCAAAATAATATAAAACATCATAGAAACACCACCCATTGAAAATCTGGGATCAAACCACAATGATTCCAAGATATGTGACTTCTGATATAGAACACCAAATCAAGGGGGAGAGAGAGGTATACGGAGAGCCATGAGAGAATACTAAAACTAAAAACCCACATCAAATATTTTAGATAAAATTAATACCTAATATTTCACAGACTCCAGAGAGAACGAGTCCAAAGAATGATGATATATCAAAGGCTATGAAGAGTTAGACTCACAAATAAGGGATCACAACATTAATAAAGAAATTGATCCCCTCTGATTTGATGTTTAAAGTGAAATAATTGACAAAGGGGACAACCAAGGTTCATTTGGGTAGAGGTATAAGGGATGAAGAATAAGATATGTATTTTATGGGGAAAACTTTCTCTACTAAGGACGACATCCAGTGGTACCACTAGTGGGATGGCGGAGACCCACTAGCTAGGTGGGGGATACCACAGTCTATTATAGAGAATATCTAGATCACTAGATAGCTAGTGGTTTCATTATATATTTATTTCCACATTCATACGCACTATCTAGATGGTGAACCTCATCTTCTAGACATTCTCCATCACCATTTAGTCATTGGACCCTCTACATCTTCACTAACTAAAGGTTCATGTCTATACTTGATCCAACCCTATAGCACTCTCTTTTAATACTCAAATAATTATATAATGAATATATATTTTTATATATTTGATTGTAACAATTTGATGAAACAATTATTCATAATATATCCCTTTCTATCCTTATAAATCCTCTACTAAAAATGATTTAGATAAAGAGATACAATGAAAACCCACACCAAATTTGTGATGTGAAAGGATCCCCAATCATAAGACAAGTGACAAAAGAATAATCCACTATGAAAAACTCTTAGATTTTGGTGATCAGTACTCCAAAAAATCCCTAAATAAGATCCTCTAAGATAATTACATGTCTCTAAATAGAACACCGCCAATACTGAGAAGAGAGATTCCTAAAAAGACATAGAGACGTAGAATATATCTCCCCTTCATTTAAAGAGTAACAAATATATTGTATCAAGAGGAGAATATACACTAATAAATAATCTATTTGATCCAAAGAATTTTCCATAATTACATTACTTGAATAAATATGTAAGTGAATAATTAGAAACAATATAGTGACGAAACACTTAAAACATCCTAACAATTTCCATAAGATACAATTCCCCTAAAAAACAATATTAGAACCATAAGAAATAAAAAAATATGAACAATAACTTCAATCTGGGGTATATAATTGAAGTTTCCCAATTATGATTCATGCATCACTTGGAGGAGGAGATATTGGATCAGTGATATCTCTTTTATTTTGTGTTTCCTGGTTTATAAAACAACCTTTTCCTCATGTAAACGATATATTTCCCAACTCAACACAATCCAGACACACATCCATAGGAACCCAATAATTTACAAGGTTCATTACTCAATAAGAGTATCTAAATCCTTGGTATGGTATGTGAACAATCCAATATAACACAATACACGATAAAACAATCCATTGATATGAAATAAAATGAGTAGGATATACCATTAAATTTGTGTATCACTTTGAAAAAAATAAAATAATGTTTGTTCTTCTCCACGCACAAAATGATGAAATTCAATGTCTTTGTGCATCATGATCAGCTTTCACAAATTTTATATTTCAAAATAATTCTTCACCTTTCTAGCCATAAGCTTCAAGAAATATCATTCTTTAATCTGAGAACTGATCTGCCTCCTCCATGTACTACCTTTATACTCTATGTAATGTGTAGTGTGAATTATTTTCAAACAACCTTCTTCATTAATGAACAATCACTTCTCTATGGACTTTTTCCTCTCTGCGTACCACACATACTCAGTATACCACACATGCTCTGCGTATCTCATCTTCTCCATATACTACACCCACTCCACCTTCCACACCTATTGACAATACAACACCTGCTCCACATACCTCACCAACTATGTGTACTACACCTATTCTATGTACTGAATCTTCCATTGTGGACTACCTCTGCCAACTATTTTCAATTCTATGTACTAATTCAGTGTAATAAAAAATTAATTTCTCTGTGGATTTCCCCTTCCAATTCCACGAATCATTTCATCTTATGCATACCACTTCCTTTTAAATGGAATATCTCCTCTGCTAACAGCATCCTTCATGTAATTCTTCTCATGAACTACTCCAAACTTCTCCAAATTTCTTACCACATTGATGTGGTTCCTTTAAAAAGATCTATATCTAATTATGGGATTAGGGTCCATTGTATAGGTAAAAACCTCTTCCAATTTTTTAATCATCTTTACCTAAATGTTCAATGTTGTACAAACTTCACTGCATACCACTTTATCCTAAGACCCACAATTATCCAGCGAACCATTTTTGTATACGGTATGCACACCACCATTCTTCCTTCGCTGTGGAAAAACTCACCACCTCTTTTCTACGAATGATGGCCTCTATCGTAAACTTCTATGTCTTTCAACAATATAATTCTTTCCAATAAAACTATATTATGATTGGAAACATCTTCACACATCATATCTTTTTTAATTCTTGTATCCAAAGTTCTATAAAAACTAATGGTTTTTTGAAATAAAAATCGTCCAAGTATTGTCTGGTTTTCAAAGACATCATACAAAGTTAACTAATTTTAATTTTTCATGAAACAAAAAGTTAACACTCTGAAAAGGTGAACTATTCTTACATTCTTCACCATCCAACTTGGTCCTAACAATAATCAATAGAATCCATGGACATGAAAATATAAGTCCTCACCACATAGTGAACTCATCAAATATAATTGCAGCACCCCTGACTTCGTAGTCCAAAGATAATCCACTTAGTTTGAGTTAATCAAATATAATATCTATTCCTTATCCAAGTCAAACAAGTAAGAGAGAAAAAATTCCCATATTCTAAATAAAGAACCAAAATATTTTATAGGGATATCACCTAAAACATAAATATTGAACTATATCCAATTGTATAAATGATGTCCATTCTAATAGGATAATAACCGACATAAATTTTATCAACGAGATTCATAAGGATACACTTGTGAAAGGAAATTTTTACAGGAGAAAACCACAATCCTTGAGATGTTTCAATCTCAATATTTCATTCCATCCAAAATATATTGATAAAACAACAAGATATATTAGTAACAAAAATGTATCATCCGGAGAAAAACTCACAAAAAATATAAACCATGATTCAAATTAGAGAATCATAAAAGACCCAAAACAAGCCATAAAATATCGTAAGAATATAATGATCACCGAAAACTGATTACACCTGAAACATATCATTTAATTAATGAAACAGACAAAAATTCTAATAGTTATACAATCACACACATATATGACAAAATAAAAGAGATTTCACACAAGACCTCCAGGAATTCCTACGTTCCCCAGACTGAAAGAACATAAAAAACCTCTTAATCCATTGAAAATTTTTTATGTGCTTGTCCATGTTATGAAATTATATTTAATGAAAATATTCTCTTAAAAAACCACAAATTGGAAACTACCAACTTCTTGACATCCCACTTCATGCATCAAATAATATGGCCTTTATAGTCCTATCTGGATAAGCGTTCATAAATACATCTAATAAGAAATTATCAAAATATTTTTGAAAGCCTCTCTTGAAACAAATGTCATTATGTGAATCACAAATACAAAGATTAGGTCACAATAATACCAAAGTTAAAAATTTCTTATCATAACCCCCCACCAATAACTTACATTGATTATGAAAAATATTTTTAATTGAGTACTCTTCATTTAATTAACTATGATATTTAAAATTCATGATGATTGGCAAGAAGAATTCTTAGGAAAATATTTCATGTTCGTGTAGTGGAACCCATAATACCCACCACTCTCATCTTGGATGTTCAAATAAATTAAAAATGAGTTTCACCCTTGAAACAGAATTTTTTTAATAAAATCAAATATCTATTAATCATCCTTTAACATTGTCATTACCTCCAGGGAACCCTGATCAACTCTTTAGATAGGATGAATAACATTCAAATGTATTTGTTAGGATCCATAATGTGGTTATAATACATAATATTATCTATAGAAAAACCCTTCATATCATCAATTTGATGGTCAAGATTCTAATTAAATACTTAAAAGAAGTAATTTTATATAGAATTATGATGATATCATATGAAATAAAATAAATTAATCATTTGGATATGAAAAATCAATTGAGTGATTTCATAACCTATTAAAAATTCATTTCAACCTATCACAATTTTTGATCAAATATGATGTAGTTTAATCAAACTATGACCCTATCAATTTAACAAAGATATTGATATGTTTTTTCTACATATTATCAATATATTAATCCAGAAAAACAACTAATCTTAGAATTGATACAAACTTTGATAAACCAGTATTAACCAGCATATATTTATCTTTAATTCATTATTTTAAATATAACACATTACAAATGAAGGAAAAATATGGGAACCCAACTGATTTTTGTCTTAAAAGACTGGCTTAAAAAATTAATTTTAACACAATATTTATCTGGAATCCCCAAAACATTCTCCACCAATGAAATACTTCTAGACATAACACACCAAATAATTTATTAGGAATATGGGAAACATATGATGAATTGAACCTAAATTCCGAATAAAGTAAGACATTATCAGTGAGAGATAAATATTTTTATCATAATAATGTAAAAAAATGTGGTGATTGTTGAAATATCTTATTTAAAAGTTCACATGCTCATAAGAGACACTTATAATGCATAATAGAATAATTCATCTCAAGGGATGACTTAAAGTGTAATGCCCCAGCCTTAAACATTACATAATCATGAATTAAGTTAATCCTTCATATTAAGGATCTTTTATGGTTTAGAGATTTATAGAATTAGGTCATAACTTATACATAAAAACATGACCATTACAAGTAGACACTTATTATCACTATTTATTTTTTTCATAATAAAAAAACTCTTAAAGAAAGAAACATGTCTAGTTACTTGTTCTAGATAGCATGAGTTTTCCATCATCCCATCCTTGACCCAATTAATCTTTATGTACTATGAAAAACATTTCAAAACTTGGGATGATCATAAAAAATCATTGTAAGTGATACATAAAGAAGGAAAATAGTTAGTTTTTTAAAACAACATGTAAACCATTAATACTTTTTCATAAAGTAATAATCTTCACCATTATTAAGTATAAAAAACACTTCACTAAATATATGATCATTTATTACCCTTTTTGTAACCATACTATTATAAAAAACCTATAGAATGAAACATATATCCTACAAAGGAAACATGGGACATAAACATACTTAAATGGAATAACCATACAGTTTACATCCACACATATCACTAATGTGTATAGCCATATGACTGACTTACAAACCCAATGAATTTGAGGTTATTATGTAACCACCCATGCATGGTTTTTCACAAAACCACCTATCAGTTGGTTTATCACGTATCGAGCTGTCACATTTCCATGTAACATTATATAAGCATCACATATAAGAGATTGAAAATATGAAAATTTCAATCAAAAAATTTCTTTTTAAATCATAAGAAATAATTTCATGATACTGAAATATTAAATCCAATTTCACCACCATTTTCAAGAAAAAAATACCCAAAAGGGAATAAGGGGTTTCGTTTTTTATTATAAAAACATTTAGGCTTATAGAAGAACATAAATATGAGATAACGGTTATAGCGGAAGAGAAGTCGTTGTCACCGCAATATGGTAAAACCATTATTTTTTTTCATTTAGTAAAATTATTCATAAAAAAATATTCATTTTTTATAAAAGTAAACGTCAAAGGGATTTATTATGAATCATGTAAAATAATGTGTTTTATGTTATCAAAACATGCTTAAATAAAGGGAGATTGACACGAAGTCCCTTAACTCATGTCCAAAATGACTCGTTTATTCTTTAATTTCTAGAATAATAAACTGATGTAAATTTCTACATGTTTCATAACTTTTTCAAGTGTGTTATTAATTTTATATAACTTAATACCATTTTATAAAAATTAAATGAAAATTTAAGCTAATATTGGTTATTTTGTCAATATGAGGTACTTGAATCAAAAACAATCTTACTATAATTAAAATTTGTCAATGTGGTCAAAAGTCCATTATCTCTAGAATATTATTCATAGATATATATATATCATATATATTCTGTATATATGTATCTATAATATTCCATAACATTTGATGATAAGAAATAAAATGCACCGTTCATGGAGACGGTAAGTAGTACGTACACATAAATGCAACGTTCACTTCAATTTCATATTTAATGGAATGAAAACATAATCATAAATATGTATATTATAATTACATTATAATGTAATATTTTATATATGTTACATAATTTCATTAAATATGTAACGCCCCTACCCCAGTTATCCAGAGTCGATGCATTATTTTAATACATTGGAATGATTACAAGGAATCAGGTCCCGAAGGACCGATCGATTTAATAGTCTTGAAAAATAGATTACATACATGAATATTACATTACACTTTATAATATACAAAACAACATAAATAATCCTTTATGAACACCATTATTCCACTGGATTAACCCTGCATATCAATCATAATACACTTCTTGTAATCCATGGAAAATAAAACCTAGAAAGGGGAGAGCTCAAATGTTCAGTAAGGGTACAAAATATAAGGAAAACATTCAAAAATAAGAATAAACCTTTAAGAGAATGTATAAAATTAAACAAAAGCATTTTAAACTTTAACATCAGTATAACATGGAGGAAATAAAATGAAATAATGCCATTTAATTTTTCACATGGATATTCAACTAATCGAATAACCACATGAAATATCAATAAACACATTCATAACAAGGGAATTCATAATGATGAATGTTAATTTCTATGTCAAGGCATCATGCCAAGACCTAAAGGATAACTGTAACTAGAACCCATACCGGAGAGCCTCTGTACCCAGAATCCATCCTGGAGAGCCTCTCTAACCGGACTCCAACCTGGTGTGCCTCTAATAACCGGACACCACCCCAGAGTGCCTCTAATAACCGGACACCAACCCGGAGGGTCTACTGTAACCAGAAGGCAACCCAGAACATACTAGTCCAACACATTCATCTTAAGAAGAGGATGAAATATATACCTAAACATTCTTCTTAAAACTAGCATATGAAATGTCAATTATTTACCCATAAATCATGAATGGTATAAGAATAACACATCCACAATAAAACATATCACAAAACCTTCAACACAATATGGAATATTTTTATCATGATAAATCAACTTCAAAATAAGTTTAAAATCTATTAAGGGATCTTGACAGGGATGAAAATGATTATTACAACTCTTTGAGAGAAATGCACCTTTTTCATGAAAACATTTAAAAGTAACACAATTTATAAAATAAGTCATTTAGAGACATTTTTTAATCAAAGTGTCCCATACCACTTTGAAACTTTTGAAATGAATTATCATTTTAAAAACATTCAATTCCATATAAATAAATCCTTAAAACCCATTTTGAATACATGGACATTAATGAGGAAGAATTAGAAGAATAAATATTTAAAACATTTGGAATGATGTTTTAGTAAAAAAAGTCCCTTAAAAGAATCTATTTGAAAACTCTTTCATAAATCATGGAAATGGATGATAAATATTTCCTAGTAGATACATATGTAAAAAAAACCTCGGATAATAAAGAGATTGTGAAATTAACCCTTACGAATTTGGTAATTTACTAAACATTCAACCCATGAATGAGGTATCATATAGTGAATATGTAAATACACATTAATTAAAGTTTATTACACAAAGAATAAAATTATGGGCAGTACATACACCACACAAAATGTAATAGTGGCAATATGGCATGAATCTCACGAGAATAAGGAGTGAGATGAAAACCCCATACCTTGCACTTTCCTTTAGTCGAGGGTACGTTTAGCCTCTTGTATGAAGACTATAGTATGTTATTAAATTATACCAGAACAATATTAATATTTATGATATCATACAATATTCATATATGACTTTATACTACCCATTTAATAATAATTTCTATGTTATATTAATATTTCGGGTAATAATCACTTTCTTTATTGTACGTGTTTTAACTTGTTACTCTTTATTGTATCACATAGATCATGATTTAAATACTTGAAGAATATAAAACATGATTTATTTATCATATATAGTTAGAATATAACAATTTATAATAGACCTATATATGAAATGGAAAACACCGTTTATTGAGACGGTAGTCCGTACGTACGCATAAACACCGTTTCCGTTTTCATATAGTATTGAACGGAAGTAAGTGAATAAGATAAATGTAAGTACAACAACACTTATATATATAAATATATATATCTCCAGTATCATATATTACATACTTACTAGTAATTTATATTTTTATAATTGTCTATGAATGGTGAACTTGGAAATAAATCTCATCGCGTCGTGGAGATGGTAACCCGTACGTACGTACGCACGAGTGAAAAATATCATTCTTTTGATATTAATATAATATATAATTGGATGGTATATAATATATACAGAATCCTTATCATGTTATATTTATTATTTACATCAAATACCAATCATTATTATAACCATAAAAATAATAATGTATTGAATAACAATTACACCACGACGTGGAGACGGTAAGCCGTACGTACGCACGTATGGTGACATGTCATTAAAAGGGTGGATAGAATAATGAATTTTATTGTACCATAACTATAATAACATCACAATATATAGAATATACTGGATTTATTATTTTATAATGGAAACAACAGAGAAAAAGGAAGTGGAAGAAGAAAGGAACATGAAAGAGGGTTGTGAAATCATTACCTTTTCTTCGGGTTCTTCATTTTGAATTGACCAAAAGGGCTCCTTAAGGTGGCTTTATGATCAAACTATGGCCTCTAGAATGATTTTATGGAAGTTGAGAAGATATTTGGGCAGGGTTTCGCTGAGCCAAAAGGCTTTGAATGTGTGAATTAGTGAGAAGGGAGAGTTCCTTTTTATAAGAGGGGTGAGGGGAACCTTTGGAAAAGATATAAATATTATTTTATAATAAATTCATATTCAATTTATAATGGCTCCAAAGTGGATTATTAAAATTATAATGTGTGGATGGGTCGAAATACTTTCAAACAATGTATTTTAGATAGGTTTGGGTGATTATATTAACTATATCTTTTAGTTTTAACTCTTAGTTCATTAGTTTGACATTTACAATGTCACTTTGTATTTTTATATTATATAGTAAATAAACATTCTATATACATCCAAGAGACCCCCAAGTGGTCCATTAATGATCAAAATATCATGATATAAGTCCTTTTTCCAAACCTTATTTTTTTAGAAATAGAATATCAATTAATAATATAATATTTGTTTTAAAAACTCATTTCTGTCAATTTTGACACTATTCAATAATTGATTTTTGTTAAAGTCTTAAAAACTTTATTAATTCGAAAACAATTCATTTATGAAATCCTATAATGTCATATTAACCAATAAAATTCATGGATGTCATCAGAACAATCAAATTATATTTATTTTAACATTTATAATACCAATTATTTGATTCGTTTGTTAATAAGAAAAATAATGCATCATTATTGTGTTATAAATAATATTCATTATTAAATGTATAAAAATTATAAATAAAATACCATTATGTTGTAAATCCTTTTATATTTCTAATGAATATTTTTAGTTGAAAATCCAATATATATAACCCTATGTAAAAATTGTTTTTCTATCTGATATTTGCTTATGTCTTTTTGTATTTATTTTAACTTAATTAATATAAAGTGTCCTTATCCCGTACAAGTGGCTCCATGGGGACCCAAAATCGACCCAAAGATACCCATGGTCGGACATGTATCAACCAATAAGGTTAGGACACGTTTTAATGTAATTTATTATTATTATTGTCACGACCTGCCTTCACCAAGATGAGGGAAAGGACAACAGATTGCCAGACCATTCCTTCTTCAAGTTGAAGGAGAGATAATGACCCCCAAGACCCACCTTCAATAGGTCCTAGAGTGGTGAATAGCACCAAGGGAATAATATCACACACTAAATGGAAGGCATTACACTTTTATTTTAATAGGATTAGGATATAAGATGATGGAACCCAACAACACCAAACTGAAAGTGCAAGAAACTCCAAAACCACCATTCCCGTATGCATGTTCCAAAAGTAAATACCACAAAGTAAAAGTGACTACAAAGGTAAAGTACCAATGAAAGAAAAATAGCAACTAAAACTGTCCCAAAGGTCCTACGCTAGTATGGTCCCGTGCGTTCCCCGAAGTCCTCCTGGAAACCTGAAACTAGTTTTATATACGTAGGGTGAGCATACAAGTATAATCATTAGGGAAAAACCTAAATATCTCATGCACAAGTGGGGAGGTATACTAATGACCCGTGAGAAAATAGATAACAAATCACTTAACAAGGAAACTAACCACCTAACCATCACCAAGGTACACTCCCCAAATAATGCAAGACAAGTAAAATATAATAATAGCACATCGATGTTTGGGTACCCCGCGCCACTTTCCCACTGGTTATTAAGGACATCCTATGCATCGAACCAATCCTGCCATTCTCACCACAGTTCCACTGCCTCATCAAACCCGCACACACCTGGGCCACATACTCACGCAGTCCCACTTCCAAACCCCACCCGCAAACACATGGGCCACAACTGTCACACGTAACCACGCCTGCAAATACCTAGGACAGAACAACCACTACCACGCCCGAAGTCACCTGGGCTAGAAGATCCACTGCCACACCCGAAGGCACCTGGGCCTCATCCCAAAGAAACTTTGGAAACCACCTTCCTGCACACACCTGGGCTAACCACCGCGCCACCCTGCCCAAAAATTCTTGGGCTAATAATTGACTTCAGGCCATCACAGCATGCCTAAAGATACTTGCGCTATCTGGGAAAGGGAGAATAAAGGAGCTAATAACCAAACACTAATAGAACTGTTGTTAAAAACACCCTTCCCCATGAAATGGGGGTGTCCGACACTAAGTTCTCAACTTGGGTGGGGCGCAAATAAGAAACAAAAAACTAAAAGTATATGTATAGGTAACAAGCACTCACCAAAAGTTTAGGTTTTTCTTCAGCCTACCTAAAGAACACATTCAGCACCCGCTTCCAAGTCACAAGCCACACCAAAACAAAACCCATCTGTCTCATCTTTTTTTTTCACAATTAGTAATAAGGGTAGATGAGTTTCCTGCACCTAATTGGGAAACTAGCAAGCATAAGCACATGCCAAGGAAAGAGTACAGTCAAACTTCAACTTAAACATTCACACCTGGTTCTCTTGTAAAGCCACAACAACAAAGGGATATGTGAGATCACTAGAAGTAATGGAACCAAAGAAAACCCCAAGGTACTGCCCCTTGTCCCCAAAAGCCAATGGTTTCTCAACAATAGAGGTTTACACCCCAATTCGTGATATAATCAAGGTAACCACCCCAGCTTAAATTCACAACAACTGAAGCATAACAACAGGGGATCCCATCCCCACCCACATCACCCAGTAATCAGCCCATGAAGGAAAAACAACAAAACAATACCACAAATGAAAAGCAGGCTTATGCCGGTATTTTCAGATTTAAATGATTTGGCACACTCCATAATTCTAATTCTTTTGTACTTTAACCGGGGTTATCACAAAAAAGGGGTGATCCTGGTGCTTTAAATTTATTTATCCGGATTTATGTAATTAACCAACTTCCTTTAAAGTAAAGTGTTTACAAACACAAAAAACATCCATTTAAGCATCACCAGAGGTTAGGGTTCATTAGTGCATAGAGAAATACCATCAACATCCATGATTTTTAGTAGGTGTAAGCCCGAAGAATTCAGAAAACAAGATCATAAAACAAAGTATCATCATTGATCACAGCCCCCCCCCCCCTCGTTCTTTAGACTCCTTTCATTATCTTCATTAAGGATAGGGTTCTTCCAATTCTATAGAATCAAAATCATGTCCACCATGCATGATACACAAATGGAGAGACTAAAGTGAAATTACCTACTTGATTGATCAACAATCGAAGCTTATCCCACCCGCCAGGAACAGAAGATGCATGATTTACAGGGGTGGGACCACGAAAACTAATGAACTAGAAGAAGAAATGATTGGAGGGTGATCGAGAAAATAAGAAACCCATAGAACCCTTTAGTTTATAAGGATCATGGACGGTTGAGATAAGAACGTGAAACCGCGTAAGGAGCGGCGGTCGTGGGTTGACCACGCGACCCCACACGTCATTAAAGAGGTCCTCGCCTTTAGGGGCGGTTTAAACCGACGCACCTAGGTATATCACTTAGTCAAACTCCATTAATTGGCACTAATGGGCCTTAAAACATGATTTAATGGGTCAAAATAGGGTTTAATCCCCAATTTGGGAAAAAATGAGGCGCTGCTGGAAAAACCCGTGGGGGTAGGCAAGAGCTACTAGTGGCTGACAGCTTCCGGTAACAGAGCTACTGGTAGGGTGCATCCACCGGTATTCAAGAGCTACTAGTAGCTGATAGAGACTGATAGACGAGCTACCGGTAGGGTGCAGCCACCGGTAGTCGAGAGCTACCGGCGGCTAACAGCGACCGGTAGCTGAGCTACCAGTAGGATGCAGCCACTGGTAGTCGTGAGCTACCAGTGGCTGACAGCCACCGATACCCGAGCTACCGATAGGCCGCAGCTACCAGTAGACAGAGCTACCGGTAGGACTGCTACCAGTAGGCTAAGGCGACCGGTAGGCCTACCGTGGGTCAAACGTCACCAAGAAGTTGGGATGGCCTCCCAGACCACCCAGAACACATCAAGCATTGGATGTTTACTAAGTAATGGACCACCAACAACCCGGTCCATTACATCAGATACCTCTCTAACTACTCTCACCCTCGAGAATCAAAACAACCCACAAGGAAATGGAGTTTCCAAACAACCACCTAGAAAGATACCTCTGAAGAGAGAACCTCGTTGTTAACTAAAAAAACCCTTTCTCTTAAGAACCAAGAAACATACCATGTCAGACTGCCCAGTCTGTGGGTTGGGGAGTCTCTTCCCCCATGTCAAGATACTATCTGCTTTGGGTGGCACTGACTCTCCCTTAAAAGATTAATCACATCCACCTTAATGCGTCTTGATTAGGGGTCGAATCCTCGCCTCCCATAGCCAGGACTTTTTACACACATTCAGAGAGGAAAGAAAAAACCACATATTTCATAGCCAAAAAGGTAAAACAATCCACCACAACTAGTATAAAGGGAACATAAAAATTCAAAACAACTCTCGGTACTGGTCAGGAATATGTTCTTCCCTCTCCAATGTACTCTCCTCAAGCCCACCATGTCTCCATAACACATGAACCAAAGAAATGGTTCACACACGAAACACCTTCTCCTCACGATCCTCGATCATCACTGGTATTTCCACAAAGGTCACGTCATCCTCGGTGTCTAGCTCTCCCCAGTTGAGGATGTGTGAATCGTCATGCAGATAACGACGGAGCTGGGACACATAGAAGACATCATGTATCCTCAGTAGCGAAGGTGGTAATGCTATATGATAAGACACTTCACCGACCCACCGAAACACTTCGAAGGGTCCGATGAACCTGGGAGAAAGCTTACTCCCCTTGCTGAACCTCCATTGTCCATGTCGAGGGGAGACCTTCAAGATCACGTGGTCTACAACCTAAAACTCAAAGGGCCTTCTACTGCTATCAGCATACGACTTCTATCTATCCTGGGCCGCCTTCACCCATTCCCGTATAAGCTTAACCTTCTTCATTGTTCTCTGCACCACCTTGGGGCCAAGAATGCCCGCCACTTCGACATCGGTCAAACGCACAGGTGAACGGCATGGTCTCCAGTACAAGGATTAGAACGGGGCCATTCCAATGGTAGAGTGATAGCTATTATTGTAGGCAAACTATACGAGAGGAAAGTTTCACACCCATAAACCTCCTGAGTCCAGAACGCATGCCCGAAACATATCCTCCATGGTCTGGATGGTGCACTTTGT
This sequence comes from Viscum album, assembly GCA_963277665.1. Classification (NCBI taxonomy): domain Eukaryota; kingdom Viridiplantae; phylum Streptophyta; class Magnoliopsida; order Santalales; family Viscaceae; genus Viscum; species Viscum album. The sequence goes on from OY728140.1 coordinate 643,113,553, forward strand.
CTTCCCATCTGTCTGGGGATAGAAAGTAGTGCTAAGACGTAGCTGGGTGAAAAAATCAAGCTACAATCCTATACAGCCTCGTGAGGTAATCCGTGCATCCCTATCCGAGACTATGGACCTCAGAACTCCATGCAACCGCACCACCTCATCCATGTACCTTAGTGCCAAAGCTTCCACTGCACTTGGCTCCTTAATCGCCAGAAAGTGAGCCAATTTCATCAACTGGTCCACTACTACCCTAATGAAATCATATCCCCTTTGAACATTGGGTAGTCCTGTGACAAAATCCATCGAGATTTCCTGCCATTTCTACTCGGGGACATCCAGAGACTGCAGCAGGCCACCTGGAACACGGTGTTCTGCCTTCACCTGCTGACACACTTGGCACTTGGCCACAAACTCTGCCACTGCTCGCTTTACTCCAGGCCACCAGAACTATCTCCTCAGGCCCTGGTACATCATGGAAACTCCTGGGTGTACCGCTAGGGTTGAGTTGTGGAACTCACTGAGAACCTTGTCGCGCATCGTCTCTGGAACAAACAGCTTCCCCTGGAAAAACATATGGTCTTGGCTATCCTCCGTACATCCTTCCGGAGCATTGCTCTGGTCAACTTAGTTTCGCATCACTTTGCACTCAGGGTCTCCCCACTAAGACTCCTCCACTTTCTGAAATAGAGTTGACTACACTGTCATCTGATATAGGAAACCTCTATCACCATCTATCCTTGCATCCAGGTGTAAGCCAGCCAACTCCACGATTGCCTTCCAGGTGTCTGCTGACTCACGAATCGCATCTTTCTGTGACCTCTTGATCAAGGTATCGGCCACTACATTCCCCTTCCCTAAAGTTTATGAAATATCAAAGTCGTAATCCTGGAGGAACTCTATCCACCTTCGCTGCCACAAGTTTAGGTCCCACTGGGAGAAGGTATAACTCAATCTTTTGTGATCTGTGAAGACCACAAAGTGTTCTCCGATGAGGTAATGCCGTCAAAACATTAGAACAAACACAACTGCTACAAGCTCCAGGTCATGGGTGGAATAATTACACTCATGAGGGCATAGCTTCCTAGACCCAAAAGAGGTCACCCCTTTTTGTTGCATCAACACACTTATGAGGCCTTGCCCTGAAGCATCACAGAACACCTCGTATTCTGCCTTTTCTTCTGGTAGTCTTAGGAATGGGGCACTAACCAACTTCTCCTTTAGATAGATGGTGTCTACCTCGCAATTCTCACTCCACATGAAAACATGGTTCTTTTGGGTCAGGTGTGTCAAAGGGGCTGCAAGTCAGGAGAATTTGGGTATGAACCTCCAATAGTAACCTTCCAGCCCGAGGAAGCTACAAACCTCTGCCACATTCTTGGGTGCAGTCCAAGAAAAAACTACTTAAACCTTTGATGGGTCCACTGCTACCCCTTTCTCGTACACTATGTTCCCAAGGAAGTGAACTTCTCGCATCCATAACTTGCATTTCGACATCATACCATAGAGCTGGTGGTGTTGGAGGACCTCCAAAATCGTCTTCAGGTGTCCTGCGTGATCCCCCTCTGATCTTGAATAGATTAGGATATCGTCGATGAACACAACTACGAACCGATCCAGGTACTCCCAGAAGATGGAGTTCATAAGCCCCATAAACATATTCGGGGTTTTCATAACACCAAAGGGCATGACTGCGAACTCGAAGTGTCCATATATGCAACTGAACATCATCATCAGGATGTCTCCCTCTTTCACTCTCAACTGGTGATACCCAGACCGCAGGTTGATCATCAAGAACCACCCTGCCCCTTTTAGATGGTTGAGAAGATCATCTATCCTCAAAAGAGGGTAGTGATTCTTGATCGTTACCTGATTCAGCCTCCTGTATTCTATGCACAACCTAAGACCACCATCTACCTTCTTTGTGAACAAGACTGGATCACCCCACAGTGGTGCACTTTTTCGAACATAACCCCTCTTCATTAGCTCATCAATTTGAATCTGCATCTCCCGTAGCTTCGAAGGTGCCATCCGGTAAGGAGCCATTCAGATCGGATGAGCACCAGGCTGCAAGTCTATCCCAAACTTTATATGCCGTCGAGGCGGTAGAGTTGTCAGCTCCTTAGGAAAGATGAAATGAACCAAAGATTCAATAATGGAAATCCCTCTTTCCCTAATTAAATGTCTCTTTATGTAAAATATTTATATAAAATGTCAACTTCTTTGGATTTATGTTAAGAATTGTGACCGTTGCATTTATAGATATTGAACAGTGCTCAGATGATTAGTATAAATATAGGGCTTTATCAAATCCAATTTACTCAGACAAAGGAAGCGATGGCCTCATCTAGTAGAATTGATCCATATGAAGCCCATTTGTCGGAGATTGGAAAATATGTGGTGTCTTTGGGCTTCTCTCTTGACTAAGACCAAGCTGAGCTTCATCATGTCAAGCTCGAATGTGACCGTCTACAATAAAAGTGGAAGTTGATAGAAATTACCACTCGAGCGATGTTATCCGAGCCACCCCAAGAGTCTGCCACCATCAGACACTTTACCCTTAGGTCTTATGCGACTGTTTTATGGGGTTATGTAACAAATCGCTAGTACTATGTTCATGTACATTATTTTTTATATAATACTGAATATAATTTCTTGTCATCATTGATACTTTGTTAATAGTTTTTAAAGTACAAATAGTGTTTTAGTTATTATTTAATTAAGAATTCTATTTCATTAAATTAAGGGATTTATGAATTAAATAATTATTTAATTAAAAATTATTATTATTATAAAATTAAGTTTTATTAAATATAAATGATCTTATAATTTTATGAATGCAATTGTAATTTTTATTAAGGTTTGAAAGCCATTTTTGTCAAAAGCCGTGAATTTTCGATAAATGTCGGTTTTTATTTTAAAAGTGAAAATTAAAAAATTTAGAAAATTATTTAGATAAAATAAATGTTATTTCTGTAATTAGGATGTCAAAATTATCTAATGGTGAATTTGTCATAATTTTCCGAGACAGTGAAATTTTTGGGTAAAAATTAAATACTGTTTAAATATATAATGTGTTTTATGACATCACAATGTCCCAATAGTGATGTAATAAAATACTAAAAGCTTTATTTCCGGCCAATATATGTTTTGACATTAAAATAATGTGATTTTTGGTTTGTTTTAGTTACTTTTCAAAGCATTAATGGACCCCTCAAGACTTATTAAACACTTTGTCTTTTTAAATTAATTTCCATGGGAGTGTGACTCACCTCCACATAAGAAACCCTATTATTTTAAGATTTTTGGACTTTGGCCTTATAAATTTTTTTTCCACTTTCCTTTACCAAAACCCATGGGCAAAAACCATGGGGTGGTTTCTGGTTTGGATTAATTTAATGTAAGGGGTCCCAAACCTAAATAATAAAGAATTCCCTCGCCTTTCCTATGTAAACCCACTCAAGCTCCCTCTTCATCCTCACTAAAAGCCTTTGAAGTTAGTCCAACCTCTACCCTACTCTCTCTAGAATCCTCCCATGGTGCCCCATTCACCCAAGAAGCCTCTCTCAAGCCTCTCTCAAGCCTTTGGAAGCACACTTCCAAGTAAGGGTTTTTTCTTCCTTTCTAATTTTTGTCCAATTTTCTTCATATTGGTATTCCCTTTTAATTTAAATTATAAATGATGGGGTATGATTTAAAACCTCCCCCATACTTACATCTTATTGTTTTAATGATGGTAGACCCCTTTATCTCTCATTAAATGCCTCCCATGTACACTCGTTACTATGCATAAATTCCTAAAGGAACTTCTCTCTCTTCATTTACATTCAAGAAGTACTTTTGTATCATGAATATAAATTCCATTACAATTGTTTGGACATGTATCTATATAACCCCTTACTGTCCATTTCATGTAAATATGATGAGACACCCCTTTCTCTCTCATTAGCCATTTTTATGAATTTTTATGTCATGCCATTACTCTACCGAAATCGCACTGATTTTCTAAGCCAATCCCATTGTATAGTGAATACCATGCCCATTTCTCCATCAGGGGTATTAACCTTTATGCACATTTACTTATTGATTATAAAGATTAATGTAGTAATTACACATTCATTTATCATGGAACAAATGAATATTTTTTATGAATCCATGTTTTATGATCCATGTGCCACACTTATGCATGAAATGAAATGTTTAAGAAGGGTGTGCCCTTATAGAGCTCCAATGCATTGGGTAAAATATAGTATCATGATACGTCATGTACAATGAGTTTTCACTCATGCTAATTCAAGTGCAACGAGTGTTTACCCATTATTCATGTGCGATGAGGATTTAATCATGCTCCATGTGCAATGAACCTTGGCTCATGCTAATTCCATGTTAAGTGTTGTTGCCACATTTCCATGTTATGATTATCATGATTTATCATGCATTTATGTTCATGTTTCTCTTGTGCTATATTGATATGCCTAATCTATAACATGTATGGTACTCCTCATGTTATTCCATGTGTACTCCATTAATAGGCTTTATAGCTCACCCTTTTCTTATGCATGTCCTTAGGTTATCCCATGAAATGCTAAGTACGAGGGAATGTAGTGGTCATGTAAAGGAAGTTTTCCATAAAGATGTTGTATTTAATGTTTTATGTTTTTATGTAATGATCCTAATCCCCAAAGACACTAAACCTCTCGATATTCTTTGTTGTATCTAGTGAACTTTTATGTAATAAATCATGTTTAATTTTGTAATAAAACCAGGGTTTTCATAGTTGGTATCAGAGGTAGGATTAGTTATTTTTGGGATTAGGATTAGAAAACCCTAGTAAAGCCTTAGAGACAAGACTAAGTATAATAAAAACATTCCTCTGTTTTGGTGAGTATTGAGTATGTGGGTGATCAAGAAAATACATCTCTGTCTGTATACGATCATGTAGAGGAAGCTCTGGCATAGATGTATCCTAGGGGTAAAACCCAAAAAACACCGCTTTGAGCTAGACTCGAACGGGAACTGGTGCACCAAAATGGGCCTTACTACACTCTTGGTTACGACACTATCAGGGGATATTTTTTGATAAATTCACAAGCTTAGTATGAATCCTTATTAAGGGAATTAAAAAAAATACATCTAAGAATATATGTTAGAAAGTAGATCCTGAAAAGCCTAGATTGAAACATATAGACTCATGAGTTATGGAAATTAATGTTTATTCATAATTCATTAACTTTTATCTTTGGATTACCCTTTATGTGTTACCCCAAAATTTCCTTTTATTCCAGCCAATGGACTGTAATATGATGATTTGAGCTAAGAACCGTTGTGAAGATCAGTGTGATGAATGTACTAATGAGATACCCAATCCAATGGGAGAAAGAATCGCGAACATTGTCACACTTCTCTCTCAGATAACTCACGTTTGGAATAGAAACATGGGTCAAGTGGAGCGTTCAACCCCCCTAATAAAGAACAAGTCTCTATCAAGAGCTTCATGAGACAAGGGCATCCTACTTTTAGTGGATCATCTGATCCCGCGATCGCGGAAAAATGGATTAACTCTATTTAAAATATCTTCTCCATCCTTCAATGTTCTAAACAAGAGAAGGTTCTCCTGGAAGCATATCATATGGAGGATGAAGCTGATCAATGTTGAACGTTGATAAAAAATATGATGCCTAAGGAGGAGATCGAGGTGATGGAATGGAAGGATTTCCGGAAGATGTTTTTCGAAAAATATTTTCCGTGCACCCTCCAGCTTAAGATGGAAAGGACTTCCTTTCCCTCAAGAAAAAATATGAAGAATCTGTTGGAGTGTACAAGGCAAACTTCACAGGGCTTGCACGATATGCTTTCAGATTTGTCGTTACCCCCAAATGGAATGATGACCGCTTATTTAGTGGGATGAAGCCTAGCCTGCGGAAAGTATTGGTGATCTGTGACTTCGACAGCTATAAGGAAATTGTCTGATGTTCCCTTAAGGTCAAAATGGAGATCATAGAATCACAGGGGTATCATGGGTATAAGAAGCATAATGTGGAATTAAATACTGGTGGTCCAATGGATAAATCCAATGGTGCTAAAAATATCCAGCACCCCACTTGCGAAAAGTGCGGAAAGAAGTACCCTGGAAATTGCCTTAAGGGGACGAGGAAATACTTCAGGTGTGGAAGAGAAGGGAACCTAGCTATTAACTGTAGGCAAGAAAGACCCACGGTTGTTAGAGAGGAGAGGAACGCTCCGTTCAAACCTCAATTCATTGTTCAATGCTACAGATGCAAAGAACCGGGTCATTTTGCAAATCAGTGCCCTAATCCAAGGGATTTTGAAGGCAACCAACAACCTCAAAGGTAGAAAGGAAGAGCTTTTTCCATCACTTCGGCTGAAGTGAACCCCGAAAAAGAATTGGTGACATGTATGCTAGTTATTCAATCAATAATAGAGAACGTACATTTTGATTTAGGTTCTATACATTATTTTATATCTCGAACGTTTAGTAGAACAATCCCAACACCACCAAAAATCATGGAAGTGAAGATGTCGGTGAGTATGGAAAATGGGGAAATCATTGCATCCCATGAATATAAGTCCACCCCTGTTATAATCTGTTGATTTAATTTCTCAGAGAACCTCGTCATACTCCTTCTGGTGGAATTTGATGCAATTCTTGGCATTTATTGGATTTCCTTATATAGAGCCAACCTAAATTGTCGAGAGAGGGAAATCACACTCCATATGGAGAATCGACCTCTGATTCTTTACAAATGTAAGGAGGAAGATGAATCTCCTCTAGCTCCATCATCTCAAGCATGGACATTACTTCCCTATGAGCACGCGTATCTGGCCGAGATGATTGAGTCTAAGGAAGAAACCATCCTTGAAGAAATTACTATTGTGAGGGAATTTGCGGAACTGTTTCCCGAGGAACTATCTAGCCTTCCTCTTAGAATAGATGTTGAATTCTCAATTGAACATATACCCGGGGCATTTCCAATATCCATGAATCCATATAGAATGGATGTTTTAGATCACGGATAGCTGAGGAAACAACTACAGGAGAATCTGGATAAAGGGTTTATACGCCCAAGTGCTTCACCATGGGGTGCACCAGTCCTCTTCGTCAAGAAGAAGGATGGGTCAAGGCGGCTTTGCATCGATTATCGCGAACTTAACAAAATCACGATATAGAAAAAGTATCCTCTCCCACGAATTGACTTCATTTTTGATTAGCAGCATGGAGCATAATACTTCTCCATGATGGACTTACGATCAATATATTATCAAGCAAGGGTGAGGAAGGAATATATCCCCAAGACTGCTTTTCGCACAAGATACATGCACTATGAATTCATAGTAATCCCTTTTAGACTCAGCAATGCTCTAGAAATTATCATGGACTTAATGAATAGAGTCCGTAGATATTACCTTGACAAATTTTTGGAGGTCTTTATAGATGATATTCTAATATACTCTAAAACCAAGGAGGATCACGAGGAGCATTTAATAACTATACTAGAGACTTTTCGTAATGAGAAGCTCTATGGAAAGTACATCAACTGTGAGTTATCGTTGAAGGACATCTCATTCTTGGGCCATATCATCAAAAGCAATGGGATATCTGTGGATCCCTCCAAAACAGAAGCAATTGAGGGATGGCCGAGACCAACATCGGTAACATATATTCATAGCTTCTTGGGGTTAGCTGAATGTTATCGACAATTTCTCAGGGATTTCTCACAATTGTCCATCCATCTTACCAAGCTAACTCGAAATGGAATAATGTTTTCTTGGTGTGATGAATGCGAAGAAGCTTCAAGGAGTTGAAAAAGAGGCTTATCCCTTCTCCCATGCTCACTTTACCCACAAGTGGGGATATTTTTGTGGTATTATGTGATGCTTCGAGGAACGACTTAGGATGTGTGCTGATAAAGAATTATAAAGTGATATCTTATGCCTCAAGGTAGTTTAAAATTCATGAGCGAAACTATCCAACGCATGACCTGGAGTTGGTGGTGGTGATCTTTGCCTTGATAATCTGGCAGCATTATCTCTATAGGGAGAAATGTGAGATATATACTGACCACAAGAGTCTTAAATATACATTCACATAGAAGGAGCTTAATATGCGCCAGAGAAGATGGATAGATCTCATTATGGATTATAAATTTTCAATACATTACCACCCTGGGAAAGTAAACAAGGTGGCAGATTCCATAAGTAGAAAGGACCCAACGATTCTATCAATGATGAGAATTGAGAAGGATCCAATCTTATTAGACTTTATGCAGATGGACATGGGAATCATAAATAATGGAATATCATCAATCCTTTCACAAATGATTGCTCAACTGTATCTTTTTAAATGGTTAAATGATTCTCAAAAGGATGATGTAGGAATTCAAGAAAACGTGGAAGCTATCGAAAAAGGGAAATCCTCATAGTTTAATGTTAATGAAGAAAGAATTGTGCAGTTTGGGAAAAGACTGTGTGCTCCATCATGTACGGAGTTGAAGAAAGAACTTTTGGAGGACACACATAGTTCAAATTTATCTATTCACCCAGGGAGCACAAAGATGTATCGAGATCTTCGAGAAAAATTTAGGTGGGATAATATGAAGAAGGAGATCGCTGAATATACATCAAAGTGCATGGTGTGCCAGCAAGTGACAGAAGAGAGGCAGAAGTCTAAGGGGATGATGCAACCATTGCCCATACCAGAATAGAAATGGGAGAACATCACCATGGAATTTTCACTGGACATATGAGGACATCCAAAGGAAACAATGCAATCTGGGTTGTTGTGGATCGTCTTACAAAGACTGCACACTTCATTTCTATTCGAGAGGATTTCTCTTTGGATCAACATGCATGGATATATATCAGGGATGTGGTAAGGATACATGTAGTACCTCTATCTATTGTGTTTGACTGAGATCAAATATTCGCATCCATGTTTTGGAAGAGTCTTCAACATGATCTGAATACTGAACTGAACTTCTGTACGGCCTATCGTCCTCAAACTAATGGCCAATCTGAGCGGATTATCCAAACAGTTGAGGACATGTTGAGAGCATGATCAATGGACTTTAAAGGAGTATGGTATCAACATCTTCCTCTGGTTGATTTCTATTATAATAACAGTTTCCAATAGAGTATCAAAATGTCACCATATGAAGCCCTGTATGGGAAAATGTGTAGAACACCGACATGTTTGGATGAGGTCGGTGAACGTAAGCTGCTTGGACCAGAAATGGTCAAAGAAATGGTAGAGAAGGTGAAAACCATTCAGCAGCATATCAAGGCAGCCCAGAGTCGACAGAAGATTTATGCAGATAACCATCGACGAGACCTTGAGTTTAAAGTTGGATACATTGTTTTTCTACGCATATCTCTATGGAAGAAGGTCATGAGATTTGGAAGGAAATGTAAGTTAAGTCCAAGGTACATCAGCCCATTCTAGATTCTTGATCGTGTCGGGGCTGTGGCCTATCGACTAGCACTTCCACCTACCATATCCAAAGAATATGATGTCTTTCATGTATCCCTCTTAAAGAAGTATATACCAGACCCTTCACATGTACTCTCTTCTGATGTGGTACAATTGGAAGATTATCTTTCTTATGAAGAGAAACTAGTGAAGATCTTAGATCGTAGAGAAAAAGTTCTATGAAATAAGACAATTCCCCTTGTCAAGTTGTTGTGTAGAAACCACAAGTTTGAATAAGCAACATGGGAATTGGAGGAAATGATGAAGCTGAGTTACCCACATCTATTTTAGTGTTGGAAAAGAAAAATTCTGAGCACAAAATTTCTTAAGGGGGAATATTGTAATGACCCAAAGATTCATTAATGTAAATCACTCTTGATCAAATTAAATGTCCCTTTATGTAAAATATTTATATGCAATTTCAAATTATTTGGTTTTATGTTAAGAATTTTGACCTTTTCTTTTATAGCGGTTGAACAGTTATCAGATGATTAGTATAAATATAGGGCTTTAACAAATCCAATTTGCTAAGACAAAGGAAGCGATGGCCTAATCCAGTAGACTTGCTCCATAAAAATCCCATTTGTTGGAGCTCGGAAAAGAGTTTTTGTCTTTGGGCTTTGCTCGTGACCAATCCCAAGCTGAGCTTTATCTTGTCAAGCTCAAACGTGACCGTCTAATGGAAAAGTTGAATTTGATAGAAATTACCACTCGAGCGATGTTATCTGAGCCACCCCAAAATTCTGTCACCATCGCACACCTAACCCTTAGATCTTATGCGGCTATTTTAAGGGGTTATATAACAAATATCTATTACTATGTTCATGTACATTATTTTTATATATAATAATGAATATACTTTCTTGTCATCATTGAAACTTTGTAAATATATTTTAAAGTAAAAATAGTGTTTTTAGTTATTATTTAATTAAGAATTCTATTTTATTAAATTAAGGTATTTTTTAATTAAATAATATTTTAATAGAATATTATTATTATTATTAAATTACGTTTTATCAAATATAAATGATCTTATAATTTTATGAATGCAATTGTAATTTTTATTCATGTTTGAAAGCCATTTTTGTCAAAACCCGTGAATTTTTTATAAATGTCATTTTTTATTTTAAAAGTGAAAATTAACATATTTAGAAAGTTATTTAGATAAAAAAAATGTTATTTCTTGAATGAGGATGTCAAAATTATCCATCAGTGAATTTTTTATAATATTTTGAGTCAGTCAAATTTTTGGGTAAAAACTAAATACTGTTTAAATATATAATGTGTTTTATGACATCATAATGACCCGATCATGATGTAATAAAATACTAAAAGATTTATGTTCGACCAATATATGTTTTAAAATTAAAATAATGTGATTTTGGGTTTGTTTGACTTACTTTTCAAAGAATTAATGGACCCCTCAAGACTTATTAAACACATTGTCTTTTTAAATTAATTTCCATGGGAGTGTGACTCACCTCCACATAAGTAACCCTATTATTTTAAGAAGTTCGGGCATTGGCCTTATAAAATATTGTTTTCCTCTTCCATTTTCCAAAAACCATGGGCAAAAACCATGGGTTGGTTTTTGGTTGGGATTAATTTATTTTAAGGGGTCCCAAACCTAAATAATAAAGAATTCCCTCACCTTTACTATATAAACCCACCCAAGCTCCCACTTCCTCATCACTCAGAGACTTTGGAGTTCTTCCAACCTCTGCCCTACTCTCTCTAGAATCCTCCCAAGGTGCCCCAATGTAACACCCCAACCCCCGTTACCCAGAGTCGGCGCATTATTACATACCATTGGCATGATCACAATAAAGATCATGTCTTGAAAGAGTGATTAGTTTAGTAGCCTTGGAATAACTAGATACATTCATAAAGTTTACATTACATCATAAAATGAAAAACTACAACAATATAGTCTCCATAGTCCACACACTTATCCCCTCATACTATCCCTGCAGGTCATTCATAAAATACTTCTTCACATCCTGGGATAAATAAAACATAGAAAAGGGGTGAGCTCAAATGCCCAGTAAGTATAACAATATAGCGCAAAGTTTCATAAATAAGAATGAACATTTAAGGCAATGTATAACTAATTAAAAATACATTTAAACTTGAACTTCAATATATTATGGACGAAATAAAATTAAATAATTCCATTTACTTATTCACATAGATATTGTACTAATCGAATAATCACATGCAATATCAATAAACACTTTAATAATGATGGAATGCATAATATCAGATTATCATAACCACATATCCAAGGCCTCGTTCCAAGAATACAAATGATATTTTCTCAAGGCCTTGTTCCAAGACACTAGTTTGTCTCATGAGACCTACCGATGAATTGAGGAGCTATATTGGGCTCCACCCGTCACATATTAAGTCCAATGCATTCCTCATATGAACAGGTTTAAACATAACATAAACATTCAAATTAAAACTAGAATATGAAATGTCAATAATTTCATCATAAACCATGAATGGTATAAAAATAACACATCCACAGTAAAACAGATCACAAAAACTTCAATACAATATGAAAGTTTTGTATCATAATAAATAAACCTCAAGTGAGCTTAAAATCCATCAAAGGATGTTGACATAGATGCAATCAAAACTAATTGAGAGAAATATCTCTTTTTCTGAACTCATTCAAAAGTCACATAATTATAAAATAACACATTTACATTGAAAATTTTCTTATAAGCTTATAAGGGAAGATTCGAAGATTTTATAACGGCATAAAATAGTTGCACCCGCCGTATAAGTTAAAAAAACATTCTTACCTTAATTCTGTCGAAAATGTTAAACATGACATTGTTTGGAAAATGACGGTAAGATTCCTTTATAACCCTATTATAAAAATAAAACAAGGGTATAAATGACTTCAACACATATTCTAGTAAATAGTAAAAATGTTTTCAAATACTTTTTTAAGAATCATGGATGTGGATGATAAAGAAGTTCCAATAGATTATGACGTATAAACAACCTCAGATAATGAAGAGATTGTGAAATAAACCCTTACCTTGTACTTTTACTTGGTTAGGGGTAGGATATCCACCTTTATAATGGTGAAATAATTGTTATTAAATTATACAAGAATCATATACATTAATATGATATCATATATGATCTTTTAACATTGCTTTGTTAATAACATCTTAGTATTATCGCCGTTTCAGGTGTTAACTTACTCGTTTTATTTTATCTGTTTTGTTATGTAAGCTGTGTTTTTCATGGATAGGATGTATCTTATTCGTATCCAGAATGATATCAAGTATTTAAAAATTATTTTTAAACCATAAAATGATAATTATAATTTAATGGATAAGATGGAGAATGAATCTCATCGCGTTCGTGGCGACGGTAGTCCGTACGTACACACGAGCGACAATATCATTCTTTTGATATTAAAATAATATATGATTGGATGGTATATCATACATACAGAATCTTTATCATGTTATATTTATTTTTTACATGAATTTCACATCATTATTATACCCATATTAATAATACTATATTGAATAACAGTTATACCACGATGTGGAGACGGTAAGATGTACGTATGCACGTATGGTGACATGTCATTCAAATGATGGATAGAATACTGAATATGGTTGTAACATATTTATAATAAAATCACAGTATATATAAGATACTGGAGTTATTATTTTATAATAGGAATAACAAATAAAGAAGAAGTTGAAGAAGAAAGGAACTTGAAAGAGGGTGGGGAAAACATTACCTCTTCTTCGGGTTCCGCCTTTTGATTTGATCAAAAGGGCTCCTTAAGTTGGATTTATAATCAAACTAAGGCCTATAGGTTTAATTTAGGGAAGTTGATAGAGTATTTGGGTAGGGGATGGCTGAGAAAAAAGGCTTTGAATGTGTGAATTAGTGAGAAGGGGGAGTGCCCTTTTATAAGAGGGGTGAGGGGCACCTTTGGAAAAACTAGAAAGATTATTTTATAATAAATTGATATTCGATTTCTAATGGCTCGAAAGTGTATTATTTAAATTATAAGGCGGTTATGGGTCTAAAACCACTCATCCAATAGAATTTAGGTAGGTTTGGGTCATTATATTAACCTTATACTTTAGTTTCAACTCTTAGTTAATTAGTTTGAAACTTACCATATCACACTGTATTTTTATATTATATAGTTAATAAACATACTATATACCTCCAAGATACACCCAAGTTGTCCGCTAATGATACACCTATCATTATATAAGCCTCATGGCCGAACCTTAGATTTTTATGAATTGAATATAAATTAATAATATAATATTTGTTTTAAAAACTCTTTTATGTCAATTTTGACACTATTGGATATTTTGTTTTTGATAAATTCATAACAGAATTATTACTTAAAAAAAATTTATATAATAAATCCTAATATGTCATGTTATCCTATAAAAGTAGTGTAAGTTATAAAAAGTCTCAAATTACATTTATTTTGATATTTATAATATCAATTATTTTAATATTTCTTTAATTAGGTAATTACTACATCACCATTGTGTCATAAATAAATTAAATTATTAAATGTATAAAAATTATAAATAAAATACAATTATGTAGAAAAGATTTTTATCTTTATAATTAATATTTAAAATCGAATTTATCTTATGTATAAACCTATATTAAAAATGTTTTGGTAAATAAAATTTTATTTTAACTCTTTTAACTCTTCTTTGAATTAAATAATAATAAATGTCCTAATCTAATCCAAGTGGACCCAAATGATAATATTTTATTCCTAAGGTTGTTTTTGGTCGAGATAAACTTGTCCAATATAATTAGGACATGTTTTAGGGTAATATTAATATCCTACTTACCCTTAATTACCATATTTACTTTTAACCGTGGTGAATAAAGGTAAAAAGTTACTATTCGCCATAAATTATATTCATCTCATTGAACCACATTTTACTCCTTGAAGTTATCCATGTATCTCGGAGTTTCAAAATTACACTCACATAAGTGGTAAAATTATGTTTTATGTGAATTTCCAAAAACTCCTAGGAGGTGGGTAAAAGACGGTGAAAAGTTCTATAAAATTTTTATATAACTAAAATTATTCTAAACTAACTCCAATTAATTACATTGAACTTATATATGTATTATGTATTTATTTTTACCTTAGTTAAATTTAAATAAAATAAATAATTATTTAAATAAAAATTTGGTTTTAAACTATAACTCAGAGTTTTTTCACTATTCATCAAAAATTGAATGTTTTCAAAAAAATACCAAAATTTCACCCTAGGATAATTTCGATATTCCAAATCCAAAAATGAAGTCCATTTCAAAAGATAAAATTTATAAAATTTCAAAAAGTGGGTATTACTATTCATAACAACTAGTTTGATTTGTTGTGGTGTGTGTGTTAGAACTCAAAGTTGCGTACAACACACGCTGCTGTATTATTCAAAGGAAAGCATATCGTGGAAGCTTCGGGTGTTAAATTGTCCTCTCCTTCAAATAATTTCACCCTCAAAATTTCTAGAATACTACTGCATGAAAAGACTTGGGTGGTTCTTCATCATATGTTCCTTAGGATTCCACGTTGCCTCTTCCATCTTATAGTTTCTCCGTAAAACTTTTACCAGACGAGTCATTCAGTTTTTTAGTAATTGTTCTCTCGTATCAAGAATCCTGACGGGCTCTTCGCAATAAGACAGATCAAGTTCCAAGTCTAATTCCTCATAGGTGAGTACATGCATTGGGTCAGGCATGTATTTCCTCAACAGTTATACGTGGAACACATCGTTAACTTTGGAGACACTTGGTGGCATTTCCAAATGGTAAGATACATCCCCAATTCGTTCTAGAATTTTGAAAGGTCCGATGTACCAAGGACTCAATTTACCATTTTTACCGAAACGTTTAACCCCCTTCCATGGAGATACTATCAAGAAAACATGATCTCCTACCTGAAATTCCAAATCCTTCCTTCGGTTATCAACATAGCTCTTCTGCCTGCTTTGAGATACTTTGATGTGGTTTTTGATTACCTTTACCTTTTCCATTGTTTCCTCCACCAGGTTTGGGACTACAAGTTTTTGTTCACCAACGTCATCCCAACAGGTTGGTGTGCGAAATATCTCTCCATATAACGCTTAATATGGTTCCATCCGAATACTCGAATGGAAGCTATTGTTATAGGAAAATTCTACCATAGGTAAATATTGATCCCGCATACCATGAAAGTCAAGCGAGCAGGATCTCAACACATATTCTAAGGTTTTAATAGTCAGTTCAGATTGTCCATCTGTTTGAGGGTGGTAGGCAGTGCTCAAATGATGTTCAGTATCCAAGACCTTCTGAATACTCTTCGAGAATCTTGAAGTAAAATGGGGATCACGATTAGAAACAATCGATAGGGGTACTCCATGAAGTCTCACAACTTCATTAATATATAGTGTTTCTAGACGCTCCAGTTGTAGATCTTCCCTTATAGCAAGAAAATGTGCTGACTTGGTAAGACGATCAACAATAACCCATATTGCATCATTCCATCTAGGAGTCTTTGGTAGTCCCATGACAATGTCCATCATGTTATTATCCAATTTCCACTCTGGTATGGTAAGAGGTTGCATGACTCCTCCAGGCAGTTGCCTCCCAGCTTTCACTTGTTGACAAACTATACATCTTGATAGAAAATCAGCTATCTCCCTCTTCATGTTGTCCCACCAAAAATGTTCATTCAAATCCTTATACATTTTGGTGCTCCCAGGGTGTATTGTGAAATTGGAATAATGAGCATCATCCAAAAATTCCCTTTTTAGATTAGGTATATTGGGAACACAAAGTCTCTTCCCAAATTTTAAAATTCTACCTTTATACACAACGTTTCTCAATATCCCATCATTCACATCTTTAATCTTCTTTTGAAATTCTCCATCATTGGTCAGAGAACTCTTTATCCTTTCTAGTAAAGATGGTTTGGCAACCATTTGAAAAAGCATTGATGTTTCATCTTTCATGGTGATTCCCATATCCAACTTTACTAGATCCATAGAAATAGGATCCCTTTCAATTCTCATTATGTTCAAAACTCCATGATCTTTTCTTCTCAAATCATTTTCCACCTTATTTTCCTTCCTTGGGTGGTAGTGTATCGTGCAATCATAATACTTGAGTAGTTCAAGACATCACCTTTGCCTCATGTTGAGTTATTTTTGTTTGTAAATATACTTCAAACTCTTGTGATCAGTATAAATATGAAATGTTTCACCAAAGAGGTAGTGCCTCTATATCTTCAAAGAAAAGATCACAGCTGCTAACTAGAGATCTTGAATAAGATAGTTTTTCTCATGAATTATCAACTGTCGTTATGCATAGGCAATAACCCATTCATTCTGCATAAGGACACAACCAAGTCCTTTCATCGGTGCATCACACTAAATAACGAAACCATCATTCCTCGATGGTAGAGTCAATATATGAGCATTGGCTAATCTTCTATTCAGTTCTTCGAATCATTCTTCACACTCTTTTTTCCAAACAAATTTCACCACTTTACGTGTGAGCTTTGTTAATGTGTTAGCCAACAGTGCAAAATTCTGGACTAAACGTCGATAATAACCTGCTAAACCAATAAAACTGTGTACCTCAGTTATAATCGTAGGTTTTGGCCATTCTTGGATTGCCTTGGTCTTAGAAAGATCAACAAAGATTCCATATTTATAGAATATATGTACAAGAAAATAAATATCCTGAAGCTAGAATTCACACTTGCTAAACTTTCCATATAATTCATGTCTTCTCAGAGTCTTCAGGATAATGTGCAAGTGATTTTCATGATCTTCGTAGCTTTTGGAGTATACCAAGATATCATCAATAAATAACACCACAAATTTATCGAGATATTCCTTGAAAATTATATTCATTAGATCCATGAATATAGAGGGTGAATTAGTCAATCCAAAAGGCATTACTGTAATCTCGTAATGCTCGTACCTGGTTCGAAATGCTGTCTTCGGAATGTCTTCCTTCTTCACACACAACTGATGGTATCCAGATCGAAGTTCAATATTTTAAAAGTATTGAGCTCTATGTAGTTGGTCAAATAAATCATCAATTCTAGGTAGGGGATACTTGTTCTTTATTATTATATCATTGATCTCCCTATAGTCAATACATAACCCCATAGATCCATCTTTATTTTTAACAAAAAGAACAGGGCCTCCCCATGGAGAAACACTATGGAGAATAAATCCCTTATTACTCAATTCCTCTAGTTGTTTCTTTAGTTCAACTAATTCCATAGTGTCCATTCTATAAGGGGTCTTCGATATAGGCCTTGATCTATGAATTAAATCAATGGAATACTCAACTTCTTTTTCTGGAGGATGTCTAGGTACATCTTCCGGAAACTCATCTACATATTCTTTCACAATAGTTACTTCCGCTATTTGAACATTACTTTCCTCACGCACAGTCATTTCATTCTCTTCCTCCCCAATAATTGAATTTAGGTGAGCTATTGGGGGTGAATCTAGATAAGAATTAGGTGGTGACGATTCTTCTCTAATGATAAGGTGTTCCTTATCATCATCATCACAAAACATAACCTCTTTCTTCTTACAATACATATTTGCTTCATATTCCGAAATACAGTCCATACCGAGGATTATATCAAACTCAATCATAGGTATGACGATGAGATCAGCGGATAATGAAAATTTATGTGCTCTAATGGGGACTGATTCACAAATCATTGTTGCAGTGATACTTCCCTTAGGAGTTTTAACTGACAACTCACATGTTAAATCAAATTAAAAATATATAATTTTCTTAGAAAATTGGGATGATTTGAAACAATGCGATGATCCAGAATGAAATAATGCATTTTCTAATCTTGAGGAAACCATTAAATTACCTGCCACCACGTCTTTCGGAGCTTCTACCTCAGCAGTAGTGATAGCATAAGATTGTCCTTGATACCTTGGCCTTTTCTGAGGTATGTTCCTCGAACGCTTAGGACATTTACTTTCATAATGTCACATCTAACTACAATTGTAGAATTGGACATCGGTAGCTTCCTTTATCCCTTTGCAATCACGATATTGGTGGCTTTTTCACCACACTTGTAACAGACTCCCATTCCTTTTAAGCAAGTACCAGGGTGTTTCTTCCCACATTTACTGCAGGATGGATATTCAAATTTTCCCTTCTACCCCTTATTTCCATTACCAAATTGATCAGTAGATCTCTTCTTCTCTTTCTTTGCTTTAAAGTCATAAGACATAGATATTTCCTTTTCTGTCTTGATAGCACATGAGACAATGTCTTTATACGACGAGAAGGATTATGAGACTAATGCTCGATGGGGAAATGGTTTTAACCCATCAAAGAAATGATCAATCTTACATCTTGGGTTACGTATATAATCTCCATCATATGTTGCTAACCTTTTAAAGTTAGCCTCATACTTTGGGACATTCTCATCCTCCATTTGTCTCAGACTCAGAAATTTCCTATCTATATCTACACGATGGTCACAAGGAAACTATTTTTCTAAAAACAGATCTTTGAACTCCCTCCATTACATATTTTATACTTCATCATCTTCTTTTGTGATTTGAATCAATGACCACCATTGATCAGCATCTCCAGTGTGGTGGTAAACTGCCATGATATCTTTTTCCCTTTCACTACTCTCGAAAGCCTGAAATATTTTCTCTAGGGAATTTATCCATTGCTCAGCTACTAAGGGATTTTTACTCGCATTTAATGTTGGTGTTTTTTTCCCTCATGAAGCGATCTAACATTCATCCTCCATGCTGCGGATCAGGGTTCTCCATAAGGGTAAGGTTATTATTCATAACCTGAGTTAGTTGTCCCAGTATGGTGATTAGTTGATCAGCATTAGTTGCATCACTAGCTCCTCTATAATTATCTTGAGCAGGAGTGAAATCCCTACATGGAGTGCGCGCATTGATACGGTTTCCATTTCTTCCACTAGGTGCCATTTCTAAACAATGGAATAAACTAGATCTGTTTATGAATCAAAATACATAATTCCATTCTTATAAAACACTTAACATAAATTGAACAATTTATGGATATAATCCATAGTCATAAAAATGATTTCTTTGAGGACTTATATACTCATAAAGCGGTTATAATGATTTGTAATGAAAATTAGAGTTATCCTAAGCATATCCCCCCGAGAGTGTCGTAACCAAGAGTGCAGTAAGGCCCGTTGTCATGCACCAGTTCCCATTCAAGTCTAGCTCAAAGCGGTGTTTTTAGGTTTTACCCCTAGTTACATCTATTCCAGAGCTGCCTCTACCTGCTCATATCCAGACAGGGATGTATTGCTCGGAAAACTCACAAAATCTCTACAATACCAAAATTCTATGAATTTCTTCTATACTATTCCTCAAATTCCATCTTAAATATATGTGATCTAATTAGATTTTATCTAAATCTAGCTTCTGAGGATTGTACTAAACATCATCTGATACAAACTGTAACGCCCCGACGCCAGTTACCCAGATTCGGTGCATTATTACAAAACATTGGCATGGTCAAAAGAAATATCAAGTCTCGAAAGACCAATTAGTTTAGTAGCCTTGTAATAAATAGATACATTCATAATGTTTACATTACTTCATAAAATGAAAAACTACAAAAATATAGTCTCCATAGTCCACAATCTTATCCCCTCATACTATCCCTACAGGTCATTCATAAAATGCTTCTTCTCATCCTGGGAAAAATAAAACATAGAAAAGGGGTGAGCTCAAATGCCCAATAAGGTTAACAAGATAGTGGAAACTTTCATAAATAAGAATGAACATTTAAGGAAATGTATAACTAGAAACGCCTTTTAAACATGAAATTAAACATAATATGGAAGAAATAAAATGAAATAATTCCATTTACTTATTCACATGGATATTCTATTAATCTAATAATCACATGCAATATCAATAACCACTTTAATAATGATGGATTGCATAATGGAAGACTGTCATAACCACATAGCCAAGGCCTCATGCTAAGACTACAAATAAGATTTTGTCAAGGGCTTGTGCCAAGACACTAGTTTGCCTCATGAGATCTACCGATGCATCGAGGAGCTATAGCGGGCTCCACCCGTCACATATTAAGTCCAATTCATTCCTCATATGAACAGGTTTAAACATAACATAAACATTCATATTAAAACTAGTATACGAAATGTAAATACATTTTTCATAAACCATGAATGGTATAAAAATAACAAATCCATAGTCAAACATATCAAAAAACCTTAAATACAATATGTATGTTTTGAATCATGATAAATAAACTTCAAGTAAGCTTAAAATCCATCAAAGGATGTTGACATAGATAAAATCAAATATATTTTGAGAGAAATATATCTTTTTTTTTGAAATTATTTGAAAGTAAAATAATTATAAAATAAAACATTTACTTGAAACATTTTCTTATAACCTTGTAAGGGAAGCTTAAAAGATTTTATAATGGCGGAAAATAGCCGCACCCACCGTATAAGTTAAAAATACATTATTACCTTAATTCTGTAGAAATGGTTAAAAAAGAACTTGTTTGGAAAACGACAGAATGATTCCTTTATAAAACTCTTATAAAAATTCAAACAAGGGTATAAATGACTTTTTCCCATATTCTAGTAAATAGTAAAAATGTTTTGAAATACGTTTTTAAGAAACATGGATGTGGATGATAAAGAAGTCCCAGTAGATTATTACGTATAAACAACCTCGGATAATGAAGAGATTGCGAAATAAACCCTTACCTTGTACTTTTCCTTGGTTGGGGTAGCATAACCTCCTATATAATGGTGAAATAATTGTTATTAAATTATAAGAAAATAATATTCATTAATATGATATCATATATGATCTTTTAACATTTCTTTGTTAATAATATCTTAGTATTATCGTCGTTTCTGGTGTTAACTTACTCGTTTTATTTTATATGTTTTGTTACGTAAGCCATGCTTTTCATGGATAAGTTGTATCTTATTCATATATATAATGATATAAAGTCCTTAAAAGTTATTTTTAAATCATCAAATGATAATTATACTTGAAAGTATATGATGGATAATGTATCTCATCACGTTCGTGGCGACGGTAGTCCGTACGTGAGCACGAGCGAAAATATCATTCATTTGATATTAAAATAATATATGATTGGATGGTATATCATATATTAATAATCCTTATCATGTTATATTTATTATTTACATGAATTACACATCATTATTATACCCATCCAAAGAATAATATATTGAATAACAATTATACCATGATGTGGAGACGGTAAGCCGTACGTACGCATGTATGTTGGCATGTCATTCAAAGGATAGATAGAATAATGAATATGGTTGTACCATATTTATAGTAACATCACATTATATATAAGATACTTGAGTTATTATTTAATAATGGGAATAACAATGAATGAATAAGTTGAAGAAGAAAGGAACTTGAAAGAGGGTGGTGAAAACATTACATCTTCTTCGGGTTCTTCCTTTTGATTTGATCAAAAGGCCTCCTTAGGTTGGCTTTCTAATAAAAATAAGGCCTCTAGGTTGAATTGATGGATTTTTAGAGATTATTTGGGCAGGTTTTGGCCGAGCCAAAAGGATTTTAATGTGTTAATTAGTGAGAAGGGGGAGTGACCTTTTATAAGAGGGTTGAGGGCCACCTTTGGAAAAGCTATAAATATTATTTTTTAATAAATTAATATTCGGTTTCTAATGGATCCAAAGTGAATTATTTAAAGTTTAAGGTGGGGATGGTTCTAAAACAACTCAAACAATAGAATTTATACAGGTTTGGGTCATTATATTAACCTTATCGTTTAGTTTTAATTCTTAGTTAATTAGTTTGACACTTACCATGTCACTTTTTATTTTTATATTATATTGATAATAAAATAACTATATACCTTCAACCAACCCCCAAGTGGTCCATTAATGATACACCTATCATGATATAAGTCTCTTGGCCGAACCTTATATTTTTAGGAATTGAATATAAATTAATAATATAGTATTTGTTTTAAAAACTATTTTATGTCAATTTTGACACTATTGGGTATTTTGTTTTTGATGAATTCATAACATCATTATTACTTTAAAACAAATTTATATAATCAATAATAATATGTCATATTAACCACTAAAATTAGTTTAATTTATAAAAATTCTCAAATTTCATTTATTTTGATATTTATAATATCAATTATTTTAAAATTTCATTAATTAGGTAATTAATGCATCACTATTGTGTCAGAAATAAATGAAATTATTTATTGTCTAAAAATTATAAATAAAATACCATTATGTAGGAATAATTTTTATATTTCTAATTAATATTTACAATCCAATTTATCTTATGTATAACCCTATATTAAAAATGTTCTAGTAAATAAACTTTGATTTTATCTCTTTTAACTCTTCTTTGAATTAAATAATAATAAATGTCCTAATCTAATCCAAGTGGACCTAAATGATAATATATTATTCCTAAGGTTTTTTTTGGTCTAGATACACTTGTCCAATAGAATTAAGACATGTGTTATGGTAATATTAATATAATTTTTACCCTTAATTACCCTATTTACTTTTAACCGTGGTAAATAAAGGTAAAAGTTACTATTCACCAAAAATTATTTTCATCTCATTGAACCAAATTTTACTCCTTGCTATTAACTTTGTCTCATGGATTTTTGAAATTCCACTCATAGAAGCAGTAAAATTACATTTTATGTGAATTTCCAAATTCTCATAGGAGTGTAAAAGATGGTGAAAAGTTCAATAAATATTTTATATATCTAAAATTATTCTAAACTAACTCCAATGAATTACATTGAAAATTTATAGGTATTGTGTATCTATTTAGACCTTAATTAAATTTAAATAAAATAAATAATTATTTCAATAAAAATTTGGTTTTAAACTATAAATTAGTGTTTTTCACTATACATCAAAAAATGAAAGTTTTCAGAAAAATAACAAATTTCACCCTAGGATAATTTCGATATTCTGAATCCAAAAATGAAGTCCATTTTGAAAGATAAAATTTATAAAATTTTAAAAAGTGGGTGTTACTATTCATAACGGCTAGTTTGATTGGTTTTGGTGTGTGTGTTAGAACTAGAAGTTTCATACAACACACGCTACTGTATTATTCAGAGTAAAGAGTACCATCGAAGCTTGGGGTGTTACCCCCAAGCTCCCATGATGCCTCTCTTAAGCCTCTCTAAAGCCTTAAGAAGCACACTTCCAAGTAAGCGTTTTTTATTCCTTTCTCTTTTTTGTCCAATTTTCTTCATATTGTTATGCCCTTTTAATTTCAATTATAAATGATGGGGTATGGTTTCACACCTCCCCCATACTACCCTTTTATTGTTTGAGTGATGGGATACCCCTTTATCTCTCATTAAATGCCTCACATGTACACCTGTTACTATGCTGAAATTCTGAAAGGAACTTCTCTCTCCTCATTTACATTAATGCAATACTTTTTTATCATGAATCTAAATTACATTACAATTGTTTGGACAAGTATCTATATGACCACCTTACTGTCCATTTCATGTAAATATGATTAGACACCCCTTTCTCTCTCATCAACTGTTTTTATGAATTCTTATGTCATGCCGTTACGCTGCCGAAATCGCACCGATTTTCTAAGCCAATCCCATTGTGTAGTGAATACCATGCCCATTTCTCCATCAGGGGTATTCACCTTTATACACATTTAACTGTTGATTATAAAGTTTCAAGTATGAATTCCCCATTCCTTTATCATGGAATAAATGATTATGTTTTAGGAATCCATGTTTTATTATCCATGTGGCACACTTATGCATGAAATGAAATGTTTAAGAAGGGTGCGCCCTTATAGTGCTCCAATGCATTGGGTAAAGTATAGTATCATTATATGTCATGTGCAATGAGTGTTGACTCATGATAATTCTAGTGCAACAAGGGTTTACTCATTATTCATCTGCAATGAGGATTTACTCATGCTCCATGTGCAACGAGACTTGGATCATGCTAATTCCATGTTAAGTGTTGTTGCCACATTTCCATGATATGATTATCCTGATTTATCATGCCTTTATGTTCATGTTTCTCTTGTGCTATATTGATATGCCTAATGTCTAACATGTATTTTAATCTTCATGTTATTCCATGTGTACTCCCTTACTGGGCTTTATATCTCACCCTTTTCTTATGCATGTCCTCAGGTTATCCCAGGAAATTCTAAGTACGAGGGAAGGTAGTGTTCATGTAAATAATGTTTTCAAAAAAGATGTTGTATTTAATGTTTTATGTTTTTATGTAATGATCCTAATGCCCAAAGACACTAAACCTCTCGATCTTCATTGTTGTATCAAGTGATGTTTTTTGTAATAAATTGTGTTTAAGTTTGTAATAAAAGCAGGGTTTTCATAAAAGACGTCCATAAACTCACTAACGATCTCTGGAACCTCCACCATTTCAGCATCTACTAACTCTACTGACAGCTTAGCTAACAAGGAGAGGAGGGTTTCCTCTAGCCTACTACCCTTATAACTGCTCCGCTCGCCGGTGAAGGTAACACGCCAGCTGCCCAAGTCTGAGAACACAACCCTTCCTCGGAAGAAGTTCATGACAGAAGACAATGAGAACAGCCAGTCGATGCCTAGGATGACATAGTATGGCTGTATCGGTAGCAGTAGTAGATCCATGACCAACTGATGTGGACCTATCATTAGTCTCCATACTCAAAAAACATATAACAAGTCGTTCTGACCTCCGACTGGTGTGCTCAGCACCAGGGGAACTAGAAGTCTCTCTGCATCTAGGTCCAATTCAAGAGCTAGACTGGGTGCAACGAAGGAGTGAAAAGGTCCCTTATCGAACAAGGAATAAAAAGACTGCTAAACAAACTGATCGTACCTTGAATGACCTCCGATCATGCTGGGAGTGCTGCCTCCGCGGCGTGTAACTGCCCATGCCAAGCTCCTTTGCCTCTCGACTGTCGGCCACCTCCCCGACCATGCCCTGGTTGAGGTCCCTGAGGAGCGCCCTGAGGTCGGACTCCTCCTGCAATGCCTTCCCCTGAAGGAACGGGATATCGCTACCCCTGCTGCTGCTACTGGACGGGCCTAGCTGGAATCTGCTAATGTGGCAGGTGTAGGGCCTGTCCACCACCGCTGTACTGTACCCAGTCTTGGAACTGACTCCAGAGATGTCCATGGCTCTCACAGACGAAGCAACACAGTCCTGGGCCTGAAGGAAAAGGGTGAGGACAAGGGGACCAGAACTGAAACTGCTACGACCTACTCCCTGTTCGTCAGAACCTGGAGGGTCCTAACACTGGAGGCCTGGTGCTGACGGCCTTCCCCTTCGATGGTCCCAGCCAGATCCCCTCTCACGACACACCTCCTAGAGCATGCATCCTCTCTACCACTCGGCCTTCTTCTGGACCTCCAAGTACATCTTCAGGGTAAAGGGGGTAACAACATACTGAAGGGAGGGTTGGAGCGCCTCCTCTAAATATCTTTCCCGAGACTCTTCATCTGGAAAGTGGTCCGGAGCAAAACGTAATAGGTCCTTGAACTTGATTCCCATCTCCCTTACTGACATAATCCCATGCTGGAGGGAGAGTAGCTCCTGCCTCTTCTCCACCTTCATCGTAGAAGAGAGTAATTCCGCCCGGAACTCCATCTTGAAATCAGCCCATGCCACCTTAGCATCTCTCCTCTCACCCACGTAAAGCGTACACCACTGACGCACTGCTCCCCGCATCTGGCTGACGGCTAGAGGAACCCAGTACTTGGTCGGAGCCCCAATTAGGCCGAAGGCTATCACCAGCTCCCCTAGCCAGCTCTCCATCTTCACGTCAGAGGTGTTGCCCTCATACTTCTCAAGGGTCTATCGCTGTAAGGACTGAAGAGTATTCTGCAACTGGTCGTCCTCCTCCTCTCGATCATCTATTTGTCGATTGTCTAAGGTAGCCTCCTGGGCCTCGATCGCCCGCACAACATGTAGTCGTCTCCCAGGTTCCATAGCTGCAAGGTAATCATGGAATGACTAAGCCCAAGTAGTGCAGAGTATTGTTCTTAAAATTTCATAAACTCCTTATTTATTTAAATTCACAAAACACCCATGAAACACGCGAACACAAGTCATTATGGTGCATGTACCTTTCCTAGGGTCTCTACCCTGCAATCAGTGTGGCATCACTTGGTCATTCGGTAGGTCTAGAGTCCTTGCATCGGATCACGAGGGGGGGGCTAAAATCATGTGTCCTAGCCGGTCTTCCCTGGCCTAATTCACACACCAAGATCACCTAACACTTTTTCCCTACCATCCCATGAAGTCCTTACGGTGACTATCTCCAGAATCCTTCCTATCTCTCAACCATCACCACTGATACCATTCTGTCACGCCCTGCCTTCACAAAGATGAGGGAAAGGACAGCAGATTTACAGACCTTTCCTTCTTCATGTTGAAGGAGAGATAATGACCCCCGAGACCGACCATCAATAGGTCCCGGATTGGCGACTATCACCAAGGTTATAATATCACACACTAAATGGAAGGCATTACCCTTTTTTCTTTTAATAGGATCGGGAGATAAGATGATTGAACCCAACAACACCAAAATGAAAGTGAAATAAAAACTAAAAAAACCATTCCCATATGCATGTTCCAAAAGTAAATACCACAAAGTACAAAGTGACTACAAAGATAAGTACCGAAGAAATAAAAACAGCAACTACAACTGTCCCAAAGGTCCTGCACTAGAATGGTCCCTCGTGATCCCCGATGTCCTCCTGGAAACCTGAAAACAGTTTTATCTACATAGGGTGAGCATACAAGTATACTCAGTAGGGAAAAACCTAAAGCTCTCATGCACAAGTTGGGAGGCATACTAATGCCCCATGAGAAAAGAGATAACCATGAACTTAACAAGGAATCTAACCACCCAAGCCTCACCAAGGTACACTCCCAAAATAATGCAAGTTAAGTAAAATATAATAATAGCACATCGATGTTTGGGTACCCCGCACCACTTTCCCACTGGTTATTGAGGACATCCTACGCATCGAACCAATCCTGCCATTCTCACCGTAGTCCCACTGCCTCATCCCGCCCGCTCACACTTGGGCCACATCCTCACACAGTCCCACTACAAAAACTTTCCCACAAACACCTAGGCCACAACTGTCACAGGTAACCACGTAGGCAAACACCTAGGCCAGAACAACCACGACCACGCCCGAAGAAACCAGTGCTAGAAGATCCACTACCACACCTGAAGACACCTGGGACTCATTGCGAACACACTTGGGAAATCACCTGCCCGCACACACCTGGTCCAACCACCGCGCCACCGTGCCCGAAGATTCTTGGGCTAATAATGGACATCAGGCTATCATAGCCTGCCTGAAGATACTTGGGATATCCGAGAATGGGAGAAGATAGGAGCTAATAACCAGCCACTAATAGAAGTGTTGGGAAAAACAAACTTCCCCCTGAAATGTGGGTGTTCGGCACTAAGTTCTCAACTTGGGTGGGGCGCGAATAAGAAACACAAAACTACAAGTATATGTATAGGTAACAAGAACTCACCCAATGTCTAGGTTTTTCATCAGCCTACATAAAGAACACATTCAGCACCCACGTCCAAGTCACAACCCACACCAACCCAAAACCCATCTGTCTCATATTTTTTTTCATGTTTAGTAATAATGTTAGATGATTTTTCAGCACCAACTTGGGCAACTAGCATGCATAAGAACAAGACAATGAAAGCGTATAGTCAAACATCAACTTAAACATTCACACCCGGTTCTCTTGTTATGTCGCAACAACAAAGGGATAAGTGATATCCCTCATAGTATTGGAACCAAAGAAATCCCAAGATACAACCTCATGTCCCCAGAAGCCCGTGGTTTCTCAACAACAGAGGATTCCACCCCAGTTCATGATATAATCATGGTAACCACCCGACCTTGAATTCACAACCACTGGAAGCATAACAACAGGGGATCCCATCCCCACCCACAAAACCCAACAATTATCCCATGAAGGAAAAACAACAAACCACTACCACAAAAGAAAACCAGGCCTATGCCGGTATTTTCAGATTTAAATCATTTTACACACTCCATGATTCTAATTCCATTGTACATTAACCGGGGTTATAAAAAAAAAGGGGGTGATCCTGGTGCTTTAAATTTATTTATCCGGATTTACGTAATTAACCAAATTCATTTACAGGAAAGGGTTCAAAAACACAAAACAATCCATTAAAACATCACCTGAGGTAAGGGTTCATTAGTGCACAAAGAATGACCACCAACAGCCATGATTTTCAGTAGGCGTAAGCCCGCACAATTCAGAAAACAATATCATAAAACAAAGTAGCATCATCGATCACAGCCCCCCCCCCTTCGTTCTTTAGAGTTTGTTCATTATCTTCATTAAGGTTTGAGTTCATCCAATTATACAAAATCAAAATCATGACCACCCCGCATGATACACAAAAGGAGAGACGAAGGAGAAATTACCTACTTGATTGATCAATGATCTTAGTTTATCTCACCTTCCAGGAACAGAAGATGCTTTATTTGTAGGTGTGGGTCCTCGACAACTAAAGAACTAGAAGATGAAATGATGGGAGGGTGATCGAGAAAAGAAGTAACCTAGAGAACCCTTTAGTTTATAAGGGCTTGGGATGGTTGAGATAGGAACGTGAAACCACTTAAGGAGCGAGGGTCTTGGGTTGAGCACGCAGCCCCACACATCATTAAATAGGTCCTCCCCTTTAGGGGCGGTTTAAACCGACGCACCCAGGTATTTCACTTAATCAAACGCCATTAATTGACGTTAATGGGACTTAAAACAGGCTTAAAGGGGTCAAAATAGGGTTTAAAACCCAATTTGCGCAAAAAAGTAGGCACTGCTTGAAAAACCTGTGGGGGTAGGAAAGAGCCACCGGTAGCTGAGAGCTACCGGTAGGGTGTAGCGACCGATAATCGAGAGCTATTGGTAGCTGATAGTGACCAGTAGACGAGCTACCATTAGGGTGCAGCCACCGGTAGTCAAGAGCTACCGGTGGATGACAACTACTGGTAGCCGAGCTACCGGTAGGCTGCAGCCACCGGTACCCGAGCGACCGGTAGGCTGCAGCTAGCGGTATACCGCGCGACCGATATGATGTAGCTACTGGTAGACCGCGCAACCGGTATGCTAAGGCTACCGGTAGGCCTACCATGGGTCAAACATCACCGAGAATTTGGAATGGCCTCCCAGACAACCCAGAACACCTCAAGCATTAGATTTTTACTATGTAATGGACTTCCATCAACCTGGGCCATTACAATTATAATATAATTTATTTACCCTTATTTACCGGATTTACCATTTAACCATGGCAAATAATATATTCACTGAAGTAATTATTCAAAATGTCTAAAAATAAAAGTTACCTATTTACACAATTTGGACATCCTGATCCAATTATGGAATCCATTTTGCCAAATTCAAAACACAGAAGTGGAAAAAAATAATTTAAAAATTATTCCCATTGTTAAAACAAAAAGCTTGTTTTTAAAAGATAATAAATATCAAAAGATTGACACTTGTTTATGTCTGGTATAATTATGAAATTATGTCCAATTGACAACATTGTATTAAATGGTAAAAATATATTCTAAATATACTTTAAAACCACTCAAATTATTAATTTATCACTGTTAATTATTTCGATTAAAAAAGTTGTTTTTAACTAAAATTTAGTAATTTTCACTATTCATCCAAATATAAAAGTTATCCAAAAAGTACCAAAATTGTCCCCTACGATAATTTCGATATTCCAAATAAAAAAATTATCTCCATTTTGAAAGGTAAAATTAATAAAATTTTAAAATATGGGTATTATTATTCATCATCTAGATTGATTGGTTGTGGTGTGTGTTAGAACATGAAGTTGCGTTCAACACATGTTACTGTATAATTAAAAGAGAAGCATATTGTGGAAGCATGGGGTGTTACATCCTCCCCTCCATCAATAAATTGCATCCTCACAATTTGAAATTGTTCTTCGAAAATAAAATGTTGAATGTAGAAAATACCTTTGTGGAAAACCCACATCGGAAATAAGGTTCATAAAATTTAGCCTTAATAAGAGGGAAAGGAAAATGAAAAAGTCACCACCAAATTATGATCTTGATTAGGAGAACATTGGTGGTAGTTAGAGACACATAATTGGAGGAAAAAAGTAAATATTTGTAAGGAGTGATTGAGGTCATCAATCACAAATAAGTGCAAAATTGAGGGCCTCAAAGCCTTCAATCTATGGTGATTTAAAATATCATCAGTTAAACAAACCATAATTTATTAGGATAAGAAATTTTTTATATAACTTTCCTAAAGTTTAAGAATTAATTAATAAGAGAGAGGTATATATACATATGTGACAATTATGGTTTTAACATTCAACTAATTTATCCCACAAAATCATATTTCCCTCAAAAATATAATAGAACTCAAAAATATTATATTTATCCCAATCATACAAGGTTACAAGTATTAACAAATACCATTTAGATTGGGAAAACTATTTTTTAATAACCAGGGACTTCGTATAGGCTAGTGGTAGGTAATAAAGGCATGTCACACTATGGTTGTGGGTTCGATTCCTACAGCTTTGTCCGACGCGGCGGGTTATCACCCGACCTGCAGGTTGTCCTTTTCCTAAAACTATAGTATTATAATATCCCAAAAATAATCTTAAGAAATGATTCAACATTAAGCCATACTATCCAAAGTTCAACAAAATCCATTCCAACCTTTATAGTTATCCAAAATAATTCTGTCCAAATTCTCTGTCTTAAAAGTTTCTAAATTCCAAAATCAGTTGTAACATCAGATTCCCCAAACAATGTAATGATTCTTATTGTCACATAATAAAATATTATTACCTTCATCATATTAAAACCCTAATGAAAACAAAAAGTACTGTAGTAAAATCCTTATATATATCACATTATTCTTATAACCAGAATATAATCCTTGAGTCCAAAAACACAAATACATTAATTATTCAACTTCATTTGTAGTAACAACAGAAGCTTGGCCTTACTCCCTTGGACTTTTTTGGGGTAAGTTTCCTTGACACTTAGGGAATTCATTTGCATAATTCCCCATTTCTCTACAATTATAGCATTCAACATTGACAGCCTCTTCTTTCCCTCTCAATCACGAGTCTGGTGACCTTTTTCTCCACATTTGTAACAAACTCCCATTCCTTTTAGGAAAGTACCAGGGTGTTTCTTACAATAATTATCACATAATGGAAAATCCTTCTTTCCTTTTTTTCCCTTTATCTGTCTCTTGGTCCACTGTTATCTTCTTCTCTTTCTTTACTTTGTTGTCATAAATCCTAGATAATTCCTTTTCTGTCTTGATTGCACACGATAAAATATATTCATATGATGAGAAGAATTGTGATACTAAATCTCGAAAGAGAAATGGTTTTAACCCATCAAATAAATGATCAATATTACTTCTTGGGTTACGTATATAATCTGCAGCATGCCTCTCTAACCTTGAAAAGTTAGTCTCATACTTTGCAACATTCTCATCCTCCTTTTGCCTCATACTCATAAAGTTCCTTTCCATATCTGATCAATGGTCACAAGGAAGGAATTTTCCTAATAAAAGCTCTTTTAAATCTCTCCATTCCATATTTGATACTTCAACATCTTCCTTTGTGTTTTTTATCAATGACCATCATTGA
Organism: Viscum album; assembly: GCA_963277665.1. Taxonomy (NCBI): domain Eukaryota; kingdom Viridiplantae; phylum Streptophyta; class Magnoliopsida; order Santalales; family Viscaceae; genus Viscum; species Viscum album. Next base: position 643,145,854 of record OY728140.1, read on the forward strand.
TTAGCATCTCCAGTGAGGTGATAAACTGCCAAGATAACTTTCTCCTTTTCACTACTCCCCAAAGCCTGAAATATTTTTTCTAGGGAACTTATCCATTGCTCAGCTACCAATGGATTTGTACTCCCATTGAACATTGGTGGTTGTTGCCTCATGAAACGATCAAACATTGATCATCCACGCTGTGGATCAGGGTGCTCCATATGGGTAAGGTTATTATTCAAAACCTGAGTGAGTTGTCCCAGTATAGTGATTACCTGATCAACACCAGTTGTATCACCAGCTCCACTATAATTATCTCGAGTAGGAGAGAAATCCCTACATAGAGTGCATGCATTGATACAGATTCCATTCCTTCTACTAGGAAACATTTTTAAACAATGTCATAAACTAGATCCGTTTATGATTCAAAATACATAATTCCATACTTATAAAACAATTTATATAAATTGAACTATTTATGGATATAATCCATAATCATAAAAAATGTTTTATTTGAGGAAGTATATACTCATTAACCATTCATAATGGTTTCTAAAGAAAATGATAATTATCCTAAGCATATCCCCCAGGAGTATCGTAACCAAGAATTCAGAAAGGCCCATTGTTGTGCACTAGTTCCCATTAGAGTCTAGCTCAAAGCGGTGTTTTCGGGTTTTAGCCCTAGGTACATCTGTGCCAGAGCTGCCTCTACCTGCTCGTATCCAGACTGGGATGTATTTCTCAGAAAACTCACAAAATCTGTACAATACCAAAATTCTAGGAAGTTATTCTATACTAATCCTCAATGTCCATGTTTGGTATATGTGATCTAATTAGAGTTTGTCTAAATATATCTTAAAAGGTTTGTACTAAACTTTCTATGATACCAACTGTAATGCCCCAACCCCAATTACCCAAAGTCGATGCATTATGTTAATACATTAGCATGATTATAAGGAATCAGGTCCCGAAGGACTGATCGGTTTACCAGTCTTCAAAAATAGATTACTTACATTAATATTACGTTACACTTTATAACATACAAAATAACATAAATAATACTTTATGAACACCATCATTCCCCTGTCTTAACCCTGCTTTTCAATCATAATACACTTCTTGAAATCCTGGGAAAATAAAACATATAAAGGGGTGAGCTCAAATGCTCAGTAAGGGTAAGCAATACAGCGAAAATATTCAAAAATAAGCATTAACATTGTAGGCAATGTATAAACTAAAACAAAAGCATTTTAAACTTGAACTTCAACATAATATGGTAGAAATAAAATGAAATAATACCATTCACCTTTTCACATGGATATTATACTAATCGAATAATCACATGCAATATCAATAACCACTTTCATAACAAGGGAATGCATAATGCCGAACTTTAATTTATGTGTCAAGGCCTCGTCCCAAGACATAAGGGATAACTATAACCGGAACCCAACTCAAAGAGCCTCTGTAACTGGAATCCATCCTGGTGATCCTCTGTAATCGGACTCCAACCCGGAGTGCCTCTAATAACCAGACACCTACCCAGAGTACCTCTAATAACCGGACACCAACCCGGAGTGCCTCTAATAACCGGACACCTACCCGGAGGGTCTGTTGTAACCAGACCCCAACCCGGAACATACTAGACCAACACATTCATCTTAATAAGGGGATAAAATATAACATAAACATTCATTTTAAAACTAGCATACGAAATGTTAATACATTACCCATAATCCATGAATTGTAGAAGAATAACACATCCACAGTAAAACATATCACATAACCATCAACACAATATGGAAGATTTGTATCATGATAATTTAACTTCAAAACAATTTTAAAATCTATTAAGGGATCTATACATGGATGAAAATGATTTTTAAAACTCTTTGAGAGAAATACACCTTTTTCATGAAAACATTTAAAAGTCACACAATTTATAAAATAAGTCATTTAAAGACTTTTTTGAATCAATGTATCCCATACCACTTTGAAACATTTGAAAGGAATTATCATTTAAAAAAAATAAATTCCATATAAATAAATCCTTAAAAACCATTTTGAATACATGGACATTAATGAGGAAGATTTAGAAGAATTAATATTTAAAACATTTTGGATGATGTTTTAGTAAAAAAAGTCCCTTAAAATAATCCCTTTGAAAACTATTTCATAAAACATGGAGATGGATAACAAATAAGTCTCTGTAGATACTTACATAAAAACAACCTCGGATAATAAAGAGATTTTGAAATTAACCCTTACCAATTTGGTAACTTACAAAACATTCAACCCATGAAATATGTATCATCCAATTAATATGTAAATACAAATAAATTATAGTTTATTACACAAAGAATATAATTATGGGAAGTACATACACCAAACAAAAGGTAATAGTGGCAATATGGCATTAATCTCACGGGAATAAGGAGGGAGATGAAAACCCCTTACCTGGAAATTTCCTTTAGTCGAGGTTACGTTTATCCACCTGTATGAAAATTATAGTATTTTATTAAATTATAATAGAACCATATTAATATTTTTAATATCATACATTATTCATTTATGACTTTATACTACCCATTTAATAATAATTTCCATGTCATATTAATATTTCGAGTAATAATCGCTTTCTTTATTGTACGTGTTTTAACTTGTTACTGTTTATTGTATCACATAGATCATCATTTAAATACATAAAAAATATAAAATATGACTTATTTATCATATATATTTAGAATATTAAAATTTATAATAGATGTATATATGAAATGGAAAACACCGTTTATGGAGACGGTAGTCCGTACGTACGCATAAACGTCGTTTCTGTTTTCATATAGTATTGAACAGAAGTAAGTGAATAAGATATATGTAAGTACATAAATAATTATATATATATATATATATATATATATCTCCAGTATCATATATTACATAATTATGAGTAATATATATTTTTATAATCGTCTATGAATGGTGAACTTGGAAATGAATCTCATCGCGACGTGGAGATGGTAATCCGTACGTACACACAAGCAAAAATATCATTATTTTGATATTAATATAATATATAATTGGATGGTATATAATATATAAAGAATCCTTATCATGATATATTTATTATTTACATCATATAAACATCATTATTATACTCATAAAAATAATAATGTATTGAATAACAATTACACCACGACGTGGAGACGGTAAGCCGTACGTACACACGTATGGTGACATGTCATTCAAAGGGTAGATAGAATAATTAATTTGTTTGTACCATAATTATAATAACAAAACAGTATATATAATATACTGGAGGTTTTATTTTATAATGTAATCAACAATGAAAAAGGAAGTGGAAGAATAAAGTAACTTGAAAGAGGGTGGTGAAATCATTACCTCTTCTTCAGGTTCTTCCTTTTTATTTGATCAAAAGTGCTCCTTTGGGTGGATTTCTGATCAAACGAATGCCACTAGGATGAAGTAAGTGAAGTTGAGAGGATATTTGGGCAGGGTTTTTCAAATCCCAAATGATTTGAATGTGTGTATTAGTGAGAAGTGGGAGTGCCCTTTTATAAGAGGGGTCAGGTGAACCTTTGGAAATGCTAGAAATATTATTTTATAATAAATTAATATTCGGTTTCTAATGTCTCCAATGAAAATTATTAAAATTATAAGGTGGGTATGGGTCGAAATACATTCAACCAATAGATTTTAGACAGGTTTTGGTCATTATATTAACCATATCTTTTAGTTTTAACTCTTAGTTTATTAGTTTGACACTTACCAAGTCACTTTGTATTTTTATATTATATAGTTAATAAACTTACTATATATATCCAAGAGACCCCCAAGTGTTATATTAATGATAAAAATATCATTATATAAGTCCTTTTTCCGAACCTTATATTTTTAGGAATAGAATATCAATTAATAATATAATATTTGTTTTAAAAAAGCATTTATGTCAATTTTGACACTATTCAATAATTGATTTTTGATAAAGTCTTAGAAACTTTATTAATTTGAAAAAAGTTCATTTAAGAAATCCTATAAGGTCATATTAACCAATAAAATTCATGGATGTAATGAAAACGTTCAAATTATATTTATTTTAACATTTATAATACCAATTATTTGATTCTTTCATTAATAAAGAAAACACTACATCATTACTGTGTTATAATAATATTAATTATTAAATGTATAAAAATTATAAATAAACTACCATTATGTAGAAAAGCTTTTTATATTTCTAATGAATATTTATAGTCGAAAATCCAACATATATAACCCTATGTAAATTTTTTTTAAAAGATATATATTTATGTCCTTTTTGTATTTATTTCAACTTAGTTAATAAAAAGTGTCCTTATCACCTACAAGTGGCTACATGGGGTCCCCAAATAGACCCAAAGATTCCCATGGCCAGGACATGTATCACCCAATAAGGTTAGGACACATTTTAGTGTAATTTATTATTATTATAATATTATTTTTTTACCCTTATTTACCGGATTTACCCTTTAGCCATGGTAAATAAAATATTTACTGAAGTAATTATTCAAAATGTCTTAAAAATTTACGTATTTACACAATTTTCACATTTTGATTCGAAATATGGAATCCATGTTTCCAAATTCAATACACAGAAGTGTCAGAAATTAGTTTAAAATTAATTCTCTTTGTTAAAACAAAAAGCGTTTTTTAAGAGATAATAAATATCAAAAGATTTACACTTGTTTATGTCCGGTTTAATTTTGAAATTATTTCCAATGACCAAAATTGTATTAAATGGTAAAAATTTATTCTAAATATACTTTAAAACCACTCAAATTCATAATTTATCACTGTTAATTATTTCAATTAAAAAAGTTGCTTTTAATTAAAATTTAGTAATTTTTACTATTCATCAAAATATAAAAGTTATCCAAAGTACCAAAATTTCACCCTAGGATAATTTTGATATTACGAATAAAAAAATGAAGTCCATTTTGAAAGGTAAAATTTATAAAATTTTAAATTATGGGTATTACTATTCATAACATTTATTTTGATTGGATGTGGTGTGTGTTAGAACTCGAAGTTGCGTACAACACACGCTACTGTATTATTCAAATAGAAGCATACCATGGAAGCTTGGGTTGTCAAAAAATCCATCCATTATATATTCTACATATGTCATGAATGAGTCATATCACTTTCAAGGGTGGTACGCTGCGTTTCCTCAATCGAAATTCTCGGGTTTACACATCATGAAAATTATAAAGATATGTTGAAAATAAAAATTATAGAATCATAAAGATAGTATAAAAATAATATATAAAATATAAATACAGTTCTTTCATAATTTACAACATGAGATATGGTAGGAGATAATTGAACAATCATCATTTCGTGAGGCAGTAGTTTTCCATCCATAGAAACATTACTTTATAAATCCATTAGATGGAGGTATATGTAAGTGTAGTTCAAATTCTTATCATAAAAACATCTTTCTATATTTAAAATACTCTTTTTGTTATGTAATAACATAATATGTGTAGAATAGGTTTTGAATATGTATAAAATTGGAAAAGATCTTTAGAGAAGATGCTACCTCTTAAAATGGGTAACTTCCTTTGATTTGAGCCAAAAGGATTTCTTGAATTGCCTTATACCTAAGATATGTATTATAAGTGGAAGATGTGGATTTTTTTGCTTATTTAATCATAGTTTTTATGATACAAGATATAAGACCCCAGCCATAAACCATACTTAATATTAAATTAAATGAATAATTCACATTGAGGATCTTTTCAGGTTTAGAGTTTTAGAGAATTTGGACATAACTATTACATCTCAAAAGATTACAAAGTTGACACTTCTACTAATTTTCCATAAAAAAAAAAAATCTTAAAAAGAAACATGTCTAGTTCCATGTTTTAGGTTGCATGACTTTCCCTTGATCCCATCCTTGACCATATTCCACGTTAAGTCCTTTGAAAAACATTTCAAAAACTTGGGATGAGCATAAAAAGCTCAGTAAGGGATTCACAAAGAATGAAAACTGTTAGTTTTTCAAAACAACAAGTAAACCATGTATACTTTATCAAAGTAATACTTTTCACCTTTTTGAAGTAGTAAAAACTCTTCACCAAATAAAAGTCCATTACTTACCCTTCTGTGACAAAAAGATTACCATAAAACCCATATAAAGATCACATAACATATAAACGTAACTTGGGACATAAACATACTTAAGTGGAATAACCATAAGGTCTACTTCCACACATATCACTTAATGGAATAGCCTTTCGGCCAACTTCCATACATACTTAATGGAATAGCCATACAGCTGACTTCCATACCCAATGCATTGGAGGTTATAACGTAACCACCCGTCCTGGTATTCGCGGCACCACCCGTCATATGGTTTATCACGTAACCACCCGTAAAATGTCCAAGTACCGTTATAAAATTATTACACATAAAACCAATATAAAGGAATGATAACATTTCTACATTTCAATCAGAATATATCATTCAAATATATTGACAAAATAGAATCCTTTATCAAAACCATTTTCAATACCAAAATACATAAAAGAGTATATGGTATTTATTTTATTTTAAAAACATTATGGCTTGTTGAGGAAGACAAAGATCAAATAATACTCGCAGCAGCGGAAAATGTCGTTGTCACCGCGTACGTTAAAAGAAACATTCCTTTTTGTCGTTTAGTAAAACTCTTGGTAGAAAAAGATTCCTTTTGTATAAAAGTAAAATTCAAAGAGGTTTATACACCGTATAAAATAAAGTTGTGTATAAAACGAAATATGGATCAATGAAAGGAGATTGAGATGAAGTCCCTTACAAAGACGATATCCTTGGTTTAAGGATAAATCAATTACATAATTATGTGTGACAAACGAATACACCAAATAAATGTTGATATTAAGTGTAAAACAATCAGAGGTTATTCAGACATATTCATATAACGACATATTCAAGGAGTATATGTTTATCCCTAAGAATCAAATTTGGGTTAAAAAGTTCCCTTGCAAAAATTTGACAGCCTAATGGCGTCACTACAAAATTTAGAAAATGAGTTGATGAGAGATAAAAAGGGTATCTGATCACATGGAAATAAAATGTAAATCAATAAGGATATATAATAACATATCCCAACGTAATAGTATGTGAATTAAAAGACATAACAAAAGAAGTCTTTTAAAAAGAGAAGGGTGAAAGGTTCCCTTACCGAAATGGGTATCTTTCGAAACATACACCCCGTGAAAGAAGGACAATAAAAAATTGATGTAAATACTCATAATTGAAGGTATATTACACAATGAGTAAAATAATGGTCAGTACATACATCACTCAAAGGAAATTGTGGAAAATTTAGCATAAATCTCACGGGAATAAAAGTGAGATGAAAAATCCCTTATGAAAACTCGGCAGCCTAACGGCACCATATAAAACATACAAAATGGATTGATGAGATCAAATAGGGTATCTCATCATATTAATATAATGTTTATAGAAAGTGGAATATAAAATAACATTCCCCAACATAACAAAGAGGAGCTTAAAAGAAGTGACATAAAGGAGAGTACTTAAAAAGAAAGAGAGAGGTTATATCTCTTACAAAAATTCGGCAGCCTAACAGCGCCACTCAAAACATCCAAAATGAATTAATGAGAGAGAATAGGGTCTCTCATCATATGAAAATAAAAATTACAGTAAGAGTAATATAAAATAACATCCCAATAACAAGAAATATGTTCTTTAAAAGGAATGACATAAAAGAGAGTACTTAAAAAGAAAGATAGGAGTAGGATCTCTTACCTCGCGTCCGACTTGACTCGATCATTCTTTAACATCCTAAATAATAACCTTGAGTTAATTTATACTTTCTTAAGAACCTTTTTAAAGTTCATTATAACTTTTATATCAATTATTGACATGTTATAAACATTATGTAATCATTTATGGTAATAAGGATTGTTTTGTCGATATTTGGTTCTTAAGTCAAAAGTGCACTTCTTACAATTACATGATGTTCGTGTGGTCAATGGTTCTTTATATCCAGAATTACATTCCTGATTTGGATATAATAAATATAATATATATCCAGCATATACATGTATTTATAATATTACATAATCATTTAGAGGTAAGAAATGAAATGCGCTGTTCATGGAGACGGCAAGCCGTACGTACGCATGAACGCTACATTCATTTCTATGTCATATTAATGGAATTAAAACTAAATGAGATATGTGTATATTTTTAATTCCAGAATTATAGTCATATTTTATATGTATCATACATCATATATATCCATTATATGTACTTATAATATTATATTACATTTTAGGATAAGAAATGAAATGCACCATTCATGGAGACAGTAAGCTGTACGTATGCATGAACGCTACATTCATTTCTATCTCATACTTTAATGGAAAGAAAAAAAATAATGATATAAAGTTATATTATAATTCCATTATAACATCATATTTAATAACTTTAAATCCTTCCTTTTTACATCCAACATTTGGAATTAACGAATCAAATCACTTTCAGGGGGCGATAGTCCGCACTTCCTAAAATGAAGATATCGCGTATACCCATAATGGAATCCATAAAGGTATTCCAAAAATGAAAAATACATAATCTTAAGTAAAACATAAAAATATTATATATCATATATAAACATAGTGACATCTTAATGGACACCTTTGAAGGTGTTATATGAGTGTTGAACAATCATCGTTTCATGAGGCAGAAATTCGCCATCCACAGAAACTGTATGTTCTTTAACCATTAGATGAAGGTGTGTGTAAGTGTTGCTAGAATACATATTATAAAAACATCCTAGTATATTAAAGATACTGTAGTTGTTACAAATGAAATGAATAAAAAGAGTTTACGGGGTTGGAGAAGCAAAATAAAACAAAAGAGCACAAGTGAAGACGTTACCATAAAATTGTGTAACTCCCTTCGGTTTGGACCAAAAGGGTTTCTTGAAGATCTTCCTGCCTACGTTAAGGCTTCTAGTATGAGTATATGGAAGTTTAGAGACAAAATGATTAGATCTTGGCCGAACTAATGGTTTGAGAGGTGTGGTTAAGGTGGTAGAGGTGGGGTCCTTTTATAAGAGGAGAGGATGGGTAGTCTTGGAAAAGTATAAAATGTTACTTTATTTTCAAATGGTTTTCGGATTTTAATGGTCCCAAATTGATGTGTTTCGAGGTTAAGGTGATAAGGGTTCAATATCCACCCATCCAATAGGTTTTTTACATGTGTAGGTCCTAGATTTTTCATTATCTTTCCATTTTATATAAATCGTTAAATAATGAGGTCATCGCTGCATCATAATGATGTCATAAAGAATTTAATTTATTTAATGTCTAAAAATTATAAAAAAAATACTATAATGTAGGAAATATTTTTAGCTTTCCAATGACTATTTATATTCAAAATTCTGACATGTATATCCACAAGTAAAAATTAGTTTAGTAAAACAAATCATGTTTGTGACATTTTTATTTTAACTTCAAATAAAAGGCATAAATGTCATTATCAAAACCATGTGGCTCCATGGGGTACCAAAAATCGACCCACGGGTTGTCTTGGTCGGCCATAACTCATCCAATAGGGTTAGGACAAGTGTCAAGATATTTTCATTTTATTATAATATCATTTTTACCTTAAATCACACTAATTGCCTTTAATCGCGATTAATAAAACTTAAAAGTTACTTTTCATCAAAAATTATTATCATCCCATTGAAACAATTTTTACATAACAATTAAAATAATTTAAATTTTATTTTTGAAATTAAAATCACAGAAGTGTTAAATTCCCATTTAAACAAAAAATCAAATTTTGTAACCACCACTTTGTTGTTTCACTATTCATCAAAAATTGATGTTTTTCAGAAAAATACCAAAAATTCACCCTAAGCTATATTTGATATTCCGAATTCTAAAACGATTTCTATTTTACCAAATTCATAACATATAAGTTGCATTAATTAATTTTATAATTAAATTTTTCTATTAAAACAAATAGCGTGTTTTTATGAAACAATATCTTTCAAAAGATTGACACTCGTTTATGTCCATACTAAAATTGATATTAATTACAATGACCACCATTGGATTGAATGGTAATAATATATCCTATTTAAACTTTACAACCAATTAATAAGATAATATAATCATATAAATAAATTAGATTAAAAAGAGGTTTTGAATTAAAATACAACATTTTCACTATTCATTAAAAATTGAACTTTTTCGGAAAAATACCAAAAATTTACACAAAGTAAATTTTGATGTCCCAATTATAAAGAATAATTTTATTTTGTCAAATATAACACATAAAATTGTCAAAAAGTGGATTTAAAAGATGTTCTCCATCAAAAGGCGGTTAATCGACCTTTTAAAGAATATTAGACTGTCTACGCTTAAAATTGGATTCATTCGCATTTTTAATCCTCTAACATTTATTGTAAAGAGTAAACAATATTTGACAAAAATATATAATAATTTTTTATTTAGTTCTGTTCATTCCCGCAATTAAAATGGCTAGGCATTAACTATCATTTAAAATAATATTATTTTATTATTAGAGTGCAACGTAAGATTCCCAAGAAACTCGTTGTTGCGTATTGGGTACGCCATCGAGCATATCATCTCCTTTAAAGTAATATTAATATTTTATTCACAAATATGGATAAATTTGAAAATTTCATACTCTTTATTTACCTGGGGTGTTACAAAAGAGGCTTTAGAGGTGTGAGTAAGGAGTTATAGGTGGTGGCCTTTTATCAGAGGGTGGAGCGGTACTTTAGGAATGTCTCGAAATAGAAATTTATTATAAACATAATATAGATTTTCCAAAGGTCCACAACTAATTTAATCTGAATATAAGATGAATTTTTTTTTGAAATACTCTGAACCAATAGGTTTTATAAAAGTTTTGGTTTCAAATTTAATTTTATCATTTAGATTTAACCCTTAGTTATCTAATATAAATATTACCATGTCTTCATGTATAATTAAACTGTATGGTTAATATAGTTATAATTAAATTCCAATAGAACCTAAAGTGGTTCATAAATGAAATTTAAAAAATTATCTAAGTCATTTTACAAATCTTATAATTTTAGAAATATTATATAATTTAACAAAATAGTATTTTTTAAAAAATTAATTTATGTCAATTTTTATACTTTTAATATCATGAATTTTTAGAAAACAATAACAAATTGATTATTTCAAAAAAACATAAAATATTAAAATATAAAAAGTCATAATCATATATACAATTTGTCTATAGCATAAAAAGTTTTAAAATAAATTTATTTTAATATTTATAATCTCATTTATCTAAATAATTCATTAATAAGGTAATCACTACATCATCATTTTTTCATAAATATTTTTATTTATTGGATGTATAACAATTATAAATAAAATACCATGTTGTAGGAAATCTGTTTACATTTATAATTACTACTTACACTTGAATATATAACTTATATAACCCCATATAATTTTTTACTAAAATATACATGTTTAGGTTATATTTCCCTTCACTTTAAATTAAAAGTAATTAAATTTCATTTTCACACACAAGTGGCTCCATGGGGTCGTAAAATTTACCCAAGGATTACCATGGTTGGAAATATTTCATCCAATAGGTTTAGAGCATTGCTAATGGTAATTTAATAATATTATAATATTATTTTTTACCTTTATTACCATATTTACCTTTTAATCATGCTAAATAAAATATTTACTCAAGTTACTATTAATAATGCCTAAAAATAAAAGATATCTATTTAAAAAGGTTTTACCTTATAATTCCAAATATGGAATCTATTTTTTCAAATTCAGAAACAGAAATGTTAAAAAAATTAATTTAAAATTAATTCAAGTTGTCAAAACTAAAAAGCGTTTTTAAGAAGTAAAAACTGCCAAAAGATGGATATGTGTTTATGTCCAATTTCAAAGTGAAATAACATACAATGAAAAAAATTGGGTTAAATGAAAAAAAATATTCAAATTACACAATAAAAAAAATTAAAAGTATGATATATCAATATAAATATATTCGATTTAATGGATGTTTTGAATTAGAATGCAGTATTTTCACTATTCATTAAAAAAAGATCATTAGCACAAAAATAACAAAATATCATCCAATGATAATTTTGATGTTCCACTTATAAAGAAAAAGTTTCTTTCGTCCAATAAAACATATAAATGAATCAAAAACTATATTTAAAGGGTTATCCATCAAAAGGCTGTAAACTGCATTTTTAGAAAAATACCCCTTTTATCTGAAAAATTGAATTTTGTTCTTATATCATATCTAAAAAAAATAAAAGATGAATATAAATATTAAATTGAATATATATCATATTTGTTTCATTAAATAAAAATCCCTAATGATTTATATGAAGAAAAATTATTCTCTTTTAAATAGGTTTTCATATAAACAAACACTTTATATTCAATTGATTTTAATTTCCATTTCTAATGCATTTTATAACCAATGAATCAATATTTAAACATTTGTGAAGAATATTTCTAAATTAACTTAATATTATTCATTCCTTTTTGTCCAAGGGATAGTTTGTAACCACTATTTAAAATAATAATATTATTATTGTATTATATTTTGGTATAACTCAACGTTATGAGAGATGTAAGATTTTTGAGAAACTCATTATTGCATGTTGAGTATGCTATCGAAAGAATCATCCAAATTAATGTAAAAATAATATATTAATCATAAGTAATAATATAAATCAAATAGTGTTATTCTATAAATACATGGTTCATTACATCATTCCCCCCTTTTGGAAATTTTGTCCTCTCAATTTTAAAAATTTGGCTCGGAAACATCATTGGTTGTACAACACCGGAAAAAGAGTCAATAAAACTATCACTTTTATAAAAAGTTTTAGAATTAAAAAGGACTCCCAAGATAACACATATTATGATTCCATTAATGAAAATATGGATATGAAAGAGAAAATAAGTGTCAAGTTCTAATGAATAGTGATGGGAAACATGATCAGGAGAAAGTTAACCACCAAAAAATCAGAAACGTGTGATGGGTTAAACAGTATTTTATTTCCTAGCAGAAAGTTTAACTGAAAAACTTTTTGGTTTTAATATTCATTTCATAATGTTGAGGAATTTATTTAGGATATTGATTAAGAGAAAAAGTAAATATACTTACCTTTCACGTAGAGTTTCATCCTTCAATAATGTTCTACCACAAACTCATCTTTTCTCCAAACGACAAGTATATATGATGACTTGGTCACATCTGAAGTTCTAAAATCAAATTATAGAGAATCACATAATACAAAAAAGATGAACTATATATTTCCCCTATCTTTATACATTAACGATAACAAAAATGGTTACTATAATATAAGATAATCATCCAAAAGGATAGTCAATTATAAAAAGAAATAGTACTCCTAATCTCCAAAATTGAACAAGCAATACAGAAAGTTCAAAAAACACCATTAAATACAAAAAAGTTCACAAAAGTTTTCAATATAATCAAAACTATGATTGAAACGAAAAATTGAGAAGAATTTGACCACTTAATCTTCCATGGAAAATCTTAAAATTTTTCTCCAAATAAAATCGACTGCTCTTATTGTCCTATAGTGAAAATTAAATAACATGATCACATAATATCAAAGATTGGTTAATAACTTTCATAAATACCCTGAATCAATATAAGTCCACAATAAAAAAAATATTCTTCCAAAAAAAATCCACCATTACTCATCAAATAAAAACCCAAAGTATTCTAATTTCCTTAGGCATATGGTGTTCCCAAAAGAAAACACATCTTTCAAAATAACCATTATCACATAATCAACAAATCATTTTCCTATACTAAGGTTATCCATTTTATAAAACATAATATCTCAAATAAACTTATTCTTGATCAATAAAATCATTGAACTAATATAATAAGTGATACTAATAATGGAATTCACGTAGGTCTGTGGTATGTGATGTGGCCTTGTCTCCCTTTAGTTGTGGGTTCGATTCCCATGGACTTATTAGATGCGATGGGTTGTGACCCATATTTTGGGATGTCCTTTTCGAAAAACCATATCATTATAATAGCATTCTAAAAAATAAGATAATTTCCTCAAAAATAACCACAACATATTTTATCCTCAAAGGTTATCTAATATTATTCATTTTACATCCCAAAATGTAATAACTATTTATCTACTCAAAAACAAAAGTTCATATGAATCCCTATGTTTATCCATTATTTCAAAACAAGAAGTGATAATTATTTATTGAATAACATTTTCACATATCAAACATCTGGGTTTCACAGACTATAAAAAGTCTTCCAAAGTAATCCCATCTTCAAAATATCCTTAAAAATTTTAAGCATTTAATCATCCAAAAATCTACCATAACCCTTTATCCCCTTATATATATAATTCTTAATCATTAAATTTTATTCATGATCCATTAATAGTTATTTTACAATTTATTCCATAATACATCTTTTGTACAAAAAATCATAAATGAAATTCTTAGATTCAATATTGTCAAAACATCAGCAAATAAATCATCCATACCTTTCATTGGTCATTGTCAGTTTCCTCATCCTCAATTAGTTTGGAATAAAGTATTGGTAAATATATATTTTTACGGTCATGTTGATTCCATTCTAGAACGTTCTTCATATGAAATATATTTGTATAATGATAATGAACACCACATTTAAAACATTAAATTGATCCCTTAGAAAGAACCTATTTCCCTATCCTAGTGTAAACTGGATGATTCCTTTTTCCATTGAAGGTTCTTGATTTATGAACTTCATTACCACATCGATCACATCTTTCTATCCCATTGAATAATTTTCCTCGGTGTTTAATTCCACATCCTTAACACATAGGTTTTTAAATGTGTATGCCTCTATGATTATTACCTAAATATCCGTAATGATTTGTTTCCCACATATATGGTGCCTTAAAAAATCACCAAGGTTTTGGTGGACAATCATGATTATAGATAGTTGGTTGAGAATAACCATAATATTTCTTATTGTGGTTCCCATTTAATTTGTTTTCTTATTAATAAAACCATCACCATTTTCTTCTCATCCATTGTTACGTTGGTGCCTTCTAGATTCATCCATTTACTAAAACCAAAAAGGATAGTGTGAGTATATATCTAAAATCCTCATATAATATCTTATGAGGTGGGTAGATACTAAGATATACTTATTCATGTTATATTAAACTCATTACATTTATCAGAAATAACTATGAAACTTTCTAATATAAAAAACATTACAATTATGTCACTTATGCTTAAATAACACCCTAACCTCTAATGTTTTCTAAACTGACCTCTGATACCAACAGTAAGGCCCCAATCTTAATCATTACATAATATTTAATTACGTTAATAGTTCATATTGAAGATATTTTCTGGTTTATATCTTTAGAGAATTATATCATACCTTACACATAACAAATTGAATGTTAAATGTAGACTATTATACTCACTATCTATATTTTTCATGAAATAAAAACACTTAAAAAAAGAAAGATGTGTAGTTCTATGTTTTAGACAGTCTGACTTTTTATTGATCCAATCCATGACCCTATTCCTAATTATGTCTGGTGATAAAAATTTCAAAAACATGGAATGAGCTTAAAAATCATAGAACGGGATACATAAAGAAGGAAAACTGTTATTTTTTAAAAAACAACATGTAAACCATGTATACTTTATCATAGGGTAATACTTTTCTCCTATATGAATTATAAAAAACAAATCACTAAATATAAGCTCATTTTAAAACCTTTTTGTAAACAAAATATTTCTAGAAGCCCATATATAGAAACATATAACATATAAAGGTAACATAAGACATAAACATACTTAAATGGAATAACCATACTATCGACTTCCACACATATCACTAAATAGAATAGCCATATAAATGACCTTCATACCCAATGCATTGGTGGTTATAACATAACCACCAATCCTTGGTTTATCACAGAATCACCCATCATTTGGTTTATCTTATAAGCACTCATCAAAAGTCCATGTACCTTTATATAATCACAATACATAAAAGATTGTAAATATCAACATTTCAATAATAAAATTTCATTTTCAATCACAAGAAATAACTTGAAGATATTGAAATAGTAAATCCCCTTTCAAAACCATTTTTAATAACAAAATACACAAAAAAGGAATAAGGGTTTTTTCTTTGTAAAAACATTAAGGCTTATAGAAGAATCTAAATATCAGATAACGGTTATGGTGGAAGAAAATTAATTGCCACCGAAATATGGTAAAAACATTAATTTTTTCATTTAGTAAAAAGATTCTTAGAAAAATTTTCATTTTTAATAAAAGTAAAATTCAATGTGGTATATTATACACTGTGTAAAATAAGAAGGTGTATATTATGAAAACATGCCTCAATGAAAGAAGATTGAGACAATGTCCCTTACATAATTCCCATTTGATTCCTTCATTTTTTAATTTGCTAAATAATAAACAGAAGATAATTTTTACTTGCTTCCAATCCCTTTTCATGTTTACTATTCCTTTTTTATCAATTATTACCATGTTATAAAAATTACATAATTATTTAAGTTAATATCCGTCATTTTTCGAGATTGGGTACTTGAGTCAGAAATAATATTGTTATAATTACAATTTGTCCACATGTAAAAAATTACATTATATAAAGAATATTATTCATCTCTATATATCTTATATATCCATTATATATGTATTTATAATGTTCCATATCTTTTTGAGAAATGAAATTACGTTCCCCGTTCACGGAAAAGATAAGCCTTATGTACGCAAGAAAACTACTTTCCATTCTATTTCATATTTAATGGAATGAAAACAAAATAATACATAGGTATATTATAATTATATTTTAATATAATATTTTATATATGTTATATAAATTTATTAACTCCATCCTTTATAAATTCCATGTATGGTATGAATGAGTCATATCACTTTGAGGGGGAGGTAGTCTGTGCTTCCTCAAATGAAACTAGCATGTTTACAAATCATGAAAAGCATAAAGTTATGGTGTAAATAAAAATTATAGAATAATAATTAAAATATAAACATAACATATATCATATAAATATATTTCAATCATAGTGGCCACCATGAGAGGTGGTAGGAGATAATTGAAATATCATCATTTAGTGAGGTAGTAGTTCATTGTCCACTGAAACAGTGTGTTCAAAATAAATTATTTGGAGGTGTGTGTAAGAGTAGTTATAATAAAAAAGAAAAAACATCATAGTATATTTAGGATACTATTTTTTATTTAATAATTGAATAAGAATAGAATATAGACTGAAGAAGTAGAATATTAGAAAGTAACTTTATAGAAGATGCCACCTCTTAAAATGGGAAACTTCTTTTGATTTGAGACAAAAGGATTTCATAAATTTCCATAGGCCTAATGTAAGAATTATAAGAGGAATATAGGTATGTTATGATATTATTATCGAAGAGGATGTATGATTCAGGGGATTTAATAGGTGTGAGTAAGGGGTTAGAGGTGGTGGCCTTTTATAAGATGGAGGAGGGGTACTTTAAGAATGTCTTGAATGATTATTTTACTATAAATTGAATATATATTTTAAAAAGGTCAAAAACTCATTTATTTCAAATATAAGATAAGTATTGTTCTAAATCCTCTAAAAAAATTGGGTTTAGATAATTTTTCATTTCAAATTTAACCACATCATTATGTTTTAACCCTTAGTTAGCTAATCTAACTATTACAACGTCTTCTTGTATATTCATACTATATGGTCGATATAGTTACAATTAAATGTCAATAGAACCACATGTGGTTCATTAATGATATTTCCAACATTATATAAGTTTTTTGGATGAATATTAGTTTTTTAGGACTATTTTATCATTTAATAAAATATTATTTGTTTTAAACACTTATTTATGTCTATTTATATAATATTAATATCATGACTTTTTAAAAATTCATAACAATGATATTATTTCAGAAAAAACATAATAAATTAAAATATAACACGTCATACTCATCCCAAAAATTCTTGTATAAAATAAAAAGTTTAAAAATAAGATTATTTAAATATTTATAATCTCATTTATCTAAATCATTCATTAATAAGGTAATCACATCATCATCATTGTGTCATAAATATAGTTATTTTTATTTGATTTCTAAAAATTATAATTAAAATACCAAGATATAGGAAATAGTTTTAAATTTATAATGACTATTTATAGTCTAAACTATATCTTATATAACCCCATATATTTTCTTTGTTAAAAGACACATCTTTAGGTAATATTTTCCTTAACTTTAAAATAAAAGTATTTAAAATTCATTTTCACACACAAGTGGCTCCATGGGGTCCTATTATCGAACCAAGGATGGCCATTCCAAGACCTATCTCATACAAAAGCTTTAGGAAATGATTTATGGTAATTTAATATCATTATAATATTATTTGTTTAACCTTATTTATTAGATTAACCCTTTAGCCATGGTAAATAAATTATTTACAGAAGTTACTATTAAAAAATTTATAAAAATAAAAGTGACCTATTTACACAATTTCAACCTTCTAATAATAAATATGGAACACATTTTTCCAAATTCAAAAAAAATAAGTTTCTTAAATTAATTTTAAATTAATTCTCGTTGTCAGAACTACGAAGCATGTTTTTAAGAATTAGAAACTAACAAAAGATTGACATGAGTTTATTTCCAATTTCAAAGTGAAATTACTTCTAATGATCAGAATTGGATTACATGGTAAAAATATTATACAATTACACTTTATAACCAATAAAATTTGCAATCTAAAAATATAAATAAATTATACTAAAATGAAAATTTGAATTAAAATGTAGTATTTTTAACTGTTTATTAAAAAAAGAACATTAGCAGAAAAATAAATAAAAATCATCCAATGAAAATTTTGATTTTATTAGTCTAAAAAAGAAGTTTATTTTTTCAAATAAAACATATATATGTGTCAAAAACTATATTTAAAAATTTTTCTCCATCAAAAGATGTTAAAACTGCATTTTTTGAAAAATACTTCTTCTATAAAAAAAATAGAATTTTGTTCTAATAACATTTCTAGAAAACATATAAGATGAATTTAAAACATTACATTGGATATATATCATATAATTTTCATTAAATAAAAAACCATAAAGATTTATAAGAAAACAAAATTATTTTATTTTGAATATTTTTTCATATAAACACATCATTTATATTCAAATGGTTGTTATTCCCATTTCAAATATATTTGGTAAAGAAGGAAAAACTATTTAAACTTTTATAAACCATATTTAAAAATTATATTAATACTATTCATTTCTTCCATTACACTGTTTAGAAATTAAAAACAATTTAAAAAATAATATTATTATTGTATTATATTTCGGTATAACTCAATGTTGTGTGCAACGTAAGATTTCTGAGAAACTCATTGTTTCATGTCGAGTACAATATCGAAATAAGAATACCATTTAACATAAAATTAATATTTTATTGATAAGTATTAATATAAATCAACAGGTTTTATTCAATAAACACCTAGGTAAATTCAAAAATGAACAAAAAAGGATCCACATGGATGTGAAATAGGTTTACCATAGAATAGAATCATGTGAAAATAACAATAAATCAAGAAAATATAACATTGCGATGTTGGAAAAAAATATTAAAATATGAAATGTTTAACAACCTTAATTGGAATACCCTTATATACTGGGAATTAATAACTGTAACTCATTACATAATGGATAAAGAATCACTACATTGATCATGTGGTTGACTGAGATTGAAAACATTTAAGGACCATTACTCTAGAAACCTAGAATCAGCAGTGACATTATTTTATCAAAATTAAATACAAGTGATTTTATCTCAAATGATGAATAGTTTAGTAGTATTGGAAACTATAGACATACATGATTACTATATTATACTAGACATATAAAAAAATATCATAGTAAAAAATTCACAGTAGACATCATTTATTATATCCTTATTTATACGATGGGGGAATGAAAAAAATAAAGGGTTATCTCAAAGGGTCGATATGGGTTTTTTACAATGAAATCCATCCTGAGGAAATATGTAATAATTCACATGGAATAAATGAAAATAAAAACACAATTCATTCAATCTATAACTTGAGTTCAATGAGTATACATGGAAAATATCAACATAGAAAAAACATGGATAAAGAAAACTAAATTCTTGATAAAGTAAATTCTAAATTATAAACATTCATAATTAAAACCACTAAACATATATATCACCAATATTCCCATAATTGCCTCTTAACCATGTCATTATCATTGTATGGTATGAAATAAACCAAAGATCCAACTATTATGACATGGTATTGGAGACTCAGCCTATTAGTAATGCCTAATTAATTTAACCCATGAGACATATTGATGCATTCTGGGGATATTTATAACCTGGTTCTACCCAATGCTTTGACATCATATGCAGTCATTTTATCTTACTAATCAATGTAATTCAACATCAAAATTCTGTATAAAAAATTTATACATATTTTAACAAGAATAAAAAACATAAATATAAAATCATTGTAACCATCTAGAGAAATAATAAAGATGGTATCAATATATCATATCTCTAAGGACATCAATTGGAGTTTCTAGAGTTGAAAATATCTATAAAATATCATTGTATTATTTCTTGAAGAAATTAACTTTTTTACATTGAATTAAATTATTAAAATAAAAGTAATTTCCCAATATTAAAGAAAAAAATTCACTGAAAATAAATATGAAAACTTGTAATAGTTTTCTCAATTAATTGAGTGGTCAGGATGGGTGGATATTTTTCTCAAGTTGTGTACATTAAAGTAATGATTTCATTTATATTTTCAATAAAAATTAAAATATATTGTATTTAAAAATAAAAAAAATTATTTTAATAAAAATTGTAAAAAATATACAATGGGTAGAAATTAATTTTAAAAAACATAGGTAAATATTAAAAAAAATCATCGAAGACATTACATGTATGAAAAATATTCTCTACTAAATAGGAAATCAGCTATGTTTTTATTAAAAAACATTTATCTTTATTTTTAATAACCAAATATATGAATATGGTTATATTTTTTGAGAACTCAATGAAAATATATAGGATTAAAAAATGAAAGGGTTTTTTGAATTACGTATCATACAAATTTTTACAATTTATGACAAAAAAATTGTAATCCTGAAATAAAATATGATTGTAAAAGAAATCTTTTCCACACTATTAAAAATAAAATAAAAACCTCTAAAAAATTTAACAAAAGACATGGATATAAAAACACCAATAAATTTCCTAAAATTAAACTTAAAAAAATATTTTGATGTGTATACACCTCACAACGGAAATAGTCGATGAATATGACATGTGTCTCATAGAAATTAATGTCAGACTAAAATCCATTATAATAGATCTCACATGAAATTTAAGTGATTTTAGACTCCAGAATAATAAAATAATATTATGCTAATTCTATAAAAACCAATTTAAATAATTATTTTATCATATATTACAAACCTATAAAATTTTATCACTGATTTATCACTATATTTTTTATTAAAATCTTTATTTCTTAGTGTTAACTATTTGATTTATTCATCAAAATTTCAGTTTTGTAGTTTTGGTACTTTATCATTGGTCATGCATTCAATATACACTAGTTTCAATAATAATTTAAATATTTTAAATTTTCATAATATCCTCCATAAATTAATTAGATATAAAAACTAATTACCCCATTCATGATAACAATTGGTTCGATACACACAAGAATATTTTCCCCACATTTCAATGGACGTAATAAAATAAAGTTAAATAATAATACAAAAGGTAAAATTAATTATTATATCATATATATATATCATATTTAAATGTTCATTAAATAAATTATTATTATTATTAATGTAAAGTGGAAAATGAAATCAATTCACATCAACTCATGGTGGTTATAGTACACACATTCAAAAAAGTGATGTTATAATTTTATGACAGATAAAAATCAAAAAAGTCAATTGATACCTTATATTCACATAAACATAATTATGTAATAAATATCATATAAAATCATTATTTATGGCTTGATAACCATACAAGTAAAATGGTAAAGAAAAATAAATTACACTCTTACATGGATATTGGAAGTTATACACACACAAGAGAGATATTTTTTCTTTCAATAGGATTGAAAATGTCGGAAAATTATTTCACAACAATATTAAAAACATATAAATCAATTTATTATACTATATTAAATATGTTCTAATTATCACAACATATTTTGATAATGTCTAGAAATAAATAAATTTCAAAGAGTAGGGGAATTTCATTACCTCTTCTTTGGTAGACTTCCTTTAGATTTCTTATTATAAACCCTTGGTGAGATATTTTATAAATTATATTACCTCTAAATCATGTATACGGATGAATATATGTGAATTGTGTATTTATTAGATATATTTTTCCTAATGTGGGGTAAAGAGGTTTGGGAATGAGTGTTCTTTTATAAGTGAGGGGGAGGGGAATTCTTGGAATTTCATAAATTATTACAAAGATATAAATTAATTTTAATTTAATAATGGATCATAATTGGTATATATTATATATAGGATGATTATGATTCAAAATAATCTCGTATAATGAAATTGGAAAAAAATCAATTCTTTATCCCTTATCATTTTTTTATCCACATCCCCACTTACCACATTGAGAATGACCACATTAGAAAATACGTCTATTCTTTAACAGTAAAAATATTTCCATAAAAAGATAACTGATCCATAAATGAATATTTTTTATATATTCAACCATATAAAATTCATTAGGGAATTTTTTTTATTTTTGAAAAATTTCAATCCATTTAATAAAATATTGTTTATGATAATGTATCATTAATTTCATTTTTTGAACAATACATTTACATTGGCATTAAAGTCATCAACATAATTTTGGAAATAAAAAATATACAACTTATACATCCCAAAAATAATAAATTTATCTCAAAATTCCATGGAACAAAATAAATTAGAAACACTGTATTACTTTTAAATTTTTTAATATCATTTATTTTTATTTTATTAATTATTTTGATATTGTGTAAACATTATGTAAAATTTTAGTGTAATTATTTTATAAAACATTTATATATTTAAATGATAAAAATTTTATTATTATCTCAAAAAAAATTATAAATTAATTTATCCCATTTTTATCCTTATGGGAGTTCAATATTTTCAAATTTTCATTTGATAGAAAAAATAAATTTCATCATCTACAGAAAATAAAAACAAAAGTCAATATATTAAATATTATTATGTATATTGTAAAATTTATCCCATAAATAGATAAAAACGAATTTGTTAGGTTGATTTTGAGACATTATCTCTGGGTTTTATAATTGTTTTCCAATTTTACCCTTAATAAGGTGATAAATTATTACTACGTTTCAAACTTGTAAAGATAAAAAATAATGGGGAACTATTTATGAAATTTGAACATCTAGATTCCAAATATGGTATCCATTTTTTCAATATGAAATCCATATATGTGAAGGAAAACAATTTTAATATAAATGAATAAAACAAAAGGAAAAACTGTTTTTAGAAAAATTCCATTCTATGAATAAATATTATCCTATATCAAAATTATTAATATTTATGATTAAAATGGATTAAATTAAATTATTATGAATAAAATGAATCAAATTTCACATTATGATAAAATACAAAATATAAAGGGACTATTAAATTTTTTGATTCAATCTAAATGAATAATAGTATTTGAAAAATATATATTTTCCCTATCCATGGAAAAGTCAATCATTTCAGAAAAAATAAAAAACATTCACATAATGTCAATTTTTATATTATCACATGGAAAATGATATAATTTATATCATATTATTTTTCTAATATTATTAGAATGAAATTATTATATTAATAGACAAATAGCCATAATACTTTCTTATAAAACATATATTGAAACATAAAATAACATTACTAGAACTTGATTACTTATTTCTTACGAATTAAAAAATACATTTGAATTATGTTATGAATTTATATATATTATTCAAAAATTGTTCAATATTATTCATTATAATCTATTGAATTTATATTTTATAATTTAATTTAGTTCATTTTATGCTTTGTTTTTCATTTCCATCAAGTTATCAAAAGAATATAATTTCTTTAAAGATAAAAAAATTATAAAATAATGTGTTGTTATATTATACCCCCTTAAATAAATTTCACTATAAAATCATTTATCTTTCCAAAAAAAGGTTAAATTTTTTAAAATATCTTTACTGTTAGCCCACATCATACAGAGGGATAATAATACTTTCACTAAAATGGGAAAGAGGTAAACATATTGGATACATGAAATATCAAGTAATTGTGTTCCCATATAAGGAAAATATTAGTAAAAAGTTAAAATATATAATAATAATAAAAGAATAATATTCATGAACTAAAAGGGATTGGTAAATAATATGTTCATGAGAAGATGACAACCATAAAACAATAAACCAATATGGGATTAAAATACCAAATATTTTATTAAAAAACAAAGTCAATAAATAACATCTCCATTTAATGATCCTTTAACTGTATTATTTTATGAATATTATATAATTTTTTTATTCCTAAAAACTAAAAATTCCCAAAAATTATATATATTTTAAATAAATACATAAGTATAATAGTCATGTTTTATACTATGGAATAGTTGTTCATCTTAATGAAAATATTTTAATAACTAGTTTCCTACTTGGGGCCTTAATTTATAATTCATTCTTAAAAGTTTTTAAGGATGACTAGATATACAGGAAAATAATGTTTACATATATAATTAAATAAATCACAAGTTTACAATGTATATTATTAAATAAGAAGTGATTAAAGTATGTATCATCATATTTTATCCCAAAATTTTCACATGTGGTAATATCCGTCTTTTCATTCTCTTCCATAACCTAATTTATTTTTTATTAGAGTATAGTCTTTCTATTCCACAGATGATTTACTTGAAAAATATAATTCATTTATTATTATTTATCTATTATGGTGGAATGCTATACCATATCCACATATATTGAAAATTATTGAGATACTAGTGATAAAAGAATGCTTAGATTTAACCCATTAATGAAATGGTCAATATTATTTTCTAGATTACATATATAGTTTATAATTTTTTTATAATATGGAAATTTTTCCACTTCCGTATATCAAAAATAAAGGAATTTACATTCCATATCAACTCATTGGTCCTAGGAAGAATTTTTCTCTAAGAACATCACTTTCAATTTATCAATTCCTTGATTTCATTTTCACCAACCTCGTTTTTTTCTAGATCAATTAACACTACTAATCTATATATCTATTCAAAAAAAGAAGGGAAGAAATAAAATTTTCACATACAGTACATCTGAAAGGTTTAAATATTTGTTAAAGTTACATAATCCACTGTTCAAATACTAATGGATTTGTAGCTATATCTAAATATTGAGGCTTCTATCACATGAAGTGTTCCTGGATAAATTAATTATGGACAAAAAAAAATTATGTGAGAAATGTTATAATGAAGGTAAAAGATCACACAATAAATAAATGTGGGTCAGTGAATTAATATTTTACACCATTGATTGATGTATCTTCATTAACCTCGATGAGGCACCCCACAATATAAAAGGTAAGTATCTCATGTGAAGGATTTATGAATGAAAATAATTTCAAAATTAACTAGATTAATTAGGTGATTTTTTTGAAAATACCACATCACTAGTGACTATATATTATAGGAAATAAATAAAACCCCTCTATAACTTCCACATGTACATAAAAGTTCTACAAGAGAAACAATTATCCAAATATGGGTTCTAGATATGAGATCGAATGAATACTTGAATGGGTCGGTGATCATTATTAAAATAATACTACGATCTATGAAGAGGTAGTAGGATCAGATTCTCAGATCATCATCTTATCTCTCTATAAATTAGGATAGATAAGAGAGGGAGGATATAAAAATCATGTAATGAATAGTACCTAAAATGAGAGACTCATGTCACTTATATTGAGAGGATTCAAAAACACTGAAATGACTATGTAGCCCCAATAAATATATTACCTACCAAATAAGATTTCAATGACATCTTATGATTGAATTACTCTACCAAAAATATCATTTATATTTTTATCACTTACATAAAAATATAAAATAAATCAATTTACCAGACCAATACATTAACTCAAATCATTATTCTTTTATAAATTAAACAACCATTTACAATTTAAATAATATTTTTTATATAATATGTTTTCCTTGTATTTATGTTACTACTATCAGATACATTAAATTATTAAATTAAACTCCAATTATTCTATATATTATTATTATTGAATTTAGGTTTTTATTAATAATCATTTATACATGGAAATCCCTTAGACACAATTGTGGAACCCCTTGTTCTAAACCCTTAATCATCATAAAATGATATAGTTTTGAAAATTCTAAGTGTGTGACCCTCAAGTACTCTATCTCAATAAATATGATTAGTATTCATAGACTAGTAGTTGAATCTTGAGGCCAATAAATATCCACATATAAATAAATAAATAATCATATAATGTAAAATATTTATTATAGACACACAACATGTAATAGAATATATTTTACTCATGAAATATTATAAATGATGACACAATTTATTTCACCAAACATTATAGATTTATTATTTTTTTACCTATTTGGATGGACTTACGTTTATCTACCATGGCCATGGATGTAATGAAGTTACTAACATCCCAATCTCTATGATTGGGATATCAGTTCCACTGAGAAGTGAAAAATTCTATATTTATTATTCAATAAATTTTATACAACCAATGATGATCTGAATGCAAGATTCCTCATTAGGACATCAATGTTATGTTTTTTCATCAATAAAATTATAAAAACAAATAATATATGTGATAATAGTATCAAGTAATCTTACCATTGAAAATGTTCAAAGGATGGAATTTCCAACAATAACTAAAATATATGGTGTTCCTATAATTAATTCATTCCCTATAATCTCCTCTACTTTAGATCATTATGTTCATACATCATGTGAATAAGTAATAATGAATACAATCCCCCAACAAGTGATTTTTACATATAAACTATTTATAGTCATTAATATTTATATAGACCACATGACATATGTTTAAGGTTTCAATCATGGTTTCTCTTGGTTCTCATTATAGCTTGGGAACTAATATAATTATTTTAAATTAAATTTAATCTATGCACATTTCCATAAGAATTATAGACATGGAAATATCAACAATATTATTGTTAGTTTAGGTCATTTATAACTCAATGTACATATTATAAAAAAATTGAAAATTACTATTCATGTTGTGTTTAGTTCATCCACTTTTACAACACTCCCTCTTTATCTAGAGATGAATTTATAAAATTCCTTTTTAGTTATCACAAGATAATGTCGTTATTCTTCTTAGTTATGTATTTATTCATTGGGACTACCATGTCCCTTATTTGTGGCGACTCTGGTATATGAGACTTAATCACATTGTGTAATACTCCTCAAGAGACAAAATCAACTTGTATATTCATTTTTCCCCCTTGTAAAAACATAAAATCATTTCTAGTATAGATAGTAATATTACCTTAATTTATATTCTGATAAAACATTACAATATTTTTTCTGATTCCAAGATATTTAATAAACCATTTCATTTTTTATATGTCCCCTCCATATGCATCATAATAGATAATGAACATGTTAATTATAGATATGGGAACCACTATTTATAATGAGAATATATTTCTTCTTAACATACCATAACTATGATGTTATATCATATTTGTATGATGGAAGTCTCATTTGTTCCCTATTAAACTATCTTCTATTCCTCTCCATGTACCATAAACACATCCCTTTTAATCTATCATGTACAATTTGTGAGTTTCAACTAATTCTATAGCAGTTATACTGTATTTGAATGATATTTTCCTACCATAAAGTATATTTTTGAAATATCATATCATGTACATAACAAGAGATATGTTATAGATCCATCACAAAAATATGGAATTTTACTCATTGTATTAATAACCTCAAATGTCACATACATGTCTAGTTAGAGAGATTTATTCCATTTGAAATTGTAAACAGTTCTCTGTTAAATTTTTCAAAATGTAATTTTTCAATATCATTTTAGTATATTTACTTTAACATGGTCTAATAAACCCATTATGTATACCTCAGTAGTTCTCATTCCCAAGAAAGTATATATCTACCTTATGTAAACCTCAACACATTCTTTCTAGACTAAACAAATTATTTGACTGATAAATATTTACCATTTTCCATAAAATATATTTTATTGGGAAATATTTTGTACTTTGACTATCTTATTGTATAAAAATGTTAAAAATTCAATATAATTTAGTATTTTATGATTATTTTGATTAAACTAGTATAAAATTAGTTTTTAGTAAAATTAATCCATAATAAGAATTTTATGTGTCACCAAATCATTATAGTTGTCTCATAAACAAAAAAAAAATTCTTGACATATAATGCTAAATAAATTCATAATTGAAATTAGTTGTGACAAGTATAATTCAAATGGATTGATCATTATAATTAGTGTGATGGTTTTTTCACAATCTATGTAAAAAAATTAAACATTCGTCAAATTATTCAAGTCTCAATGGTCCAATGATTATCATCCATGTATTTTTTCTTTTTAATACCTCCATAGTATCGTGATTTATAACATTTAAAATTGTATGATCCTTAACTTTGATAAATGTAATATATTTCATGAATTCATATAAACTTCTCAATCATATATGATTTCCATTTATTTAATCCATGTTGGGTATATTATTTCCAACAAATAATGTGTCTCTAAAATTGGGGAATGTAAATCCCCCACAATAGTATTATGATTCCAATATAATATGTGTCTATGGAACATGCCTTTTCCACATACTATTTTGGAAATAATTCCTAATATAACCACTTCTCCATTACCAGTATTGGCCAAATTTAATTTGTTATTTCTCTTAATATCTTAATTAAATATTTACATATCCTTGTATGTATAGAATATCACATGACTATAAATTTTTAATCATAGATATTTATTTAATATCGATAGAAACATTTAGGAATATTACATTTGATGCACATTGTGTTTTTCTTGATTAAAATTTATTTATATCCTCAATAAATACGTTTTATATAAACACATGTTTTTATAACATATTGGATTTATATCATACTAGAATTCATATGATATCAATTTTTTATTCAAGTTGGTTTATTAATATAGAATATTCATGATGTTTGGAAATCACGATTTGAAGAATAATAGAAGTTTCTGCAATGCTGTTGTGTCTAAACACTAATGTTTATTTTGCATACATAATAAATTAATATGTAGAAAAGAATGTTAAATAAGGAATTTATAAAAACTGTATCTTCTTTATTAAGGTTTTTATGTAAGAATCATCATTTATCCATCGTACATACAACATATCATTTTTTTGTATAATTAAATATGAGTGTATGACTTAATATATTAAAAAGAATTATAATATTTGACTGGTTGGTAAATATTTTATTCGACACAACCACTTGAAAAAACGTAGATATTACAACCATGAATTTCCAAAACATTACTTTTACATTTGATAAGACTCTTAAAAAATCCTATGTAGTTTGTATTCTAAAATCCTAAACATAGAGTAGTTCTTACTCTATAGCTGAACAAATTCCGAAATATTTTTGGCCTACCTTTATTTATAAATTTTTTTTTTCTAAAACTAGATCACTAATTTTTTTATTTTACCTATGGTATCTAAATTCCATGTATTTAAAAACAATGTCCTTGAAAAAACACTCTATTTTACTGGAAAAAGAATTATCTTATCAAAAATTGGTTTTATGGTGTCCTAAATTTCATTTTAATCAACTACTGAAAATGATTCATGATTTATTAAACTACTAGTTATATATCTATAATGATATATATAATTCATTAGTATACATAATAACCTCACATTGTGTCTAATAAACATGTGAGATAACATTTTTTGATAATTTAACAAAGATCAACTACAATCCTAAATATTAGCAATTATAAGTTGTGTATATATCACTGAAGTCTTAATAATATTCCTTTCTCAACTACCTAGTGAATTCACATTATCTCTTATAATAACCATTCATATATTAGAAAGGTGAATTCTCACAATGTTGGGCATATACAAAATAATCCAATTTATAGATGAATAAATACTTATTGTCTCTATTATGAAATCTTAATTGTCTCTTAAATCAGTCATTTATATCCCCATAATGTTACTTCATCCATAAAACCTATATTAAATTCCCCAAACCATATTAAAATGTTGTAATAAGGTTATAACAAATACTAATGTGAATGTATATATTTCGAGAATAATTCTTTCTATCAGACCACTAATATATTTCCAAAAACATATGCCACAATATTTATCGTACATATATATTTTAAATAATATTAAATAGTCTTCCATGAATAAAATACACATATCCAAGTTACACTATATTATGATAACATATCCAGCATGACATTTATCCATAAAAACATCATGCAGTTGTTGTTAATAATATAGGTGGTACTGAAACCTTTTCATGATTAAAACAAAAGATAAATCTACCACACCAAACTAGTTGTTAGTATCATAATTGTAACATCCCCAAATGATAAACGGTTAAATGACTAAATGATATGACTCATGTCAACAAGGTGCACCTTCCTTTTCGGGAGCCTGTCTGATAAGAACTCCACAGTTAAGCGTGCTTGGCCTGGAGTAGTGATCAGGATGGGTGACCTTCTGGGAAGTTTCCCAGGATGTGTGTGAGTGAGGACAAAGCACACTGGAAAGGACTTGTGTTGGCCTGTGGGGACTGTCATTAGTCAGATGACCCGTTCGGGCACGTGGGTGGACCCTGGGGTGGGCCCCATGTGTCTGCGGGGCAACTGGGGGTACCTGGTGGGCCAGGACCCGGCGACCATGTTAAGGCGGGGTGTCTGTGCTGTTACCGGGGCCCGGTTGTCACATTTGGTATCAGAGGGAGGTTCACAGCCTTAAGTGCGGTGCACTGCCTGGGTTGAGATGTAGGGCCCACAACGAGGGCGTTGTGCCCTAAAGGGGGGGGGGGTGATTGTAACATCCCCAAATGATAAACGGTTAAATGACTAAATGATATGACTCATGTCAACAAGGTGCACCTTCCTTTTCGGGAGCCTGTCTGATAAGAACTCCACAGTTAAGCGTGCTTGGCCTGGAGTAGTGATCAGGATGGGTGACCTTCTGGGAAGTTTCCCAGGATGTGTGTGAGTGAGGACAAAGCACACTGGAAAGGACTTGTGTTGGCCTGTGGGGACTGTCATTAGTCAGATGACCCGTTCGGGCACGTGGGTGGACCCTGGGGTGGGCCCCACGTGTCTGCGGGGCAACTGGGGGTACCTGGTGGGCCAGGACCCGGCGACCATGTTAAGGCGGGGTGTCTGTGCTGTCACCGGGGCCCGGTTGTCACAATAATGGTGTAAGGGGTATATTTTTATTTAATTCCATATAAATAAACAACATAATTTTGTATCATGGCTATCTACCATCCCTTTAACATCTGACATCTAATAACATTTTATATTATTCTTTATTCGAGGCATATTGAGTACCAATTTCTTAGGAAGAAAAATTTAATCATGGAGGAGTGTGTATTTTTAAAAACAATTTTAGTAGGAGTATATGATTCTTGTAAAATTAATATAAAAAATATGTTTCCCACATATTACAAACAAAATTAGGGGAGGGTTGTATCAAAAGACACGTTTAGAGGATTTAAATCCAAAATCATCGTAGGAGAATATATTTAGACACTCTCTTTGGAAGATTCATCATATTATATTATATATAATTTATAGTTAGGTAAAATTTAAATAAAAGAAGTAATAAATAAACATATGGATCATCTATTTCTCATAGCTAGTATTCATCAAACTCTTTGTTCATAGTTAATGAAAAGGACAAATGTGTAAATCATATCCTAACATCCATAACAAAATCTTAGTTCTGATAATATTAGTAAAAAATAATAGTCTTAGTCACATAATGACCACTACTCTTGGGTAAGAAAAATTTCATTATACTCTAACTCATAATTTAATATAATATTGAATTATCAGGAATATTTTTTTATTAATGAAGAACATATAAATTGGTTCACAAGAACCCATATCCAATCGACATTTTCCATTAATTAAAACTAATATCATTTATAGTGATTTAATAACCCAGTATTTCCACCTAAAAATTAATCCTTAACTCAAATAATGATCTAAAATATATTTACAAAACATGACATTCTAATTTCATACTCTATTCTCAACTAAAAATTCATACATAAATTTCATATTAATTTTTTTGACATAATGTTTTGTTATACTATATAACGAAATATAGTAGACTATATAAATAACTAATCTATATACCCTGACAATTCTAATAAGGTAAGACTATTTTCAATAGTTTACCCAATGAACTCTCCAAGAAATACCCATATAGGGTATCCCAGAAAGCAGGAAGTTTAACTATAATTGAGAAGGTGAAATCTAAATAGTACCTTAACAAAATATATCTTAAATAAAAACACATTCTATAGAAAAATTGTCACCCAACCCCCGTTTTCTTATACATTACATTTCCATTATAAATAAAATCTAATTCCCTATAGGTAACCTTTAACCCATTCCCATTGGACCTACAAATAAATACAAGGTGTTAAAAAAACTATCCAAGGGATTTAGCACATGATATCATTCAAATTAATACATGAGAAACCATTTAAGCCCACTCATCCTTTAAGTCAAACTCATAAATCTATGGCCCAATATATAAAATATAAAATACCCTCTATAGTGTCAATGTCATCATGAAATTAAAATAAATAAAGTAATTATTAATAATATCTATTCTATCACTAATAGTTTATATATATTTATAACTTTCAATTTGACACCATCTTGGTACAATTTTGGAAATTTGTTAACTAAAAACTAATAAATCATGTTATAAAATCATATAAATTCATAAATACATTGATTAATATGTTTGGTAAATACTAACATGATTCATTTTCTGTAATCTTTGTTGATATATAGGGTTGATTCATCCTCTGTGATGAATAATCGATGATCAAGAAAAAATCCAAAAATTGGGGATTCATAGTGTGTGAGTGAAAAAAATAAGATAAATTAGAAATTTATTTGAGTGATATGATAGTAATATAAATAGAAATAAACATTTAAATATGAATCACTATTATACAAAAAATGAGTAGCTAAATACATATGATACGAGAGAATGAGGGTAGAGGTTCATATATCTTGCATAGTGGGAAAAAATGAATGAATGGTCACTTTTTGTTAAAAGTAAATACAAATAATATAACTTTATTTGAATTTTAGGTTAATGGAAAATAACAGAATTATACCCCCCACCACTTGGAATTTGTTATACCATCACATTCCCATTAACATCCCCTTGACATTAAGTGGAAATAAAGTGGCTATAACGGTACTCCCCTCAATATAATGATTCAAGTAAAACTAAACCCACCACACGATAAAACACATTAGTACAAAAAATTAAATACACAATAACAATTAATTAAATATTAATTTATATCAACTCAATTACCTATTATATATCATAATGAAAACTGAAAACATGTTTTAAATAAAACAATAAATATTCCATGCTCCAAGATAAAAATTAGAAAAATTAAAATTCCGTTATAGTCAAAATTGATTACTGATACCACAGAAACATTATAATGTGGGAAGTTATAAAATAACTTATTTATAGATTCCCATACATGAGAGAAATCCATTCACAACACTAGTGAATTACTCAATCCACTAGGACACGAGGAGTTCCTCTAGCTCCATTATATTAATTGGATATGATCATATTGGCATCACACATAATATACACTAGTGTTTATTAATCTAAAATGTCTAAATATAATCCATAATAAAAATTTATAATACCATGAATGAAAAAAATATCCAATTAATCTATCAGCAAGTAGTCAAAATTGATATATATTGGTTGCGATTTTGTTACACTAATTTCCCACAAAACATATTTTGACTACACATAGTGAAATAAGTACCCCATCATGATTAAAATCTCTAAAACAATGTGATATCATTAAATCTTCTAATTACACATTTTTAAAACACACAAAATATAATTAAACATTAGGAATATTTTTACTATTTCAATTATTTGGTTTAGTGTGACACATCTATCCATAGTGGATTGCCAAAACTAATACACTCTAAAATAGATCAATTTAGAATAACCAAAAAATAATATTAAATTATCAGTATCATATTCAAATCTATCATGAGTCACATTCATTCAATTAATCACATACTATATGCAGATAATTTAAAAAATAGACCACAACATGAATCAATAATTGATTGTTGATTTCCATTTTTAATAATAAAAAATATAATATATCATTTTACATTACAAAATCCAAATTGATTCCCCCATAACTAAATAATTTGGTTTATTACTTAATAAAAAATCTATTTTTAAAATTATATAAATATAATTTCCATTCCATCTTATTCTAGGTAGGATTTTTTTCTACAATACTGTTATTCATGCCATTATTCATCTAACAATAATTAAAAAAAATTATGGACACTTATGGAAACCATAAATATTGCATAGTAATAATTAAAAATATATATCATATATCTCAACACCCACATAAGGATTTAATGATACCACGGTTCTCTATAAAACCATTTTTAGTATCGCCACCGTCCCTCATACAAATTAAAATCAATCATCACTGTCACAAATGAAATGTCATAGAACCCTTACCAAGAAAATTAACAAATTGTTTAGTGTTAATGAAATCATCTAACAATATGATATCATACTAAAACTACTTATTTATATATTATAATATGAATGAAACTGTACAATCCATTACTTTTTGGAATGAAAAAACATGCTTAAGCCCTACTCACCAATGTTAGGAAATCATTTCCCCGCATTCGGTTACCTTATATTTTCTTCATCTATCAAAATCCTTTCCATTGAAGGGTCCACCTTGATAACTTTACATAATGATTCATATTTTACCTCTTCATAACACAAAAAAATGTATTATATAATGTGATATCCATTAAAAACCCAACCTTATAATTCCATGTGTAGTAGATCAAAGTTTTCTATAAGAATCTTTTACCCATGAATAATTAATATCTATTATAACTACAATAGAAAAATATATATACTAGAACCACCTAAAAACACAAAATGTTATCCAAGTATTATTATATAAATTATTACATATATAACGATACATCAGTA
The DNA here is from genome assembly GCA_963277665.1 of Viscum album. Classification (NCBI taxonomy): domain Eukaryota; kingdom Viridiplantae; phylum Streptophyta; class Magnoliopsida; order Santalales; family Viscaceae; genus Viscum; species Viscum album. The sequence continues at coordinate 643,181,467 of OY728140.1, forward strand.
CTATAAGGACCTTGCCTTAAAACGTCACATAATCATGAATTAAATGAATAATTCACATTGAGGATCTTTTCTGGTTTACAGTTTTAGAGAATTAGGACATAACTATTACACCTCAAAATATTATAAAGTAAACTCTTCTACTCAGTTTCCATTTTTTCATAAAATAAAAACTCTTAAAAAAGAAACAAGACTAGTTCCATGTTTTAGAGAGAATGTCTTTCCTTGATCCTATCCTTGACCCTATTCATCTTTAAGTCATGTGTAAAACATTTCCAAAACTTGGGACGACCATAAAAAGCTCAGTAAGGGCTATAACATAATGAAAGGACACATTAACCCATCAATAAATACAAATCAATGAAACCATAATTTTCAATCATACCTTCTAAAATCATAATATTTATGAATAACACATATTAATCACAAATCATAAAGGTAACTTAAGTCATACATAACATACTTACATTATAGATATCACAGCTACATAGGTAGTCACGTTTGGATTTCCCATCACAGTATATTCCCAAAATCTCATAGGAGAAAAATAAACGTTTACATCCATCATGTTACCCAATGCATTAGAGAGATATCTCGGGCTCACCCACCCTTGGTTTATCATGGATCCACCTGTATACATAACAATGGCCAAGAATAAAAACATAATCATAACACATAACTTAAGCATAAAAGAAATTTAACAGTTCCATATTGCAATAAAAATATAAAATTTTAAGATATTGAAATAATAAATCCATTCTAAAAACCATTTTCAATACCAAAATTCATAAAAAGAGTATATGGTATTTATTTTTATTTTGAGAACTTTATGGCATGTTATGGAAGCCATAGATAAAATTATACTCGTGGCATAGGAAAAGGTCGTTGTCACTGCTTACGTTAAAAAGAAACATGCCATATTGTCATTTAGTAAAATGCTTCATAGAGAAAAGATTCCCTTTGAATGAAATGAAAAGCCAAAAGGGTTTTATGCACCGTATAAAATAATGTCGTGTAGAAATCAAAAGATGCCTCAATGAAAGGAGATTGAGACGAAGTCGTGTACAAAGAGGGTACCCATAGATTAAAGATAAATCAATTACATAATTATGTGTGACAAATATAAATACACCCAAAATAAGTGGATATTAAGTGTAAAACAAGCATAGGTCATCCACACATATTCATAGAATGACATAATCAAAAAGTATAGGTTTAACACAAAGAATTGAAATTGGGTTAAGAAGTTTCCTTATAGAGATTTGACAGCCTAACGGCGCCACTTTAAAATTCAGAAAATGAGTTCATGAGAGATAAAAAGGGTATCTCATCACTTGGAAATAAAATTTATAGCAATAAGGAAATATAAGAACACATCCCAACATAAGAAAATGTAAATTAAAAGACATAACAAAATGAAGTCTTTTAAAAAGAGGAGGGTGAATGGTTCCCTTACCGATTTAGGAAACATTCAAAACGTACACCCCATGAAAGAAGGATCATTAAATGAAGATGTAAATAACCATTAATTAAATTATATTATACAATGAATTCAATCATGGGTAGTACATGCACCACACAAAAGTAAAGAGTGGAAAATGTAGCCTGAATCTCACAGGAATAAAAGGTGAGATAAAAACCCCTTACCTTGTTGTAATCAATCGAGTCATATGACCGAAAGATAATAAACACCAAATGAATCTAATAATACCATGAATATTAATAGAATCATGATAATATATATGAAATGTCAGTAAAAAATACACCACATGCAAAAAATAAGTGGCGAACAATGGAAATATAATAGAATTAAAAGTGGGATAAGAAATCCCCTTACCTCAAGTCCAACTTGTTCTCGTTAATTCTTTATATTCATGAATAATAAACTTAGGTCAATTTATAATTTCTTAAGGACTTTAAATAATGTTTATTATTCAATTAATATCACCTATTATCATGTTATAATAATTAGTTAATTATGTGAGTTCATATCATATATTTTGTCGATGTTCGGTACATGAGTCAAAAATGAACTTGTTTGAGAAAAATTACCGATGTAGTTATAATTAAATCATCTCCATAATGATATACCTGATTTAATTATCATATATATCCATTATATATGTATTTAATAACATTCCATAATGTTTGGAGAGAATAAATGAAATGTACCATTCATGGAGACGGTAGGTTGTATGTACGCATGAACGCTATGTTAATTTTTTGTCATATTAATGGTATTTGAAACTAAATGTGACATAGATATATTATATTAACAGTATAATATATATATTTTTTATATAGGTAAAATAAGTTCATTTATTTCATTATTTATACGTTCCATGTATGGAATGAACGAGTCACATCACTTGAGGGGGCGGTTGTCCACACTTCCTCATATAAAATTATCTCATTTTCACAACATGAAAATAATAAAGGTATTTTTTCAATATAAAATAAATAAGCATAGAGATGACATAAATATAATATATATATCATATATATATAGTTCGATAATAATGTCCACCATGAGAGGTGTTAAAATAATATTGAATAATCATCGTTTCGTGAGGCAGTAATTCGCCACCCACAGAAACAATATGTATTTTAACCATTAGACAGAGGTGTGTGTAAGTTTAGGTAGAATACATTTCATAAAAACATCCTACTATATTGAGGATACTGGTGTTATTATGGGATAAAATAATAAGAATATAGTGATGAGTTAATAATGAAAATAAAATAAAGAAACTCAAGATAATACATTACCTCTAAATCGAGTAACACTTTTTTGATTTGTGACAAAGGCTTCCTTGGAAAGACTTCTGCCCAATGATAGGCTTCTAGGATTAAAATAGGGATGTTGAGAGATAATATGAGCAGATTTTGGACGATCCAAGGGCTTGAGAGGTGTGGGTAAGGGGTAGAGGTGGGGGCCTTTTATAAGCGGGAGGACGGTAACTATTGGAAAGTCTTGAATTGATACATTTTTAGAAAATTATTTTCGGAATTTAAAGGTCCCAAAATGATATATTTTGAGGATAAGTTTATAAGGGTTCTAAATAAACCAAAATAATAGGTTTTAGACAAGTTTAAGTCTTATATTTTACCTTATCTTTTCATTGTATTTAAATCGTTCATTAATGAGGTAATCACTACATGATCATGGTGTCATAAATAAATTTATTTATTTAATGTCTAAATATTATAAAACAAATACAATGATGTAGTAAATATGTTTATATTTCCAATTAAAATTTATAGTCTAATATATAATTTATGGAAAAAAATTAAATTTTTTTTACTTAGGATTTATAAACCTTTGTTATATTTATCTTCTTTTAAAAAATAATGTCATAAATGTCACTATATGTAACATCCCAGGTAAATAAATACTGTGAAATTATCATATTTATTAATATTTGTGAATAAAATATTAATATTACTTTAAGGGGAATGATATGTTCAATAGCGTACCCAAGACACACCAATGAGTTTCTTTGAAATCTTACATTGCACGCTAATAATATAATAATATTATTTTAGATGGTAACTAATGCCTGGAAATTGTAATGGAAGGAATGAATAGAACTAACTACCAAATGATTATATATTCTTGTCAAATATTTTTTCTTTTATCCGAATAAATGTTAGAGGCTTAAAATTCAAATGAATCCAATTTTAAGTGTAAATATTCTTATATTCTTTAAAAGGTCGATTAAGCGCCTTTTAATGTAGAACCCATTTTAAATCCAATTTCTGAAAATTTTATATGTTATATTTGACAAAAAAATCTTTTTAGAATTGGGACATCAAAATTTACTTTGTATAAATTTTTGGTATATTTCTGATAAAGTTCATTTTTTAATGAATAATGTAAAATGCTTTATTTCAATTCAAAACCTCATTTTAATCTAATTTATCTATATGATTAGATTATCTTTTGAATTAGTTTTTAATTGAAATTATAATATATTTTTACCGTTTAATCCAATGGTGGTCATTGGAATTAATTTCACATTGAAATTGGACTTAAACTAAGGTCAACAATTTGATATATTGTGTTTCTTAAAAACACGCTATTTGTTTTGACAAAAGAAATTAATTATTAAATTGATTAACGAGACTTATATATTTTTAAATTTCTATGATAGACATCATTTTTGAATTCTGAATATCAAATATATCTTAGGATGAATTTTTGGTATTTTTATGAAAAACATCAATTTTTGATGAACAGTGAAACCACTAAGTGGTGGTTAAAAAACTGATTTTTCATTTAAATGAAATTTTACCTCCTCTATGATTTTAATTTCAAAAATCTGACATACATGGTTGACATTAAGATTTAAAATTTGGTTCAATGGTATTAAAATAATTTTTTGTTGAATTGTAACGTTTATGTTTTATTAATCGCGATTAAATGTAATTAGTGTAATTTAAGGTAAAGATAATGTTATAATAATATAACATTACCTTGAAACATGTTCTACCATTATTGGATGAGTAATGGCCGACCAAGACAATCCATGGGTCAACATGGGGACCCCATGGAGCCACTTGGCTAATAAAATGACATTAATAACTTTTTATTTAAAGTTAAAATAAAACTGTAACAAACATATATTGTTTTACAAAAACAATTTTTAGATGGGGTTATACAAGTCATATTTTAGACTATAATAAGTCATTGGAAGGATAAAATGATTTACTACATCATAGTAATTTTTTTATAATTTTAAGACATTATATAAATTAATTTATTTATGACACTGATTACCTCATTAATGAACGATTTAAATAAAATGAAAAGATAAGGTAAAATATATAACATACACTTGTAAAAAACTTATTGTATGGGTTGATTTATAAAATTTATAACCTTATCCTCGAAATATATAATTTTGGGACCTTTAATATCCGAAAATAATATTATAATAAAGTAACTTTTCATGACTTTCCAAGAGTGCCTCTCCTCCCTCTTAAAAAAGGCCCCCAACTCTACCACCTTACCCACACCTCTAAAGCCATTGTCTCGGACAAACTCTGATCATTTTAACTCTACACATCCCTCTCTTCATCCTAGAAGCTGTACCCTATGCATAAAGCTCTTCAAGAAACCCTTTTGGTTCAAATCAAAGGGAGTTACCCTATTTAAGGGTAAAGTCTTCCCTAATGTTCTTTTGTTTTATTTTACCTCTCCAAACCCCTAAAATCTTTTTATTCCAATATTTTGTAGAAATTAAAGTATCTTAAATATACTAGGATGTTTTTATGATAAGGATTTGAGCTACACTTACACACACCTCCATCTAATGGTTAAAGAACATATTGTTTCCGTTGATGGCGAATTATTACCTCACGAAACGATGATTGTTCTATCTTCTCTTACCACCTCTCATGGTGGCCATTATGATGGAACTATATTTATCAATGATATATTATATATTTATTTTCTCTCTATTCTTCTTTATTTTACATTTAAAACATACCTTTATGCTTTTCATGTTGTGAAAATGCGATAATTTCATCTTAGGAAGTGTGGACTACCGCCCCCTGAAGTGATGTGACTCATTCATACAATACATGGAATGTATAAAGAATGAAATTAATTAAATTATGTGACCTATATAACATATATATTATACTGTAATTATAATATATATATCTCTCTCATTTAGTTTTAATTCCATTAATGTGACAAAGAAATGGATGTAGCGTTCATGCGTACGTACGGCCTACCGTCTCCATGAACGGTGCATTTCATTTTCTTATCTCCAAATGTTATGGAATAGTATAAAATGAATATATACTGGATATATATGATATTTAAATAATTAATACTATTATTGAGGTGGGGAGATTATAACTACATGGGAAATTCTTTTCAAACAAGTTCAATTTTGACTCATGTACCGAGCATCGACAAAAACGACTGATATGAACTCACATTATTAACCAATTATTATAACATTATCATATGTGACATGAACTGAATAATAATCATTAAAGGAGGTAATTAATAAATTATAAATTGACTAAAGTTTATTATTCAGGAATATAATGAAATGAACAAGACAAGTTGTACTTGAGGTAAGGGTCCCTACCTCTCTCTTTCTTTTTAAGTACTCTCTTTTACGTCACTTCTTCTAAGCTCCTCTTTATTATTTTGGGAAATGTTCTTTTATATTTCTATTAATATAAATTTTATGTTCATATAATTAGATAACCTATTTTATTTCATCAATAAATTTTTTTATGTTTTAAGTGGCGTCGTTAGGCTACTGAGTTTTCGTAAGGGATTTTTCATCTCACTTTTATTCCCATGAGGTTTATGCTAAATTTTCCACTATTTCCTTTGATTCGTGTATGTACTTCACATTATTCTACTCTTTGGGTAATATAATTTTTTTAGGGGGTATTTACATCAACATTGTATAGTCCTTCTTTCATAGGATGTACATTTCAAAAGTTACCCAAATCGGTAAGGGAACCTTTCACCGTTCACTTTTTAAAAGACCAGTTCTTTTGTTATGTCTTCGAATTTACATCTTATTATGTTGGGATATCTTCTTCTATATCCTTATTTATGTAAATATTATGTACAAGTGATGAGATACCGTTTTCTCTCTCATCAACTCATTTTCGAAATTTAAAAGTTAGGCCATTAGGCTGTCGAATTTTTGAAGGGGAACTTCTTAACTCAATTTCAATTCATTAGGTTAAGCTTGTAATTATTGATTTTGTTGTGCAATGAATATGTTTGGATGAAATCTTATTTTTTACACTGAATATACACTTATATTTGGTGTATTTATATTTTTCACACATAATTATGTCATTTATTTATCCTTTCTCTAATGGCATGATCCTTGATTGGGATTACATCTCAATTTCTTCTCATTGAGACATTTCTTATTGATATGCACTTTTATTCATTTAAAAGGTGTATATACATCCCCTCTAACATTCCATATCCATATTATGTCTATAATAAAGTCATTTAAATGTTTTAAAAATAGTATACTTTCTTGTGGCTTATAATTTAAATGTTCAAAATGTAAAAGGACTCTTTTATTAAAACATTGTTTTAAATGGTTTTAAAGATTTATTTTTTAAACATTTATCATCCATGTCCATGTTTTAAAAGTTTTTTTAAGGATTTATTTATAGGGAAATGAATTTTTTTAAAACCCTTTCAAAAGTATCAAAGTGGTATTGGAACCTTTTATTCTAAAATCTCTTCTAAATTTCTTCTTTTAATATTTTCAAAGTATAAAGGTATTTTTCTCTCATAGAGTTTTAGTGATTTTATTATATATTTTCATTTATGATAATATCATGATGTGGTCTATTGTGATTGAAATGTGGAACTTTTTTCTTTCCATTATATTTGTTTTATGTCTTATGATTTTATAATGGTACTTGGACATTTGACAGGTGGTTATGTGATAAACCATATGATGGGTGGTGTCGTGAATACCAGGGTGGGTGGTTACGTTAAAACCTCCAATGCATTGGGTATGGAAGTCAGCTGTATGGATATTCTATGTAGTGATATGCGTGGAAGTCGGTCGTATGGTTATTCCATTTAAGTATGTTTATTTCCCAAGTTACCTTTATATGTTATGTGTTCTTTATATGGGTTTATGGTAATATTTTGGTTACAAAGGATAAGTAGTGATCTTTTATTCATTGAATTGTTTTTACAGCTTCATAAAGTTGAAATGTTTTACTTTGATAATGTATTAGTGGTTTACTTGTTGTTTTGAAAAAAAACTAACAATTTTCCTTAATTGTGTATCCTTTATTGGGATGTTTATGCTCATCCCATGTTTTTTCTGAAATTTCTTCCACAAGACTTAAAGATGAATAGGGTCAACGATGGGATCATGGAAAGACATTCTATCTAAAACATGGAACTAGACAGGTTTCTTTTTAAGAGTTTTTATTTTATGGAAACTTAGAAGAAGTGTCTACTTTTTAATCTTTTGATATGTAATAGTTATGTCCTAATTCTCTAAAACTCTAAACCCTAAAAGATACTCTATATGAATTAATCATTTAAATCATGATTATTTAATGTTTTAAGAATGGGTCCTTATAGTTGGTATGAAAGGATAGTTTAAATAACTTTATAGGTTATGGTATCCTATAAGCACAGGTGACATTATCATAATGGATAGGATTTCAGAAAGGGTCATAGTTTTAGAGAAATTGAATGTGTTTAAGATAACATGAATATTTATATCTTTTTATTATATGACGATTATAATGATATACTCACACTGAGCTTTTTGGTTAAGTAAATGGATAGATCTAGCAGGCACCAAAGTGACAACGGGTTTGAAGGAAACTGTGGTGGTTCTCTGATTAAGAGACTAGATGAAATGGGGGATTCAATTATAAATCTCGTGGTTATTCTAAACGAACTATCAGGAGGCAGGACTAACCACTTGAACCTTGGTGATTTCTCTAATGGATCATGTACGAGATGACCAACTCTAAGTGGAAGTTAAGGTAATAATTATAAAGGTAACCATTAGGGTTTATATGATCCTTACTATTGAGGTAATTATGGGTTATTATATGTTATGATGGAAAATGAAAGGCATGGGATAAAATTGAGGTTAAATTATGTTATGGTTATTTTTGATGATTTTATCTCTTTTTGGGGAATTATTTGAGAATTATATAGTTTTGTAAAAAGGAAAACACACAGACCATGTGACAACCTGTTGCGTCGAACAAAGCTGTGGGAATCGAACCCACAACCAAAGTGGGACTAGTATTTATCTCCTAACACTGGACTACGTGAAGTCCCTGGTAAGTATGACTTATTATTTTTAGTTAGATGATTTTATGAATCAATAGTAAGTTTATTTTGGGTTATCTATGGAAATGATTAACCTATCATGGAGTATATGTGATTAGGCTAATTACTTTTCAATATGAGACTTTAAGAGCAACTGATGTCATTTGGAGATAAATGTTAATTTTTTTCCTTGGAAGAATATGGGATTAAATCCTTCAAATATTTGGGTTTCTATCTTAGTTTGGTTTAGTTAAAATAATTTAATGGACAAATTGTTTATCAAATAGTCTTCTTTGAACTTTGGGTTTTGTTAGACAAATTTGGGAGATTAAGAATAGATTTTATTTAAAAAAGTATTATCTTTTTGTGGATTATGTGATCTTGTTCTAACATATTTGGTTTTGGTTAAGGTCTAAAGACATGGGAAATATATAGTTCTCTTTTTGGGATTAGGTTATTCTCTAGAAGTTGATTATTTCTCTCTTAATGTGAACTAGTCATCCTAAATACTTGTCTTTTGGAGAAAATATGAGTTTGTGTAAGAAATCTAGTAGGAGATGATAGTATACATGACAAGTAAGTATGTTTACTTATGAAATATTTGAGCTTATAAATAAATTCCTCAATGAAAAGTAACTTAAAAACCAAAATGTTTTCTGTTAACTTTTCCTACTGGGGAATCAAATACTGTTTAACCCATCACAGGTTTGTGATTTTCTTATTGTTAACTTTCACTTAATCATGTTTTCTATCACTCTCCATCAGAACATGAACCTTTGTTTTCTCTTCCATGTCCATGTTTTCCAAAATGGAATCATAGTATGGGTTAACTCAGGTGACCTTTTTAATTCTCTTCCTTTCTTTTAAAGTGATATTTTTGCTGACTCTTTTTCCGATGTGGGGCTTTTGATGAAGATTCCTGCCCAATTTGAAAATTGAAAGGATGCAATTCACAAGGGGGGGGGGGTGAGGATGTAACATCCTAGGTAAATAGAGAATATAAAATTTTCATATTTATTAATATTTTTGAATAAAATATTAATATTACTTTAAAGGGAATTCTATGTTCAATAGCGTACCCAATATGCAAAAATGAGTTTCTTTGAAATCTTATGTTGCACACTAATAATATAATAATATTATTTTAAATGGCAGCTAACGCCCAGCCATTGTAATGGTAGGAATGAATAGAACTAACTATAAAATGATTATATATGCTTGTCAAATATTATTTCTTTTATCCAAATAAATTTTAGAGGCTTAAAATTCAAATGAATCTAATTTTAAGCGTAAATATTCTAATATTCTTTAAAAGGCCGATTAACCACCTTTTGATGGAGAACCCTTTTTAAATCCCATTTTTGAAAATTTTATATGTTATATTTGAAAAAATAATATTCTTTTTAGAATTAGGAAATCAAAATTTACTTTGTATAAATTTTTGGTATTTTTCCGATAAAGTTCATTTTTTAATGAATAGTGTAAAATGTAGTATTTTAATTCTAAACCTAATTTTAATCTATGTTATTTATATGATTATATTATATTTTTAATTAGTTTTAAAGTGAAATTAGAATATAATTGTTACCATTTAATCCAATGTTGGTCATTGTAATTAATTTCACATTGAAATTGGACTTAAACTAGGGTCAATCTTTTAATATATTTTGTTTCTTAAAAACACGCTATTTGTTTTGAAAATAGGAAATAATTATTAAATTTATTAAGGCGACTTATATTTTTTAAATTTTGTAAAATAGTCATCATTTTTTAATTTGGAATATCAAATATAGGTTAGAGTGAATTTTTGGTATTTTTATGAAAAACTTCAATTTTTGATGAATTGTGAAACCACTAAGTGGTAGTTAAAAAACTGATTATTTGTTTAAATGAAATTTTACCACCTCTGTGATTTGAATTTCAAAAATCTGATGTATCTGGTTTCAATGAGGATGTAGAGTGTTGTTCAGTGGGATTAAAATAATTTTTTGGTGAATAGTAACTGTTAAGTTTTATTAATCACGATTAAAGGTAATTAGTGTAATTTAAGGTAAAGATAATGTTATAATAATGTGAAATGACCTTAAAAAATGTCCTACCCTAATTGGATTTGTCATGTCCAACCAATAAAATCCATGGGTCAACATGGGGACCCTATGGATCCACATGGGTAAGATAATGACATTAATAACTTTTAATTTAAAGTTTAAATAAAAATGTCACCAACATGTAGTGTTTTACTAAAACAATTCTTACGTGGGGTTATACAAGTCATATTTTTTACTATAAATAGTCATTGTAAATATAAAAAGATTTAATACATCATAGTAATTTTTTTATAATTTTTAGACATTAAATAAATTAATTAATATTTGACACCACGATGATGCAGTGATTACCTCATTAATGAATGATTTAAATAAAATGAAAAGATAATGTAAAATCTATAACATAAACTTTTAAAAAACCTTTTGGATGGGTGTATTTAGAAACCATATCACCGTATCCTCGAAATATATAATTTTGGGACATTTAATATCCGAAAATAATTATGTAATAAAGTAACTTTTCATGACTTTCCAAGAGTGCACCTCCTCCCTCTTATAAAAGGCCCCCAACTCTACATCCTTACCCACACCTCTCAAGCCATTGTCTTGGCCAAAATCTAATAATATTATCTCTCCACATACCTCTATTCATCCTAGAATCCTTCTCTTAGGCATAAATCTCTTCAAGTAACCTTTTTGGTTCAAATCAAGGGGAGTTACCCGAATTAAAGGTAACGTCTTCCCTAATGTTCTTTTGTTTTATTTTGCTTCTCCAACCCTCTAAACTCTATGTATTCCCCAATTTTGTAACATAAAAAGTATCTGAAATATACTAGTTTATTTTTATAATAATTATTAGAGTTACACTTACTCACACCTTAGTATAATGGTAAAAGAACATATTGTTTCCGTTGATGGAGAGTTACTGCCTCATGAAACGATGATTGTTCTATCTTCTCCTACAACCTCTAATGGTGGACATTATAATGGAAATATATTTTATATTATATATATTATATTTATTTCCTCTCTATTATTCTGTATTTTACATTTAAAACATACCTTTATGCTTTTCATGTTGTGCAAATGCGATAATTTCATTTGAGGAAGTGTGGACTACCGCCCCCTCAAGATATGTGACTCATTCATGAAATACATGGAATGTATAAAGAATTAAATTAATAAAAATATGTGACCTATATAACATATATATTATAATGGAATTGTTATATATATATATATCTCTCATTTAGTTGTAATTACATTAATGTGACAAAGAATTGGAAGTAGCGGTCATGCGTACGTACGACCTACCGTCTCCATGAACGGTGCATTTCATCTTATTATCTCTGAATGTTATGGAATAGTATAAAATGAATATATACTGGATATATATGATATTAAAATAATTAATACTATTCTAGAGAAGGGGTGATTATAACTACATGGGCAATACTTTTCAAACAAGTTCAATTTTGACTCACGTACCGAACATCGACAAAAACGTCTGATATGAACTCACATTATTAACCAATTATTATAACATTATCATATGTGATATGCACTATATAATAATCTTTAAATTATTTCATTAAAAAATTATAAATTTACCATAGTATATTATTCAGTAATATAAAGAAACGAACAAGACAAGTTGGACTTGAGGTAAGGGATCCTACCTCTCTCTTACTTTTTAAGTACTCTCTTTTATGTCACTTATTCTATGCTCCTCTTTCTTATGTTGGGGGATGTTATTTTATATTCCTCATACTGTAAATTTTATGTTAATATTATGAGAGACCCTATTTTATTTCATCAATCCATTTTTTTATGTTTTAAGTGGCGCCGTTAGGATGCCGAGTTTTCGTAAGGGATTTTTTATCTCACTTTTATTCCCATGAGCTTTATGCTACATTTTCCACTATTACCCTTGAGTGGTGTTTGTGCTACCAATTATTGTACTCTTTGGGTAATATAATTTCGTTTATGGGTATTTACATCAACATTGTATAGTCCTTCTTTCATGGTATGTACGTTTCGAAAGTTACCCAAATCGGTAAGGAAACCTTTCACCCTCCTCTTTTTAAAAGACTTCATTTTTTATATCTTTTAATTTACATATTATTATGTTGGGATCTGTTCTTATATATCCTTATTGATGTAAATTTTATGTACAAGTTATGACATACCATTTTCTATTTCATCAACTCATTTTATGAATTTTAATGTGACGCCATTAGGCTGTCGAAATTTTACAAGGGAACTTCTTAACTAAATTTCAATTCTTTGTGTTAAACTTTTACTTCTTGATTATGTCATGCTATGAATATGCGTGGATGACATCTGATTATTTCACACTGAATATACACTTATATTTGGTGCATTTATATTTTTCACAGATAATTATGTCATTTCTTTATCCTTGCTCTAATGGCATGATCCTTGATTGGGATTACATCTCAATTTCTTCTCATTGAGACACTTAATAATGATTGGCACTTTTATTCTTCTAAAAAGTGTATATACAGACCCTTTGACATTCCATATAGATATTATGTCTATACTAAAGTCATTTAAATGTTTTGAAAATAGTCTAATTTCTTGTGGCTTATAATTTAAATGATCAAAATGGAAAAGTACTCTATTATTAAAACATTGTTTTAAATTGTTTTAAAGATTTATTATTTTAAACATTTAGCATCCATGTCCATGTGTTAAAAGTGGTTTTAAGGATTTATTTATAGGTACATGAATGTTTTAAAACCCTTTCAATAGTTTCTAAGTGGTATGGGACACTTTTATTCTAAAATCTCTTTTAAATGTCATCTTTTAATATTTTCAAAGTATAAAAATATTTTTCTCTCATAGAGGTTTAATGATTTTATTAGATGTTTTTATTTATGATAATATCATAATGTGATATCTTGTGATTGAAATGTGGAAATATTATATTTTAATTATATTTATTTTATGTCTTATGATTTTACAATTGTACTTGGACATTTGACGGGTGGTTACGTGATAAACCATATGACGGGTGGTGCCGTGAATACCAGGATGGGTGGTTACGTTTTTACCTTCGATGCATTGGGTATGGAAGTCAGTCGTATGGCTATTCCATGTAGTGATATGTGTGGAAGACGACCATATGGTTATTATATTTAAGTATGTTTATGTCCCATGTTACCTTTATATGTTATCTGTTTGTCATATTGGTTTATGGTAATCTTTTAGTTATAAAGTATAATTTGTGATCTTTTATTCATTGAAGAGTTTTTACTACTTCATAAAAGAGAAAAGTATTACCTTGATAAAGTATTCATTTTTTACTTGTTGTTTTAAAAAAACTAACTATTTTATTTCATTGTCTATCCTTTATTGGGATTTTTATGGTCATTCCAGGTTTTTTTGAAATGTTTTCCATAGGAATTAATGATGAATAGGGTCAAGGATGGGATCACGGGAAGACATGTTATCTAAAACATAGAACTAGACATGTTTGCTTTTAAGAGTTTTAATTTTATAGAAACTTAGTATAAGTTTCTACTTTTTCTTCTTTTGAGATGTATTAGTTATGTCTTAATTCTCTGATACTCTAAACCTGAGAAGATCCTTTATGTGAATTATTCATTTAATTCATGATTATGTAATGTTTTAATGTTGGGTCCTTATAATATCACATACATGTGACTCTATGGTCCCTAAAGTTTGGTAAAAAGATTCCCATGGTAGGAAATGACTCAAAAAATAGGATTTATTCAGTTGTTTGGGTCATTTTATATTATTATGATACTCTTTTATTACCCTTAACTACCTGATTACTAATTAATCCCAATAATTAAACCTAATTGTTGTCATTACTATTCATAATGTCCAAAAAAAGAGCCTTAATTATATAATTTGTACCCTATGTTTCCAAATATGGAATTCATTTTACCACATTCTAAGCACAGAAATTGCAGTAATTAGTTTAAAAATAATTTCCGTTGTCAAAACCAAATATGAGTTTTGAAGATGTAAAATATATCAAAAGATTCATTTTTTTTACATCCACTTTAGAAGTGAAATTACATCCAATGACCAAAATTGTATTAAATGATAAAAACATAATTAAATTACACCTTAAAACCAATTAAAGTGATAATATAACTACATAAATAAATTGGATGAAAATGCAATTTTGAATTAAAATACTGTATTTTTCACTATTCATTAAAAATTGACATTATCAGAAAAATACCAAAAATTCACCCTAATCTATATTTAATATTACAAATTAAAAAATTATGTCCATTTTACCAAATTCAAAACATAGAAGTTTCATTAATAAATTATATAGTTAATTCCCGTTATCAAAACAAATAGCTTGTTTTTTAGAAACAATATCTATCAAAAGATTGATACTTGTTTTTGTCCATTCTCAAAGTGAAATTAATTATAATGAGCACCATTGTATTAAATGGTAAAAATATATTCTAATTACACTTTAAAACCAATTAAAAAGATAATCTCACCATATAAATAAATTATATTAAAAAGGGTGGTTTGAATTAAAATGCAGCATTTTTCACTATTCATTAAAAATGAACTTTATCCGAGAAATACTAAAAATTTAGATAAAGTAAATTTTGATGTCTTGATTCAAAATTCGGATTTTATTTTGTCAAATATAACATATAAAAGTGAAAAAAAAAGTTTATCTAAAAAGGGTTTGCCTTCAAAAGGTGGTTAATCAACCTTTTGAAAATATTAGAATATTTATGCTTAAAGTTAGATTCATTCACATTTTAAGCCTCTATAATATATTGTGTTCTTGTTATAAATATTTAACAAACATATATAATCATTTTTAGTTAGTTATATTCATTCACTCCATTTCAACAGCTAGGAATTTACTACCATTTAAAATAATATTATTATATTATTAGTGTGCAACGTAAGATTTCAAAACAACTCATTGTTACATATTAGGTACACCATCGAACATAGAATCCCATTTAAAGTAATATTAATATTATATAAACAAATAATAATAAATATGAAAATTTCCTATTTTTTATTTACCTGGAATGTCACATCCTTCTCCCCTTTTGGGAATTGCATCCTCACAATTTTAAAATTGGGCTCAGAAACATCATTGAAAGTCCCATATCGGAAAAAGAGTCAGTAAAACTATAACTTTAAAATAAAGAAAGGGAATTACAAAGGTCACCAGAGTTAAACCATACTAGGATTCCTTGTAGGAAAACATGGATATGGAAGAGAAAAGAAGGGTCATGTTCTGATGGAGAGTGATAGAAAATATGTCTAGGAGAAAGTTAACCACCATAAAATCACAAACTTGTGATGGGTTAAACGGTATTTGATTCCCCATTAAGAAAATTTAACAGAAACTATTTTTGTTTTAAGTTACATTTAATTGAAGAATTTATTTAGGAGCTTAACTAAAACATAAGGAAACATTCTTAATTTTCATGTAGTATTTCATCTCTTTCAATTTTTCATACGGAAACTCATATTTTCTCAAAAATATGAGTATTTTTCACTATGATCAACTTCTTGATAACCAGCTAATCCACAAAAGATGAACTATATATTTTCCATGTCTTTAGAAGTTAACCAAAACCAATATTGTTAGTACAAGATCAGATAATCCCTAGAATGATAATCATATTAAAATCTAAATACTACTCTAAATCTCAAAAATTCAACAAAAAGAACCCAAGGATTAAGAAAAACCATTAAATAAACAGCTATCCATAAAATTCGTCAATGTAATCCAAATTAATATCGAAACCCATATCTCTCAAGGATTTAATCACATAGTCTTCCTAGATAAATCTTAACATTTATCTCCAAATAACATCAGTTACTCTTAAAGTATCATATTGAAAAGTAATTAACCTAATCACATATCCTACATGATAGGTCAATCATTTCAATATACATCCCAAAATAAAATTATTAATGATTCATAAAATCATATAACTAAAAATAATTTTTCATACTAATGAGGGACTTCACGTTCTCCAGTGGTAAGCGATAAATACCAGTTGCACTTTGGTTGTGGGTTCGATTCCCACAGCTTCTTCCAATGCGACGGGTTGTCACACGGTTTGCGTGTTGTCCTTTTTCAAAAAAAATATAATTTTATAACATTACCAGAAGGAGATAAATTCATCTAAAATAACCATAAAATACATTACCCACAAATTTTATCTAAAAACCATCATTTTTCATCCCAAAAAGTATTAACTGGTAATTTCCTCAAATTCAAGTATCATATAAACCCAAATGGTTCTTTATAACTATATACACAAAAGAAAAGATAATTATTCATTGAATAAAATTCTCATATATCAAACATCAGGGTTACACATACTATAAAAAGTCCTCTAATGTAATCTCATCATCAAAATATCCTTAATACCTTTTATGAATTATACCGTCCTAAAATGTACCGAAACCCTTGAATCCCTTATATGATGACTTCTTACTCATTCAACATTATTCATGATCCATTAACCATTCCTTTCCAGATTTTTCTGAAATACTTATTTCCTAAAAACAACATCATGAATCATATCCTAAGATTCAATAAAAGGAAAAAATATGATAAAAAATAATCCATACGTTTCATTGGTCATTGTCATTTTCTTCATCCTCAATCGGAATGGCATTAGGTATTGGTAAATGAGTATTTATACGATCCTGGTTATCTCATTCCTGAAACTTCTTCACAGGACATGTTTTTGAATAATGACTATGCGCACCACATTTAAAACATTCAATTTATCCTTCATAAAGAACTTATTTCCCTTTCCTAGATTCAACTAGATTCTTCCTTTTTCCATGAAATGTTCTAGATTAATGACCTTCATTTCCACATCTATAGCATCTTCTTGACCCTTTGAACCATTTTCCTATGTGTTTATTTCTGCATCTTTGATACATAGGTTTTCAAACATACTTACCTTTATGATTATTACCTGAAATTCCATAGGGATTTGTATCTCCCATATATGATGTCTTATAAAATTTACTAGGGTTAATATGGTCAATCATGACTCCATATATTTGGTTGATAATAACCACAAGAGTTCCCATTGCATCTCCCATTTCATTCAGTTGCTCGTTCAAAAAACCGTTACATTTTTCATCACATCCACTGTTACTTTGGTGCCTCGTAGATCTAGCCATTTACTAAAACCAAGAAGGTCAGTGTGAGTATATCAATAAAATCAATATATAATACTAATATATACTTATTTATGTTATCTTAAACTCATTCACTTTATCTAAAAAAACTATGACTCTTTCTGAAATCCTAACCATTATGGTAATGTCACTTATGCTTAAAGAATACCTTAACCTCTAAAGTTATCTAAACTGACCTCTGATACCAACTATAAGGACCCAGCCTTATAAAATTACATAATCTTGAATTAAATTAATAATTCACATTGTGGATCTTTTCAGGTTTAGATTTTTAGAGAATTAGGACATAACGATTACATCTCAAATGATTATAAAGCAGTCACTTCTACTAAGTTTCAATTTTTTCATAAAATAAAAACTCTTAAAAAAGAAACATGACTAGTTCCATGTTTTAGACAGCATTCCTTTCCTTGATCCCATCCTTGACCCTATTTATCTTTAAGTAATGTGGAAAACATTTCAAAAACTTGGGATGCGCATAAAAATCTCAGTAAGGGTTATAACATAATGACAGGAAACATTAACCCATAAATAAAGACAAATCAATGAAATCATAATTTTCAATCATACCATATGAAATCATAATATTTATGAATAAAACATAGTAATCACAAAGCATAATGGTAAATTAAGGAAAACATAACATACATACATTGTAGCTATCACTGCTACATAGGGAGTCACATTTGGAATACCCATCACATTATATTCACTAGATCTCTTAGGAGAAACATTAACGTTTACCTCTATGATGTTACCCAATTCATTGGAGAGCTATCACAGGCTCACCCGCCCAATGTTTATCATAGAACCACCCATATACATAACAATGGCCAAGAACCATAACATAATCATAACACATAACATAAGCATAAAGGAAAGATAACAGTTCCATATTGCAATACCAATATAAAATTATAAAATATTGAAATAATAAATCTATTCTAAAAACCATTTTCAATACCAAAATTAGTAAAAAGGGTATATGGTGTTTATTTTTCTTTGAAAACATTATGTCTTGTTAATAAATCTATAGATCAAATAATATTCACAGAGGTGGAAAAGGTCGTTGTCACTACTTACGTTAAAAAGAAACATTCTTTTTTGTCGTATAGTAAAACTCTTCATAGAGAAACTATTCCCTTTGAATGAAATGAAAATTCAAAAGGGTCTTATGTACCATGTAAAATGAATTTGTGTAGAAATCAAAAGATGCCACAATGAAAGAAGATTTCGATGAAGTCCTGTGCAAAGATGGTATCCTTAGATTAAGGATAAATCAATTACATAATTATGTGTGAAAAATATAAATACACACAATATAAGTGAATATTAAGTGTAAAATAATCAAATTTCATCCACACATATTCATAGCATGACATAATCAAGATGTAGAGGTTTAACCAAAATAATTTAAATTGGGTTAAGGAGTTCACTTATAGAAATTTGACAGCCTAACAACGTCACTTTAAAAATTAGAAAATTAGTTGATGAGAGGTAAAAAGGGTATCTAATAACTTGGACATAATATTTACAGTAATAATGTTATATAAGAAAATATCCCAACATAAGAAGATGTAAATTAAAAGACCTAACAAAAATAAGTCTTTTAAAAAGAAGAGGGTGAAAGGTTCCCTTACCGATTTGGGTAACTTTCGAAACGTACACCCCATGAAAGAAGGATCAAACAACGAAGATGTAAATAAAAATAAATTAATGTATATTACCCAAAGAATAGAATCATGGGTAGAACATGCACCACACAAAAAAGAAAAAGTGTCAAATGTAGCATGAATCTTACGGGAATAAAAAGTGAGATAAAACCCCTTACCTCGTTGTAATCAATCGAGTCGTATGAAAAAAAGATAATAAACACAAAATGAATCACATAATAACATGAATATAAATATAATAATGTTAATATTTATAAAATGTCTGTACAAAATTCACCACATGCCACAAATAAGTGGTGAAAAATGGAAATCTCATAGATTTAAAAGTTAGATAAGAAATCCCCTTACCTCAACTCTGACTTGTTCCCATTCGTTCATTATATTCCTGAATAATAAACATAGGTCAATTTATAATTTCATAAGGACATAAGTTAAATTTTATTATTCAATTCATATAACATATTATAATGTTATAATAATTAGTTAATTATGCAAGTTCATATTATCCGTTTTGTCGATGTTAGGTACATGAGTCAAAATAAACTTGTTTGAAAAGAATTGCACTTGTAGTTATATTTACATCATCTCCAGAATGGTGTTAATGATTGAAATATCATTTATAGAAATTATATATGTATTTATTAATATTCCATAATGTTTGGAGATAAGAAATGAAAAGTACCATTCATGGAGACGGTAGGTCGTACATACGCATGAACGCTACATTCATTTTTTGTCATATTAATGGAATTTAAAAATAATGAGACAAAGATATATTTTAATTAAAGTATAATATATATCTTATATATGTCACATAAGGTCATTTCTTCTATTATTTATATGTTCCATGTATGGAATGAATGAGTCACATCACTTGAGGGGGTGGTTGTCCACACTTCTTCATATGAAATTATCGCATTTGCAGAACATGGAAAGAATAAATGTATGTTTTAAATATAAAATAAAGAAAAATATAGAGGACATAAATATTATATATATCATATATAAATATATTTACATCATAATGGCCACCATAAGTGGTGTTAAAATAAGATTGAACAATCATCCTTTCATGAGGTAGTAATTCACCACCCACAGAAATAGTATGTTCTTTAACCATTAGACGGAGGTGTCTGTAAGTGTAGGTAGAATAAATTTCATAACAAAATCCTAGTATATTGGGGATGCTATTGTTATTATGGGATAAAATAATAAAAATATAGTGGTGAGTGAAGAAGGAAAATAAAAGAATGAAACTCGAGAGAATACAGTACCTCTAAATCGGGTAACTCTTTTTTGATTTAAGCCAACGGCTTCCTTGGAAAAACATCTAGTAAAAGTGATGCCTCTAGGAGTAATATAGGGATATTTAGAGATAATATGAGTAGAGTTTGGATTATACAAGGGCTTGAGAGGTCTGGGTACGAGGGTAGAGGTGGGGGCCTTTTATAAGAGGGAGGAGGGTCACTTTTGGAAAGTCTTGAAATGTTACTTTATTATAAAATGATTTTCGGATTTTAAAGGCCCCAAAATGATATATTTTGAGGATAAGGTGATAATGTTTCGATATCCACAAATAAAATGGGTTTTATACAATTTTATTTCTTAGATTTTACATTATCGTTTCATTTTATTTAAATCGTTCATTAACGAGGTAATCACTGCATCATCACGGTGTCATAAATAAATTTATTTATTTAATGTCTAAAAATTATAAAAAAAATACCATGATGTAGGAAATATTTTTATCTTTCCAATTAGTATTTATAGTCTATGATATAATTTATTTATACAAAATTTAAATTTTTTTACTTAGGATATACAAACCATTGTTGTATTTCTCTTCTTTTTAAAAATAATGTCATAAATGTCACTATCACACCCGTGTGACTCCATGGTCCCTCACGTTTGCTAAAAATCTTCCCATGGTAATAAATGACTCAAAAAAAGGATTTGGACACATTTTGGGGTCATTTTATATTATTGTGATATTATTTTATTACCCTTAACCACCCGATTACTAATTAATCACGATAATTAAAGATAATTGTCATCATTACTATTCATAATGTCCAAACACAAAAGCATCATAATTACATAATTTGGATCTTCTGATTCCAAATATGGATTCAATTTTACCAAATTCCAAACACAGAAATTGCGGTAATTAATTTAAAAATAATTCATGTTGTCAAAACCGTAGACGAGTTTTTAAGATGTAAAATCTATCAAAAGATTGATTTGTTTTTACATCCAATTTAAAATTGAAATTACATCCAATGACCAACATTGTATTAAATGAAAAAAAATTAAATTACACCATAAAAAATTAAAATTATAATATAACTATATAAATTCATTGGATGAAAAGGCAATTTTGAATTAAAATGCTGTATTTTTCACTATTCATTAAAAAATGAACAATATCAGAAAAATACCAAAAATTCACCCAAATCTATATTTGATATTCCAAATTAAAAAATGATTTCCATTTTACCGAATTAAAAACATATAAGTTTCATTAATAAATTATATAGTTAATTCCCGCTGTCAAAACAAATAGCGTGTTTTTATGAAACAATATCTATCAAAAGATTGATACTTGTTTGTGTCCATTTTCAAAGTGAAATTAATTATAATGAACACAATTGTATTAAATAGTAAAAATATATTTTAATTATACTTTAAAACCAATTAAAATGATAATATTACCATATAAATAAATTATATTTAAAAAAGGTTTTTGAATTAAAATACATAATTTTTCACTATTCGTTAAAAATGAACTTTATCGGAAAAATGCCAAAAATTTTCATAAAATAAATTTTATGTCTTGATTCTAAATAAGGATTTTATTTTGTCAAATATAAAATATAAAAGTGACAAAATTATATTTAAAAAGGGTTTGTCATCAAAATGTGGTTCATCGACCTTATAAAGAATATTAGAATATTTATGCTTAAAATTGGATTCATTCGCATTTTAAGACTCTATAATGTATTGGGTACTTTTTAAAATATTTAACAAACATATATAATAATTTTTTAGTTATTTCTATTCAGTATTTCCATTACAACGACTAGGCATTTACTACCATTTAAAATAATATTATTATATTATTAGTGTACAATGTAAGATTTCAAAGAAACTCATTCTTGCGTATTGGGTATGCCATTGAACATAGCATACCCTTTAAATTAATAATAATAATATATTCACAAATATTAATAAATATAAAAATGTAATATTCTTCATTTACCTGGGATGTTACATGTACTCAAAATTTGTCCTACCATATCATTATATAGCTTCAAAATATCTATTATCTTTACCAAAAATATTGAATTATACTTCAAACCACTAACGCATGTCCATTAATAAGGATCTATTCAACATCACCAATATAATAATTTCATATTAAATTCACTAAATTTACATGCTTAATCATTAAAAAAATAAAAAAACCAATATTCCATTTTGCATCTATATATTCCACCACCATTCCTCACATGAATTGATTAGCTGAAGATATTTCTATTAGTTTCATATGTTATTTTAAAATATAAATCTGTTATATATTCTAAAAAAAACCCTTACCTAAGTTGTGTCCTTTGACATTAATATTCCTCCATAACATTATCATGTTTTTATCCCTCCATTTAAAATGTCTTATGTAATAGCTCAATACCAACTTATTTCCTCTGAAGAAATAGGTATGATGAAAACCTATAACCATACCTCCAATCTAGAACATATCCTAAAAACATTACATGGATAAGTATACACATACTTTCTTTTGTGATAATATTACTAACAGATACCAATTCTCTGCTATTTTTTCCTATAATAATTGGATTCAAAATCCAAATTTGTCATAGTTACTATCCCCGTCCCCTTTACATATGTGTCTAACCTAACCTTCACTATAGACACACCATGACAAAAAAGTATTTCAATATTGATAAACATAGCATTTAACTATAAATTTATAGAGAACAGTGTATAATTAATATGATTGATTACACATAACACTATGGAATATGACATACCAATACCAACAAACTCAGGTGATTTAACCATTTATAAACAATAAATATACTCAACAACTATATTAATAATTAATTATGACATCTCATTATTATAATATTTAATATTACCTAAATACAGTGTTATTATGAATCTATATTCATTTTATATAACACATATTGTAGTGACCCTCACCATTGTAGGTCAGCATGTCATTAAATTTTAGCCTTTAATTTATTAATTTATTTTATTTTACCCATAAAGGGTGTATGATTAATATTATGAAGATTTAAAATTATGATAAAAGGGTGATACGTGATGAAAAGAACCATGTTCCATGTGATTATAGACCCAATATCATGTGGTGTCTAGTACACTATAGACAATTTTATCTGTGAAAGAGGGTACAAGGATGCTTTTCACAAAGCTCCTATAGGTCTAATGAGTTATTTGATTTAAATTATGTGAAAATTATTAATTTTATACCTAATTTATCACCCATAAAACCCAAATTTATGAATTTTAACCCATATAAAAAAGGGTAGTAAAAATTTAATTCTCATTATACGTTTTTCTCAAATCTATGAAAATCTCGGTTCTTAGGTTTTTCTGATCACATTAAATTCATTATCAGAGTTTTTCATTGAAATGGATTAGGTAGGTCCTCTCTCAAATCTATTGGTTCCTTTATTTTCTTTATGGAAGTATAATTAATCCATAAATTGTCAATTTTAGGATTGTTAGAATCTATTATTCCATATAAAATTTCTTCTATCATTGTATTTTAGTAGGGAAACCTAGGTACAGTGATGGTGTTTCATTTTTTACCATTCTGAAATCAATTTTTTATATATAAGTGACAATAACCATTGAAATATAAATCATTGATAGAAAAGTTTTTTATAAAATAGTGCATTATTCATTTAGCAATTGAAATAGCATTATACAATATGTTTTAAAAAGAAACCCATTGTTTTATTTTTTTTTAAATTTTTTGGTCCATTAGTGGTATTAGGATAATAAAAATTAATTAAGAAGAATATTTTTTCAATAATATGATTTTATATTTATCCCCTTATTTTTATAGTTTCTTATATTTACTGTTCTTTTTTTCAATTGATAAATTATTTTCACATTTATACATCCAAATTTAATGAATATTTTTCAAGAAGTTTTGATTCAGAAAATTTTCTTGACATATATTATGTATGAATTTATCCATATACATGTGTACATATTATCCATGTGATTTAAAATAATAAATTGTTTAATATATATATATATCCATTGGAATAAGTAAGTCAGATATGTTAAATTGGAATATGATTTATGTTATTACTAATTGATGTCAACAATTTTGTTATTATGAACCATATAGAGAGGTTATATGGATACCAACCTTTCCATGGGTAGGAATATTCATAATCTAAGAATAGTTTCTTTGAATTGGTATGGGATTATAATTTCTTGATATGTTCTTCTTCATTATGATTTTCCCAAATAGATGAGCTACAAGATTTTCCAGACAAATATATACTGATCCATTTTCTTTTGGAATATTTGTATTCCCATTCATAGTTTCATCTTTTTGTATTCATTATATATTTTTCTAAATGTAGGTAAAAGTAGTCTTGATCAAAAATATGTTAGGAGTCATATATTATAACTTTTACAAATGATTGGTATATAAATAATAAATATATTTTAATTTTTTTTATTCTCTTTCCTCATATTTTTTCTAAAGGATACGCATTTATGATTGTTAGGTAGGGGGTGGGTGGTGACTGACTATAGTTTATGTTACACTCACCCCCAATAGACGACCTTATAAGAGGTTTATAGACCCATTTATATGTGATCCTGGAAAAGGTTAAGTCCCAGAAGTATGAGAGTTCATAGTACATAAAGAGCTAAGTCATTTTAGATGTATTTTTTAATAAGAGTTGATCAAACCCTATGAGGAAAACATGGGATATGATTTATTTTAATTTGTGGGATATTCCCCCAATGAATTTACACTCTTCTTCATATAGTGTTGGTTGTGATTAGTTAACTCTTTTTTATATACCATTTAATTATTTATGTATTTTGGATATAATTTATGATATTTTCTGATATAATATGTATTTTGAAAAATTTATATATAGAATATTTCATTAGTATAACTTTTCACATATTTTAATTATTTGCACAAATTTGTTTCAACATGTTGCTTTGATTATATATTTTAGATTAATAGTGGTAGATAAATCTCCAACATGACTATAATTCTCCAGTTTAAATTTATTATATCCTTTGGAGATCAAGAGGTGTGTATGAGGTATTTTTAATACTCAATTTAGGTACTATTAAGGTATTCTTGAGTGGTCATTAAATAATGATATCATGTCCCTACAAGGGATAACAGGTCTGAGAGTTTCTAATAGAGGGTGATATCAGGACAGAATGGTAGAAAATAAATATTCCAAACTAATTAAATCATAGTGGTATTATGAGTAAATAATATAAAATTGAGACTGAATCACATTCCATGATTGCGCTAATCGAAATTAATTTAGTCATGCGCATTAATGTTTGGCCTTGACAGTTTGATATTGGTATTATGAAATTATATTTCTTATCATTTCACATAATCAATTAACTAATTTTTATAATTAGATTATAATTTGAATTAAAAACCAAATCGGTATTAATAATTTTAATTTATTTATATATGAATTATTGATGATTATTTTTATATCATTTATCAATTAATTTTTTATAAATTAAAAGTTCCCTTTTATTATTATGAATGATAATTGTCATGCTTATTTAGATGAAAAAATGTTTTTTGAAATGTTTTCAATTGATGATAAAATTATAAAATTATTTGAAGGTAATAAATATAAGTGATAAAGGGTGGGAATAAATTGGATATTTACTTAATGAGCACTGTCGTGGGCGCCCTCAAATGATTAACGTGATTTTGGGGTACTTAGGTGCAGCAGAGTGGCTGACCAGGGTCGTCTCTCAAAGGAGGAAGTGAATTAAAACAAATTTTCAGATGTATTCTACAAATAAAATAAAAGAGAATAAAAAAACTAATTTAAAGTATGGGGGTGGTTTTTTATAGTTTATAAATCTAGAAGAAGTTTGTTGGATGAAGATTTCATTTTTTTTGTTTTTAATTTTGAAATGATGTTTGATAAAAATGACACAACAAGAAGATGTTTTTTTAGAAAATATTTTAAAAGGCGTAATCGATCTAACTATACCTCTTAATTTACTTATTAATAATCATCATTTAAATAAATATCCACTTAATTATGATCCCCTAATTTGTTATCCCTCGAACCCTATGAGAGTTAACTTAACTACAAAGATGAAATTACTTAAACCCTAGGCTAGCTTCGGAACACGCAATCGCAAATCCCTGCTTTGATTGTTGTTATAAGGATAGATTATGGTAAGTGGTTAATTAGAGAACATATCCATTCTAGAAATGAGGATGAATTGTTTTTAGAGATTATATTTGAACTCCACAAATTTATCTCGTGTGGTCTTGTATTTCTGAATAAAATTACGCTCACACAATTTACACAAAATCCCGACCTCGCGTGTTTTTGTGTTAATTGATCAATTTCTTTCTTAGTTTCTTGTAATTTAAAAACACAATTAATGGATCTTATTATGTGAATTACAGTAGCTCATTTATTCAAAATAATTAAATAAAGAGGGTAGAATATAGATCAATTACTAAATGACTACTTTTACATGGTTGGCGTAATCATCGTAGAAGCATTTTTCATGTGCAAAGGTTTATAATGGGTATAACCCAATATCGTTTCTACTCAAAAATTCCAGTCCAAAGAGGAAGATTAAGAGAAGAATAAATTTAAACAAAAAATAATAAAAGAGAAGAAATAAAAGAAGAACAAAGATGTTTATTACACAAACAAAATCATTACAACATGAAGGAGAAGAAGAAGGCTTCGTCGATGGGATCCTTGCTTCAAGAGCTACCCTTATTGAAATGGTTGGAGAATTGAAGTGGATCCACTTCTACTCTTCCCTAAACTTCCCAATGCACGTCCCAACCCCTCAAAATGTGAAAAACTCCAATTTATAGAGGGGGGGGGAGGATAGGTTACAAGTGGTTTCAAGTGTGAATGTGGAAATTCGTCCAAATATTTTATTCCAATTGGAACCTACCATTTGACCTCCAAAAAGCGTGACTTGACCGGCCATCTAGAAGGAGAGTTTGTGACCAATCATGTCCACAAGCTTTCCACAAACATTGGGCTCAATCCAAGTCCTGATGAAGAATATATGGCCCAAATACATAACCCATGTCCATTGTGCCGAGTCCATCCCACGATTGGATTAATAACCCATTTACTCTATCCAAATTCACTCTTGAGCAATAGTGTCCTAAATGAAAGTTGTAAAAAATTAATTTAGGAACACTATTACAAACGTTCAAATTAAAATAATAAATATTACAATATTTATCTTCGAAATACTACAGTGCACTGTAAAGGGTAAAACTGGAATTGTCACCAAATTTTCAAATGAATGATCAAATCCCAAATATTTTATAAATAAACATATTTAACACAATGTGAGGAAATTATATAATTTATTATCAATAAAATATTCAACATAATAGTGTTTTATCAACTCCCCCACACTTACCCTTTTGCACTCCTGGGCAAAACCTCATGTCAAGTAAACATCAATATCAAATCAAAACCAATTTTAAAACACATATCCTTTAGATCAAAAAATTACACACCAAGAAACAAAAGATATCATGACTCATAAAAAACCATTATTTCAAGTTCTTAATTTATATAATTAAATATATTTCCACTTTATTTATCCTCCCATGCACAAAACACTTACCTCCCTTGAATTTTCTCTCATCACTCAAATATCAATTTTTTTGAATGTCTTTATCATCCAAACTCATACAAAGGTCACCATAGGCTTGATAAATTCCTACATCACCACCCGATGTGAGTCAAGGAAATATTTTTATCATGAGGACATTTCAGGGTTTTTCTATGTCTTTCGGTTGGTAGGATTAAGATGTGAAAAACTTTGAGGCTGAAAGAGGAGGGCTTGACTCTTTTTGAAGCAAAATTGCATTAATCTAAATTTCACTTAAATATGGTCTCCTCATTAATCCCCATAGTATCAATATAGATACATCATCATGAAAAGTCATGAAACGTTTACACCATTAATCATTTCAGTATCAAAAATGTCAATCTTCTCAAACATGATTTTCTTGAATGCTCCAGATAGGAACAGCTTTCCACCTTAATTAGAAGCTCCAGAAAAGGAACAACTTCACTTGTCTTGAAAGCTCCAAGAAAGGAATAGCTTTCAATATATTGAATTTATTCAGCAGTAAACACATCTCTTCAGAATTTAATTTTCCACCCAATGTATCACATAATGTGGTGGCACAACACAAAATAGCTTCCCCCACACTTAAGCTCAACTAGATTATGCAATTTCACTACAAGAGTTGGTTGGATGGGAGAAATTGTCTTGTAATGTGGCTAACCTAACAGGATATGCATGGATTATAAGGGAAAAAGGGATTAAATGTTCAAGGTAGGCCATTATAAAAAAGGATTATTTGAAATAGGGGCTTTAATATCAAACAAATGCCTCAATAATTTAAACATAAGTACCTCAAACCCTCAAGTTTTGACAAGAATAAATCAAATTCTGGTTAAATCAAGCATGGTTTGGTTCTCTCAAGAAGTGAGGTGAATGTAAAGAATATGAAAATAATGGTTCAAAAGCCTCACAGGAAAGTGATTTCAAATATAAAGACAGTGAGATGTGGCATGGGATTCAAAATTCGGTGTAATTTTCATGAAATTACTAAATATTTGAACTTGAAACAAAGTTATTTTAGCATTCATTTATGCTTAGTTTCAAGGGATAAATTATTTCACTCATTGATATGCATTTAAAAATTTTTATGAGAATCAATTAAGCTCAAATATTTCAAAAAAAATAAAATTATAAAATAAACACACAAAATTTGAAAAGTACACAATTTGTTTGGTTTCTTTTAACAAGAAAACAATTGAAATTACTAAACTAAAAGGTTCCCTCCACCACACTTAAAATATTGCATTATCCTCAATTTGAACCAATGAGATGATATATGCACACGAAATGAAAAAATTGTAAAAAGGACAAATAATAAAAAAGTGAAAGGGTTAGCAACAGCATGATGTGATCAAGTGATGATGGGGTCATGCAGTGTGATAAAATCCACTGCATAAGTAGGAATACCCTCAATGTATCTCTTCAAATGATGTCCATTGACTGTAAATCTCTTTCCAGTTTCCTCTTGTGTGATCTCCACTGAACCATAAGAAATATCATTAGATACAATATAAGGACCTAACCATCTGGAATGCAACTTACCAGGCATCAGCTTCAGTCGTTAACTGTAGAGAAGGACTTTCCCTCCAACATGAAACTCCATTTGTTGCATCATTCTATCATGAGCTGCTTTTGATCTTTCCTTTTAGAGCCTTGAGTTCTCATATGAAGACAATATAATCTCCTCAAGCTCGTGAATTTGCAGCTTCCTTTGGATTCCATCTTGGGCCAAATCCATGTTGCATTTCTTTATAGCCCAATAAGCCCAATGCTCAACTTCCACTGGGAGATGACATGCTTTCCCAAAAAAAATCGTAAATGGGGACATACCAATGGGTATCTTGTATGCTGTCCTATAATCCCACAATGCATCATCCAAGCGCATGCTCCAATCCTTCCTATTTGGCTGCACGGTTTTCTCTAATATTTGTTTCAGCTCACGATTTGAAACCTTAGCCTGACCATTTATTTGGGGGTGGTATGGTGTTGATGTTTTGTGTGTGACCCCATACATTATAAGGAGGGAAGAAAAATTCCTATTGCAAAAGTGTGTCCCTTGGTCACTGATGATGGCCTTTGGTACTCCAAACCTGCAAAAAATCCGTGCCTTCACAAAATCCACAACAACATGAGAATCATCAGTCCTGGTGGCCTTGGCCTCCACCCATTTTCTTACATAATCAACAGCAACCAAAATATACAATAAACCATATCAACATGGAAAAGGAAAAATAAAATCAATGCCCCACACATCAAAAATCTCACATAATAGTATGGGTTGTTGGGGAATATCATGTCTCCTAGAAATATTCCTAGTGTGTTGGCAATTAGAGCATGACTTACAAAACGCATGGGCATCATGGAACAAGCTACGCCAATATAATCCAGAGTCCAAAACATTCCTAGCTATCCGTTGGGGTCCAAATTGTCCACCACAAGCAAGTGTATGACAAAAATGAAAAACAGACTCAAACTCATGATCGGGAACACACCTCCTAATGACTTGGTCACTACACATGCGCCAGAGGTAAGGATCATCCCTCACATAATACCTAGACTCAATTTTTAATTTTTGAACTTGATTCTTCTTCAAATTTTCTGGGTTTTCAGAGGAAACAATGTAATTAACTAAATCAGCATACCGAGGATGCGTACCTGAGATGGTATAGAGATGCTCATCGGGGAAAGTGTCCCGAAGTGGTACCTGGTCCAATGTGTCATCCTCTAGTGTGTGAGTAAGCCTACTCGTGTGGTATGCCACCAAATTCTCTGATCCCTTCTTTTCCTTTATCTCAATATAAAATTCCTAATGAAGGAGCATCCAACGGATATGTTGTGGCTTTTCATCTGGGTTTTTTAGGAGGTAACTCAAAGCTGAAAGGTCAGAAAAAACAACTACTTTAGAGCCCATTAAATATGAACGGAATTTATCTAAAGAAAATATGACAACAAGAAACTCCTTTTATGTGGTTGTGTAATTTTATTGGGCTGAATCCAGTGTCCTCGATGCATAGGCGATCACATGTGAATGTCCCTCCACCCTCTGAGATAAGACATCTCCAACCGCGAAGTTGGAGGCATCACACATATGCTCAAATGGAAGGTCCCACCGCGGGGGCTGTACGATCAGTGGAGTGGTCAGACACTTCATTATCTCATCAAATGATACCCTGCATGAATCATCAAAATTGAAGTCAATAACTTTTTTAAGAAATCGAGATAAGGGTAGAGAGATCTTACAAATATCTCTGATGAAGAGTCGATAAAATCCTACATGCCCTAGGAAAGATCTAACATCACGCACACATGATGGATAGGGTAAGGATGAAATAATTTCTACCGTAGATCTATCAACCTCTATCCCATGTTTTGACACTACATGCCCTAAGACAATGCCATGCTCTACCATAAAATGACACTTTTCAAAGTTCAGGACCAGACTCTTCTCAATACAACGATTCAATACCTTTCCCAAACTACTTAGACATTCATCAAATGAAGACCCATACACTGTAAAATCATCCATAAATACCTCCATGCATGTCTCAATAAAATCAGAAAAAATACTCACCATGCATCTCTGGAAGGTACCTAGGGCATTGCAAAGTCCAAATGGCATCCTTTGGTAAGAGAAGGTATCGAATGGGTAGGTGAATGTCGTCTTCTCCTGGTCCTCCGGAGCTATAGAAACCTGAAAATATCCATAAAATACATCCAAGAAACAGTAGTGTGTCTTCCCAGCTAGTCTCTCAATCATCTGATCAATAAACGGGAGAGGAAATGGTCCTTGTGAGTGGAATGATTTAGTTTCCTATAATCAATACACACACGCCATCTATTTTTCACCCTCATTGGAACTAACTCATCTTTCTCATTTTTAACAATAGTAACACCACTCTTCTTAGGCACAACTTGAATTAGACTTACCCTCTGAGAATATGAAATGTGGAAAGATTATACCTACCTCGAGAAATTTCTAAACTTCTTATTTAACAACTTCTAGGAGGGTGGGATTGAGTCTCCTTTTTGGCTATCTCACCGGTTTAGCCCCATCCTACAAGAGAATCCTATGCATGCAAATGGAGGGGCTAATACCTGATATGTCATCCAAGGTCCACCCAATCACCCTGATGTTCTCCCTCAAAATATTCAAATTATTTTCTTCATGTTCATAAGGGAGATTGTTAGCAATGATAACAGGTAATCTCTCACCATTCAACAAGTACGAGTATTAAAATTTTGTGGCAATGGCTTGAGTTCTAATGAAGGAGGGTGTAGTATGGATGGAGACATTGAAGGAACTGAAATATGTGCACAAAGAGCATTAGTATCAGAATAGACATCATCAAAATCAGAGAATAAAGCATCAAATCCATCAGCATACTCAACAACAATGTCATAATCAGAGTTCACATGATCAAAATCAGAATATGATTCCATTTCAAAACCAAATCTTAGAGAGTCTTGTTCCTTAAAAATGGGTGTAGAAGTACTCTTAGGCATCAAACTAGAACCAATACTCATAATCTACCTAAGCGCAGGACAATCCAATTCCATGGTGTTTTGACTTGGTGGTTCAAAATGGGAGATAAAAAAAGCAGAATGGTCCTTAGAGGGGTACTTCATGGAATCCATAACATTAAATATCACAAATTCATCGCAAAATTCAAAGGAAAGTGTACCCTCATTGACATTTATGATAGTTTTTGCATTTTTGAGGAAGGTCCTACCTAAGATAATGGGGGCATGAGAACTTACCTGATCATCCTCCATGTTAAGAACATAGAAATCCGCTGGAAAGATCATGTCTCTTAACCGGACAAGTACATCCTCAAGAACTCCTACTGGATATGCTGTAGCTCAATTTTCCAACTGCACCACTACTCTCGTCGTCTTCAACTCACCAACCTGTAAAGAAGAGAATAGAGAGTGAGGCATCACATTTATTGAAGCTCCTAAATCACAAAGATCTTCAAATAAGTGCAACTCCCCTATGGTACATGGTATGGTGAATGTCCCTGGATCCTTGCACTTTATTGTCATTGCAAATTTGGTGTAATGAGTGCTGAAACATTCCTTCCAAGATTGATCCTCTCATTTCCCTTGATCCCTCTTAGATTGGTGAAGAGTTATTTTAAGAATTTTGCATACCATGGGATTTGATTAATGGCTTCAAGTAGAGGAATGTTGATCTCCACGCGCTTGACTGTATCCAAAACCTCCTTTTGTATTACTTCTTCTGCGATCTTCTTGGTTTGAACAACCCTGTCTGGAAAAGGAGGGGGTTTAGGAGGAACATCATCAATATTTTTCATACCTTTATCTTTCTCATTGGATTGCTCATCAGTCGGTATAGAATGCGGCTACTCCGGAGTTGAGGTGAATCCCGGTGGAATGGTAGGTATAGATGTATCGTTCATTTGCTTCCAACTTCTCAATGTGATGACACTGACATTCCCCTTTGGATTTTGAGTGGGTTGGGAAGGTAGATTTCCATAATTCTTACTCACAAGTTCATGGAGGGTGGTGGAAATCTGGCTCATTTGAGTCTTCAACTCCCTCAGCTCCTAACTTTGACTCTTCAGCTCATTATATTTATTAAGAACAATTTTCTTCAAAATAACATCAGTATTAGAATCTACGATTGGTGGAGGATTCCCTTGTTGCTGACTTGTTGATGTTTGAGCTTCAAATCTCCTTTGGGGTTGTTGGAAACCCTGTTGGTAAGGTAGTGGCTGCAGGAGGTTTGGTTGAAAAGGGGGCGTTTGTTGTTGTCTGGAGCCATACCTCATGTCTGGTTGATCTTTCCACCCTTGGTTGTATGTTGGAGAAAATGAATCAAACTTCTTTTGGGGATATGGTTGTTGCTGCGGCTGAAATGGTCTCCCTGTGAATACTGTTGCACAATCCTCTGTCTCTTGTAGTTGTGGGCAACAGTCAGTTGGGTGGATTGTCTCAGTGCAAAATCCACAAGGACTTGAAAGAGGGGTTGGGATGTCTTTTGAGCCAATGCAATCTGCCTCACCATAGTGGTCAATTATTCCAACATGGTATCAATCAAATGACTTTCAAGAGAAGAAGGACTTACCTGATGTACTCCCCTTACATGTGGTGTACCTCTATCGCCAAATTGATGGGAGTTTTTGGCCATCTTGTCGATCAGTGCACATGCAGCTACTGGTGTCTTGTCCACCAATGCTCTTCCAGTTGCAGCATCCACCATGCTCCTCTCCATGGGTGTGAGTCCTTCGTAGAAGTATTGGATGAGTAATTTCTCACTGATTTGGTGATGTGGGAAGCTTGCACACCACTTCTTGAATCGCTCCCAGTACTCATACATTGACTCCCCTTAGGCTTGCTTGATCCCCGATATCTCTTTTAGAATGGATGTGGTCCTTGATGCTAGAAAAAATCTTTGCAAGAAAAGACGTTTCAAATCATTCCAACATGTTACATCTTCAGGTTGCAAATAATACATCCAATGTTTTACAGCTCCATCAAGTAAGAATGGGAATGCTCTTAATTTAATTTGATCATCAGAAACATTTCTTGGTTTTAAGGTTGAGAAAACCACATTAAATTCTTTAAGGTGTTTATTAGGATCCTCACCAGATAATCCATGAAACATTGGATGAAGATTAATTAATCCAGATTTCAATTCGAATTCCGATTCGATGTTTGGGTATTCAATACAATTTGGTTGATAGTTAATATCTGGTGCAGCCAATTCTTGAATGGTTCTATTAAGTTCATTTAAATTATTTCCAGCCATTGGTTCCTCTTTTATGTTTGAATTTGAATTGCTTCCAATTTCAATGGTTCCAGAAGAGAGGAATTCACCAACTGGTTGAATATTAAAACTTCTCGTAGACTGAGAGTGTCTGATTCGTGCCCTAAGGCTGCGTCAATCTCAGGGTCAAGATCCAAAAGACCTTCGGGTTTAGTTTGTGTCATCAATAAATGAAAGATGAAAAGTAGGAAAGTGGACCATAGTAAAAGAAAAATTTGAAGTTTGAGTTTATGGTCCAAGAAGAAGTAGAAGGAAATAAAAGAAGAAGTAAAAAATCATATTGGATAAAAACGGAAGAAAGAAGAGAGGAGGAGAATTAAAATGTAAAACAAAATAAATACCTCTAATTTGTTAAAATAATTACTTGCCTCCCCGTAAGCGGCGCCAATTTTAAAGAGCGCTGTCGTGGGCGCCCTCAAATGATTATTGTGATTTTGGGGTACTTAGGTGCAGCAGAGTGGCTGACCAAGGTCGTCTCTCAAAGGAGGAAGGGAATTAAAACAACTCTTCAGAGGTATTATATAAATAAAATAAAAGAGAATAAAAACCCTAATTTATATTATGGTGGTGTTTTTTTATAGTTTATAAATCTATAAGCAGTTTTCTGGAAGAATATTGATTTTTTTTTGTTTTTAATTTTGAAATGAAGTTTGATTAAAAAGACAAAACAAGATGATGTTTTCTTAGAAAATATTTTAAAAGGCATAATCGATCTAACACTACATCTTCATTTACTTAGTAATCATCATTATTTAAATAAATATCCACTTAATTACGATCCCCTAATTTTCTATCCCTCGAACCCTATGAGAGTTAACTTAACCACAAAGATGAAATTACTTAAACCCTTGGCTAGCTTCAGAACACGCAATCGCAGCACCCTGCTTTGATTGTTGTTCTAAGGATAGATTATGGTCAGCGGTTAATTAGAAAACATATCAATTCTGGAAATGAGGATGAATTGTGTTTATTGATTATATTTGAACTCTACAAATTTATCCCGTGTGGTCTTGTATTTCCGATTAAGATTACGCTCACACAATTTACACAAAATCCCGACCTCGCGTGTTTTTGTGTTAATTGTTCAACTGCTTGATTAGTTTCTTGTAATTTAAAAACACAATTCATGGATCATATTATGTGAATTATATTAGCTCATTGATTCAAATAATTAAATGAAGAGGGTAGAAGATAGATTGATTACTAAAAGACTACTCTTCCCGGGGTGGCGTAATCATCGTAGAAGCGTTTTGCATGTGCAAAGGTTTATAATGGGTATAACCCAATAACGCTTCTACTCAAGAATTCCAGCCCAAAGAGGAAGATTAAGAGAATAATAAATTTAAACAAAACAGAAGAAAATAGAAGAAATAAAATAAGAACACAGAATTTTATTACACAAACAAAATCATTACAACATGAACGAGAAAAAGAAGGCTTCGTCGAAGGGATCCTTGCTTCAAGATCTACCCTTATTGAAATGGTTGGAGAATTGAAGTGGATCCACTTATCCTCTTCCCTCATTTTCCAAATGCACGTAACAACCCCTCCAAATGAGAAAAACTCCAATTTATTGAGGGGAGGGGAGGAGAGGTTACAAGTTGTTTCAAGTGTGAATGTGGAAATTCGGCCAAATATTTTATTCCATCTTGCACCGCCCATTTGACCTCCAAAAAGCATGAATTGACCGGACTTCCAGAAGGATTATTTGTTCCATATCATGTCCCCGATCTTTCCTCATTATTTGGGCTCAATACCAGCCATGATTAAGAATATGTGGCCCAAATACAGAACCCATGTCCATTCTGCTGAGTCCTGCCCACCATTGGATTAATGGCCCATTTACTCCATTCAAATGAACTCTTTATGTAACGCCCCGGCCCCAGTTACCCAGAGTCGGTGCATTATTACATAACATTGGCATGATCACAAGAAAGATAAAATCTCGAAAGACCGATTGGTTTTGTAGCCTTGGAAACACTAGATATATTCATAAGTTTTACATTACATCATAAAATGAAAAACTACTACAACAACATAATGTTTCCACAATCCACACTATTAACCCCTCATAAAATCCCTGCAGGTCATTCATAACTTACTTATTCACATCCTGGGAAAAATAAAACATAGAAAAGGGGTGAGCTCAGATTCCCAGTAAGGATAACAATATAGCGGAAACTTTCATAAATAAGAATAAACATTTAAGGCATTGCATTACTAAAACAAAAGACTTTTAAACTTTAACTTCGACATAGTATGGCAAAAGTAAAATGAAATAATGCCATTTACTTATTCACATGGATATTCTACTAATCGAATAATCACATGCAAAAATCAATAACCACTTTCATAATGTTGGAATGCATAATGCCAGACTATCATAACCACATAGCCAAGGCCTCGTGCCAAGACTACAAATAAGATTTTGTCAAGGCCTTGTCCCAATACACTAGTTTGTCTCATGAGACCTACCGATGCATCGAGGAGCTATAGCGGGATCCACCCATCACATATTAAGTCCAATGCATTCCCATATGAAAAGGTTTAAACATAACATAAACATTCGTATTAAACTAGCATACGAAATGTCAATACTTTCACCATAAACCATGAATGGTATATAAAAAATAGCACATCCACAGTCAAACATATCACAAAACCTTCAATACAATATAAAAGTTTTGTATCATATTATATCATCCTCAAATAAGCATAAAATCCATTAAAGGATGTTGACATAGATGAAATCAAAACTCTTTTTAAAGAAATATCTCTTTCTATTTTGAAATCATTTAAGAGACATATATTTATAAAATAAAACATTTTCTTTGAAAATATTCTTATAGGCTTGTAAGGGAAGCTTTGACTATTTTATAATGGCGGAAAATAACCGCACCCGCCGTATAAGTTAAAAAAACATTCTTATCTTAATTCTGTCGAAAAGGTTAAAAAGCACCTTGTTTGGAAAACGACGGAAATATTCCTCTTATAAAAAGTCAAAAAAAGGTATAAATGACTTTAACACATATTCTTGTAAAAATGATTTGAAATACATTTTGAAGAAACATGGATGTGGATGATAACGAGATCCCAGTAGATTATTACGTATAAACAACCTCGGATAATGAAGAGATTGTGAAATAACCCTTACCTTGTACTTTTCCTTTGTTGGGGTCGGTTAACCTCCTATATAATGGTGAAATAATTGTTATTAAATTATACAAGAATCATATACATTAATATGATATCATATATGATCTTTTAACATTGCTTTATTAATAACATCTTAGTATTATCGTCGTTTCAGGTGATAATCGATTCGTTCTTCTTAAATTTTTGGATACGTAAGACATGTTTGTAATGGATAGATTAAATATTATTCATAATCAGAATGATATTAAAATTATTTTTAACCCTAAAATGAGAATAATACTTGAATGGATACGATGGAGGATGGATCTCACCGCGTTCGTGGAGACGGTAGTCCGTACGTACGCACGAACGCTACTTCCATTTAATTTTTATTTTAAAAGAATTGAATCCAAATGATACATAGGTATATTACTATTCCAGTATAATATAATATTTTATATATGTTACTTAAGTTCATTAACACCATCCTTTATACGTTCCATGTGTGGTATGAACGAGTCATATCATTTTAAGGGGGCGGTAGTCCGCACTTCCTCAAATGAAATTATCGTATGTATATACAACATGAAACGAATAATGATATGAAATAAAATGGAATTAGAGAAGCTTATATATAAAATATATATCATTAATATCATATTTAATTACAGTTCCATCATAATGGCCACCATGAGAGGCGGTAAGATGTATTTGAACAATCATCGTTTCGTGAGGCGTTAGTTTTCCATCCACAGAAACATTATGTTCATCATCCATTAGATGGAGTTGTGTGTATTTTTAGTTTCAATCCTTCTTATAACAACATCCTAGTATATTGAGGATACTGGTGTTGTTACAAAAGAAATGAAATAAAAAGATTTTGGGGGTTGTAGAAGCAAAATAAATGAAAATAATTTAAGAGAAATCATTACCTTTAATTTAGGTAACTCACTTTGGTTGGAACCAAAGGACTTCTTGAAATGCTTTCTGCCTAAGGGGAAGCTTCAAGGAGGAGGAGAGGGATGTGGGGAGCTTAGTTGGGAAGAGTTTGGACGAGCCAAGTGGCTTGAGAGGTGTGAGGAATGAGTAGAAGTGGTCTCCCTTTATAAGGGAGAAGAGGGGCTCTTTAGGAAAGAGTGAAAGTATTACTTTATAATATAATTATATTCGGTTTATAATGGTCCAAAAATCATTGAGGTCGAAGATACGATGACTAATATTCTAAATAACATCAACCAATAAGAATTGGACAGGTTTTAGATAATATTTTAATCATTATAATCTTATTTATTTAAATGATTTATTAATGAGGTAAACATTGCATCATTATTGTGTCATTAATAATTTAAATTATTTGATGTCTAAAAATTATAAATAAAATATCATTATGTAGGAAATCTATTTATCTTTCTAATTAATATTTATAATCGAATATCCAACATGTATAACCCTATGTAAAAATTGTTCTTCTAAAAGATGTAAGCTTATGCCATTTTTATTTTTATTTTAACTTTATTAATATAAAGTGTCCCTACCACATACAAGTGGCTCCAAGGGGTCCCCAAATTGACCCAAGGATGCTCATGGTCGGGTATGTGTCCACCAATAAGGTTAGGACACGTTTTAGGGTAATTTTGTATTATTATAATATTATTTTTTAACCCTTATTTACCGGATTTACCCTTAACCATGGTAAATAAAATATTTACCACAGTAATTATTCAAAATGTCTAAAAATAAAAGTTACCTATTTACACAATTTGGAAATCCTGATTCTAAATATGGAATCCATTTTTCTAAATTCAAAACACAGAAGTGGCAGAAATTAATTTAAAATTAATTCCCGATGTCAAAACAAAAAACGTGTTTTTAAGAGGTAATAACTATCAAAAGATTGACACTTGTTTATGTTCGGTTTAATTGTAAAATTATGTCCAATGACCAACATTATATTAAATGGTAAAAACATATTCTAAATATACTTTAAAACCACTCAAATTCACAATTTATCACTATTAATTATTTTGATTAAAAAAGTTGTTTTTAATTAAAATTTAGTAATTTTCACTATTCATCAAAATATGAAAGTTATCTGAAAAGTACCAAAATTTCACCTTAGGCTAAATTAGATATTCCGAATCCAAAAATGAAGTCTATTTTGAAATATAAAATATATATGATTTCAAAAATTAGGTATTACTATTCACAACGGCTAGTTTAATTAGTTGTGGTGTGTGTTAGAACTCGAGTTGCGTACAACACACGCTATCGCATTATTCGAAGGGAAACGTACCATGGAAGCTTGGGGTGTTACATTCTCTCCTCCTTCAAATAATTGCATCCTCGCAATTTCTAGGGTATTACTGCATAAAAATACTCTGGTGGTTCTTCATCATAAGTTCCTCGGGTTCCCACGTTGCCTCTTTCATCTTATGATTTCTCCACAAAACTTTCACCAGACGCGTCGTCCGGTTTCTCAGTACTTGTTCTCTTGTATCAAGAATCTTGACGGGCTCTTCACAATAAGACAGATCGAGTTCCAGTTCTAATTCCTCATAGGTGAGTACATCCGTTGGGTCAGGCATGTATTTTCTCAACAGAGATACGTGGAACACATCGTGAACTTTGGAGAGACTTGGCGGCATTGCCAATCGGTAAGCTACAGCCCCAATTCGTTCTAGAATTTCGAAAGGTCCGATGTACCTGGGACTCAATTTACCTTTCTTTCCAAAACGTATGACTCCCTTCCATGGAGATACCTTTAGGAAAACATGATCACCAACTTGAAATTCCAAATCCTTCCTTCGATTATCGGCATAGCTCTTCTGCCTAATTTGAGCTGCTTTGATGTGATTTTGGATTACTTTCACCTTTTCCACCGTTTCCTCCACCAGTTCTGGGCCTACAAGTTTTATTTCACCAACGTCATCCCAACAGGTTGGTTTACGACATCTCTTTCCGTATAACGCTTCATATGGTGCCATCTGTATACTCGAATGGAAGCTATTGTTATAGGAAAATTCTACCAATGGTAAATATTGATCCCACATACCCTGAAAGTCAAGTGAGCAAGATCTCAACATGTCTTCTAAGGTTTGAATAGTCTGTTCTGATTGTCCATCTGTCTGAGGGTGGTAAGCAGTGCTCAAATGAAGTTCAGTATCCAGGGATTTCTGAAGACTTTTCCAAAATCTTGAAGTAAAACGGGGATCACGATCAGAAACAATCGATAGGGGTACTCCATGAAGTCTCACATCTTCATTAATATATAGTCTTGCTAGACGTTCCAGGGGTAGATCTTCTCTTATAGCAAGAAAATGTGCTGTCTTGGTAAGACGATCAACAATAACCCATATTGCATCGTTCCTTCTAGGAGTCTTTGGTAGCCCCATGACAAAGTCCATCGTAACATTGTCCCATTTCCACTCCGGTATGGGAAGAGGTTGCATGACTCCTCCAGGATGTTTCCTTCCAGCTTTCACTTGTTGACAAACCATACATCTTGACACAAAATCAGCAATCTCCCTCTTCATGTTGTCCCACCAAAAATGTTCCTTCAAATCTCTATACATTTTGGTGCTCCCAGGGTGTATAGAGAAATTGGAACTATGAGAATCATCTAGCAATTCCCTTTTCAGATCAGGTAAATCGGGAACACAAAGTCTCTTCCCGAATTTCAAAATTCCATCTTCATACACAAAGTCTCTCAATCTCCCATCATTCACAGCTTTAATCTTCTTCTGAATTTCTTCATCATCGGTCTGAGAGCTCTTAATCCTTTCTAGTAAAGATGGTTTGGCAACCATTTGAAAAAGAATTGATGTTTCACCTTCCCTGGTTATTCCCATGTCCATCTTCACTAGATCCATGAAAATTGGATCCCTTTCAATTCTCATCATGTTCAGAACTCCATGGTCTTTTCTGCTCAAAGCATCTGCTACTTTGTTTGCTTTCCCCGGGTGGTAGTGTATCGTACAATCATAATCCTTGAGTAATTCAAGCCATCTCCTTTGCCTCATGTTGAGTTCTTTTTGTGAGAAAATATACTTCAAACTCTTGTGATCAGTATAAATCTCACATTTTTCACCATAGAGGTAGTGCCTCCATATCTTCAAAGCAAAGATTACAGCTGCTAACTCAAGATCATGAGTAGGATAGTTTTGTTCATGAATTTTCAACTGTCGTGATGCATAGGCAATAACTCTATCATTCTGCATAAGGACACAACCAAGTCCTTTCTTCGATGCATCACTATAAATAACGAACCCATCATTCCCCGATGGTAGAGTCAATATAGGAGCATTGACTAATCTTCTCTTCAGTTATTCGAAACATTCTTCACACTCTTTTTTCCAAACAAATTTAACCCCTTTACGTGTGAGCTTCGTTAATGGGTAAGCCAATCCGGCAAAATTCTGGACGAAACGTCGATAATAACCTACCAAGCCAATAAAACTACGTACCTCAGTTATACTCGTAGGTGCTGGCCATTCTTGGATTGCCTTGGTCTTAGAAGGATCAACAGAGATTCCATCTTTAGAGACAATATGGCCAAGAAAAGAAATCTCCTGAAGCCAGAATTCACACTTGTTAAACTTCCCATATAATTCATTCCTCCTCAGAGTCTTCAAGATAATGCGCAAGTGATTTTCATGATCTTCGTAGGTTTTGGAGTATACCAAGATATCATCAATAAATACCACCACAAATTCATCGAGATACTCCTTGAAAACTCTATTCATCAGATCCATGAATACAGAGGGTGCATTAGTCAATCCAAACGGCATTACAGTAAACTCGTAATGCCTGTACCTAGTTCGAAATGCTGTTTTCGGAATGTCTTCCTTCTTCACACACAACTGATGGTATCCAGATCGAAGGTCAATCTTTGAAAAGTATTGAGCTCCATGCAGTTGGTCAAATAAATCATCAATACGAGGTAGGGGATACTTGTTCTTTATCATTATAGCATTGATCTCCCTGTATTCGATACATAACCCCATAGATCCATCTTTCTTTTTAACAAAAAGAACAGGGGCTCCCCATGGAGAAACACTAGGGCGAATAAATCCCTTATTACTCAATTCCTCTAGTTGTTTATTTAGTTCGACTAATTCTACAGTGGCCATTCTATAAGGGGTCTTCAATATAGGCCTTGATCCAGGAATCAAATCAATGGAAAACTCAACTTCTTGTTCTGGAGGATGTCCAGGTAAATCTTCCGAAAATACATCTACAAATTCTTTCACAACAGGTACATCCTCTATTTGAACATTCCTTTAATCTCCGATAGTTATTTCATTCTCTTCCTCCCCAATAATTGAATTAAGTTGAGCTACTAGGGGTGGATCTAAATAAGAATTTGGTGGTGACGATTCTGCTCTAAAAATAAGGTGTTCCTTATCATTATCATCAAGAATCGTAACCTCTTTCTTCTTACAATAAATCTTCGCATCATAGTCCGAAAGCCAGTCTATACCGAGGATTATATCAAACTCAATCATAGGTATGATGATGAGATCAGCTGATAAAGAAAATTTATGTGCTCTAATGGGGACTAATTCACAAAACTTTGTTGCAGTGATACTTCCCTTAGGAGTTTTAACTGACAACTCCCTTATTAAATCAAATTGGAAATATCTAATTTTCTTAGAAAACTGGGAAGATATGAAACAATGCGATGATCTAGAATCAAAT
Organism: Viscum album; assembly: GCA_963277665.1. Taxonomy (NCBI): domain Eukaryota; kingdom Viridiplantae; phylum Streptophyta; class Magnoliopsida; order Santalales; family Viscaceae; genus Viscum; species Viscum album. The sequence goes on from OY728140.1 coordinate 643,225,759, forward strand.
AATGCATTTTCTAAACTTGAGGAAACCATTAAATTACCTTCCACCACGTCTTTCGGAGCTTCTACCTCAGCAGTAGTGATAGCATAAGCCTGGCCTTGATCCCTTGGCCTTTTCTGAGGTAAGTTCTCCTGATTCTTAGGACATGAATTTGCATAATGCCCCATCTCCCTGCAATTGTAGCACTGAACGTTGGTAGCTTCCTTCTTCCCCTTGCAATCATGAGCTTGGTGGCCTTTTTCACCACACTTGTAACAGACTCCCATTCCCTTCAAGCAAGTACCGGGGTCTTTCTTCCCACATTTACCACATGATGGATATTCAACCTTTCCTTTCTTCCCCTTATTTCCATTCCCAGATTGATCAGCAGGTCTCTTCTTCTCTTGCTTTGCTTTAAAGTCATAAGACTTAGATAATTCCTTTTCGGTCTTGATAGCACATTAGACAATGTCTTCGTACGATGAAAAGGATTGTGAGACTAATGCTCGACGGAGAAATGGTTTTAACCCATCAAATAAACGATCAATCTTACTTCTTGGGTTGCGAATATAATCACCAGCGTACCTCGCTAACCTTGTAAAGTTAGCCTCATACTTTGTGACATTCTCATCCTCCTTTTGTCTCAGACTGAGAAATTGCCTTTCCATATCTGCTCGATGGTCGCGAGGGAAGTATTGTTCTAAAAACAGATCTTTGAACTCCCTCCACTCCATATTTGATACTTCATCATCTTCCTTCATGTTTTAAATCAATGACCACCATTAATCAGCATCTCCAGTGAGGTGGTAAACTGCCATGATAACTTTTTCCCTTTCACTGCTCCCCAAAGCCTGAAATATTTTCTCTTGGGAAAATATCCATTGCTCAGCTACTAAGGGATTTGTATTCCCATTGAACGTTGGTGGTCGTTGCCTCATGAATCGATCTAACATTGATCCTCCACGCTGCAGATCAGGGTGCTCCATACGGGTAAGGTTATTATTCATAACCTGAGTAAGTTGTCCCAGTATGTTGATTAGCTGATCAGCACCAGTTGCATCACCAGCCCCACTATAATTATCTTGAGCAGGAGGGAAATCCCTACATGGAGTGCGTGCATTGATACAGTTTCCATTTCTTCCACTAGGCGCCATTTCTAAAAAATGTCATAAACTAGATCAGTTTATGAATCAGAATACATAATCCCATACTTATAAAACACTTAACATAAATTGAACTATTTATGGATATAATCATAAAAATGTTTTCTTTGAGGAAGTATATACTCATAAACCCTTCATAATGATTTGTAAAGAAAATGAGAGTTATCCTAAGCATATCCCCCGGGAGTGTCGTAACCAAGAGTGCAGCAAGGCCCGTTGTCGTGCACCAGTTCCCGTTCGAGTCTAGCTCAAAGCGGTGTTTTCGGGTTTTACCCCTAGGTACATCTGTGCCAGAGCCGCCTCTACCTGCTCGTATCCAGACAGGGATGTATTGCTCGGAAAACTGACAAAATCTCTACAATACCAAAATTCTAGGAAGTTCTTCTATACTAATCCTCAAAGTTCATCTTAGGTCTACGTGCTCTAATCAGAGTTTATCTAAATCTAGTTTCCAAGGTTTGTACTAAACTTCCTCTTATACCAACTGTAACGCCCCGACCCCAGTTACCCAGAGTCGGTACATTATTACATAACATTGGCATGATCACAAGAAAGATCAAATCTCGAAAGACCGATTGGTTTAGTAGCCTTGGAAACACTAGATATATTCATAAGTTTTACATTACATCATAAAATGAAAAACTACTACAATAACATAATGTTTCCACAATCCACACTATTAACCCCTCATAAAATCCCTGCAGGTCATTCATAACTTACTTCTTCACATCCTGGGAAAAATAAAACATAGAAAAGGGGTGAGCTCAAATGCCCAGTAAGGATAACAATATAGCGGAAACATTCATAAATAAGAATAAACATTTAAGGCATTGCATTACTAAAACAAAAGCCTTTTAAACTTTAACTTCGACATAGTATGGCAAAAGTAAAATGAAATAATTCCATTTACTTATTCACATGGATATTCTACTAATCGAATAATCACATGCAAAAATAAATAACCACTTTCATAATGTTGGAATGCATAATGCCAGACTATCATAACCACATAGCCAAGGCCTCGTGCCAAGACTACAAATAAGATTTTGTCAAGGCCTTGTGCCAAGACACTAGTTTGTCTCATGAGACCTACCGATGCATCGAGGAGCTATATCGGGCTCCACCCGTCACATATTAAGTCCAATACATTCCCATATGAAAAGGTTTAAACATAACATAAACATTCGTATTAAACTAGCATACGAAATGTCAATACTTTCACCATAAACCATGAATGGTATATAAAAAATACCACATCCACAGTCAATCATATCACAAAACCTTCAATACAATATAAAAGTTTTGTATCATATTATATCATCCTCAAATAAGCATAAAATCCATTAAAGGATGTTGACATAGATGAAATCAAAACCCTTTTTAAAGAAATATCTCTTTCTATTTTGAAATCATTTAAGAGACATATATTTATAAAATAAAACATTTTCTTTGAAAATATTCTTATAGGCTTGTAAGGGAAGCTTTGACGATTTTATAACGGCGGAAAATAACCGCACCCGTCGTATAAGTTAAAAAAAACATTCTTATCTTAATTCTGTCGAAAAGGTTAAAAAGCACCTTGTTTGGAAAACGACGGAAATATTCCTCTTATAAAAAGTCAAAAAAAGGTATAAATGACTCTAACCCATATTCTTGTAAAAATGCTTTGAAATACATTTTGAAGAAACATGGATGTGGATGATAACGAGATCCCAGTAGATTATTACGTATAAACAACCTCGGATAATGAAGAGATTGTGAAATAACCCTTACCTTGTACTTTTCCTTTGTTGGGGTCGGTTAACCTCCTGTATAATGGTGAAATAATTTTTATTAAATTATACAAGAATCATATACATTAATATGATATCATATATGATCTTTTAACATTTCTTTATTAATAATATCTTAGTATTATCGTCGTTTCAGGTGATAATCGATTCGTTCTTCTTAAATTTTTGGATACGTAAGACATTTTTGTAATGGATAGATTAAATCTTATTCATAATCAGAATGATATTAACATTATTTTTAACCCTAAAATGAGAATAATACTTGAATGGATACGATGGAGGATGGATCTCACCGCATTCGTGGAGACGGTAGTCTGTACGTATGCACGAACGCTACTTCCATTTAATTTTTATTTTAAAAGAATTGAATCCAAATGATACATAGGTATATTACTATTCCAGTATAATATAATATTTTATATATGTTACTTAAGTTCATTAACACCATCCTTTATACGTTCCATGTGTGGTATGAACGAGTCATATCATTTTAAGGGGGCGGTAGTCCGCACTTCCTCAAATGAAATTATCGTATATATATACAACATGAAACGAATAATGATATTAAATAAAATGGAATTATGGAAGCTTATATATAAAATATATATCATTAATATCATATTTAATTACAGTGCCATCATAATGGCCACCATGAGAGGCGGTAAGATGTATTTGAACAATCATCGTTTCGTGAGGCGTTAGTTTGCCATCCACAGAAAAATTATGTTCATCATCCATTAGATGGAGTTGTGTGTATTTGTAGTTTGAATCCTTCTTATAACAACATCCTAGTATATTGAGGATACTGTTGTTGTTACAAAAGAAAGGAAATAAAAAGATTTTGGGGGTTGGAGAAGCAAAATAAATGAAAATAATTTAAGAGAAATCGTTACCTTTAATTTAGGTAACTCACTTTGGTTGGAACCAAAGGACTTCTTGAAATGCTTTCTGCCTAAGGGGAAGCTTCAAGGAGGAGGATAGAGATGTGGGGAGCTTAGTTGGGCAGAGTTTGGACGAGCCAAGTGGCTTGAGAGGTGTGTGGAATGAGTAGAAGTGGTCTCCTTTTATAAGGGAGAAGAGGGGATCTTTAGGAAAGAGTGAAAGTATTACTTTATAATATCATTATATTAGGTTTATAATGGTCCAAAAATCATTTAGGTCGAAGATAAGATGACTAATATTCTAAATAACATCAACCAATAATAATTGGACAGGTTTTAGATAATATTTTAATCATTATAATCTTATTTATTTAAATGATTTATTAATGAGGTAAACATTGCATCATTATTGTGTCATTAATAATTTAAATTATTTGATGTCTAAAAATTATAAATAAAATATCATTATGTAGGAAATCGTTTTATCTTTCTAATTAATATTTATAATCGAAAATCCAACATGTATAACCCTATGTAAAAATTGTTTTTCTAAAAGATATAAGCTTATACCATTTTTATTTTTATTTTAACTTTATTAATATAAAGTGTCCCTATCACATACAAGTGGCTCCAAGGGGTCCCCAAATTGACCCAAGGATGCTCATGGTCGGGTCTGTGTCCACCAATAAGGTTAGGACACGTTTTAGGGTAATTTTGTATTATTATAATATTATTTTTTAACCCTTATTTACCGGATTTACCCTTAACCATGGTAAATAAAATATTTACCACAGTAATTATTCAAAATGTCTAAAAATAAAAGTTACCTATTTACACAATTTGGACATCCTGATTCCAAATATGGAATCCATTTTTCTAAATTCAAAACACAGAAGTGGCAGAAATTAATTTAAAATTAATTCCCGCTGTCAAAACAAAAAACGTGTTTTTAAGAGGTAATAACTATCAAAAGATTGACACTTGTTTATGTTCGGTTTAATTGTAAAATTATGTACAATGACCAACATTATATTAAATGGTAAAAATATATTCTAAATATACTTTAAAACCACTCAAATTCACAATTTGTCACTATTAATTATTTTGATTAAAAAAGTTGTTTTTAATTAAAATTTAGTAATTTTCACTATTCATCAAAATATGAAAGTTATCCGAAAAGTACCAAAATTTCACCTTAGGCTAAATTAGATATTCCGAATCCAAAAATGAAGTCTACTTTGAAATATAAAATATATATGATTTCAAAAAGTATGTATTACTATTCACAACGGCTAGTTTAATTAGTTGTGGTGTGTGTTAGAACTTGAGGTTGCGTACAACACACGCTATCGCATTATTCGAAGGGAAACGTACCATGGAAGATTGGGGTGTTACACTTTATCTCTAGTGTCCTGAATGAAATTTGTAGATACATAAGTTAGAAACACTGTTACAAAATTTAAAATTCAAATAATAAATATGAAAATATTTAGCTTTGAAATACTACAGTGCATTATAAAGGGTAAAACTTGAATTTTAACCAAATTTTCAAATGAATGATTAAATCCCAAATATTTTATAAATAAACATATTTAACACAATGTGAGGAAATTATATCATTTATTATCAATAAAATATTCAACAAAATAGTGTTTTATCAGTTACCATATTTTTCTAAATTATAAAACTATATTTTATTGAGGGGAGAATATAATGTCATCATATAATCTTACACATAGATATACACAACAAAATATATAGTATAGATGAAATAATAATTCACTACCACCCCCAAAAAATTATTGATCCTTTGGTTTATGAGTGGCTTGGTCAATATCGCCTAGTATGTGGTCAAGGATCCACTTAGAAAAACCAAAATCAACTAATGTCTTGTCATATTTCAAAAAAATAACAAAATAAACTATTAATGAGATGTATCCCATTGAAATGATATTGTATATTGATCACCATTTTTCTAAATATGATATTATTGTGACTTTAGAGTAATACATAAAATCATTGAATTTTTTTCTTGAAGGTTTATATGAACGGTTGTGTTATGCTACGACTAAAACCAAAATGAAATGGTATTACCTAGAATGTTTCTTGAAAAAATAATTTTAGTGTTTTTTCCATATGCCATTATAATGGGTGATGTATCAGGTGTTTATTTTTGTTGATTAATGTTAAATTTGAATTAGTTACTTTTCCACTAAAATTATTTATTTAATTTTCTCCACCCCAATGTTGAGTGATGATTCTTAATTTTGAGCTACACATTTCAAAAAGTAATTAATTCGACACTTAATAACTCATGTAACGATGTTTAATTTTAACCTTATATCTTAAGGGGTGAGAAAGGTCCTATATTATGAGTTTTTTATAAAAAGAATATTATAATCTACCGTTTCAGACCATTTATAATATATAGGTTAACTTTCTTCATATGGGTAGAATAGACTATTAGAGGAGATCATTAGGGATGTATTTATAAAAGGATAATAAGGATGTAGTGAGTCATATTCTCTTATATTGGGGATAAATTATATCTTTTTTTTACTGTGGGAATCAAATATATATTAAACTAAATATTATATTTTAAGGAATTTACTTCCACTCAAGAAATTAGTTCGCTGAGATTGAGATTTTCAGTTCTATGGAAATATTAATAAGTATCCAAATGTGACCCTAATATACCCATATGTCTAAATTTTAGACTAATTTACATTAGAATGGGTGAAACTGATAACCATTTATGAGATCTTGTAGATGTCACCATTATGTTAGTTAAGACCCTCGGGTAACTAATTTTCCATTTGAGTTAGTATATCTAACCTTTGCTCATTCTAGAGGATCGAGATATTTCTATATAGAAGGAAATTCTAATATTATTGTTTTCGAGAGGCATTTTATATAAAAACATTCTATTTTTTAATACTTTTTATTTAAGAGATACACGATTGGTTTATGTTCTTCATTTTCAAGTATCTTAGTGTAATTAATATCAATTCATGATAGAATATAGAAAACTCATTTAAATTTAAGATCCATAAAACTTTAATTATGAAATAGAGTAGAATAGATGACACAACATTTATAAATTGTATTTATTTTAGTCACTTATGATAATGTTTAGGTTTTGATAACTCATAATATAATCTCTTTTTTATATTTTACTTCTAATTTAGTAGTTGACCTTGTTTTGAGGTTGTAGAGAATTCAATAAATGAAGTGTGTATTTCAATCACCTAATCGATATTCAACATTCCCATTTTACATAATTAAAATATCAAGATATTCATAAAGGTCTAAATAAAATACAATTAGAAAACTTTATCATATATAATTTTAGCCTGAATCACGAAGTTTTTCAAAAAAGGGACCACGAGATATTATCACCTATATTCTAAAAATTTCATTATTTATTCCATGATTGTTTTTCAATAACTAATATAAAATTATAAGAAGTGATTTTTTAAAATTTTATACCTAGAACTAAACACAATATAAATTCCTCAGTGACCAATATAACATATTAAATCATGGGAGATAAAGATTCAATAATAGGATATTGGTTCACATGGTTTTATTTGAATAATAAATTACCTATCAGTTTAACTATTTATAATCACTAAAATATATGATGTATGTGTATATCAATTGATAGACTATTAAAGGATTGGTAATATAATTATTGAGATTCAATGTCTATTTCTGAAAATTAAGGATTTATTTGACCAATATAAAGTGGAAATATGGTTCTATTTTTTTTCTTTCATCCAGGCATCATCATATTTTAATGATTATAAAAATGATTTATAAAAAGTGTTTTTTAATAATGGTTTCTCATATTGAATTTCATGTAAATATTTTTTGTTAAATAATTATATAATTGTGTATATAGATATAATGAATAATTATGATTTTTACATTCTAGATAACTTTTTAATAGTATCTATGTATTGTATCACGGTACATTATAAAGATAATAATGAACATGTTCAATATATTTTGATTTTTTTAGATACTTTAAGGTAACTCTTATTAAACTATAAACAATTCAAATAATTATTCAGGATATGAAAATAAATTTTTTACATATTTTTTATATTTAATATGTATTCATAACCATCGAATATTGTTCTATTTATTTACTATAATGATCGGATTAATGTGTTAGGGATTTCAAATTTTCCTATTATTAATTGTGATTAATAGTTTTTTATAAAATATTTATCTAAGATCGATACTAAAACCCAAGATTTAACTAAAAATGGAAATTTTAATCTTGTTATTCTAATGTGAATTATATTTTTAAGAGCTCAAAAATTGGTCGCACAAAAAATCAATTCTGGTATTAAATAAATAATGTAATTTATTGGTTTTATTTTATGAATAATCCAAATTAAGAATCAGTTGTGTTCTTATATTATATTATAAGTTATTATACTATAGTTGAAAATATATTTCAACACATGAACATGACTATCTAACCCGTTACGTTTAGTTAGTTAGTATATACCTCACATTAATTTAAAATAAGAATTATTTATTGATTGAATGATTCTTAATATATAATTACTATAAGATAAAAACAATTTCATATAACATGATATAAATATCACGTAGAATCAAGAAATAAAATATCACTTATTTCATAAATTTTTAATAAACTTTGAAATTCAAAAAGGGAGATTTTTTTTCATATTCCATGAGTATAAGAGAATACATCTATGTGTTTAAGATGAAAATAAAGAGTTGAAGTTGATACCAATGATGTATGAGCTTCATTAAAATGTTATTGGGGATAAAATTATGAAACATATATAAGATTGGATACCTACATCAACAATTATAAAATGTGTTAATGACTAATAAAAAATTATCATGATTATGTTATCAAATGAGAAACACTAAATGGGGGGGATACACCTGATGAATAGTCTTAATATTTACCTATTTATTTCTGTATGTATAAATATTAAATTATTCACAAATTAAGGGGGGGGGGTGAATTAATATCATGAATTATGTTGAATATTATTCCTTATGTGATGAAACTAAATCATGATGTTCACCACAAATTCTGATGTCCAAATGTGAAAAGGTATATTTTTCAGTTTATTTTTAGATATTTAAATATATAATGAGTGTAATAAATATGTCAACATTATACCAGTGACAATTATCCACTTCCAATATATATATATATAATATTAAATATAATAAATGTATGTCCTTATTTTAATGATCATCTAGGGGAAATGATATAGTTTGGGTCATTAAGGAGCTATTATCCTTGATGTATCAAATTTTCAAATAAGGATTCCTCTTTTATTGATGAGTTATGAATGCTATAATTTTAAAATAAATTTTTTTTCATACGGTATTAGTTATTGTCATTTATAATGAACATCCATATTTTATATATTTATATTGGAATGGGTCACTAATAGATTTAGAAACACAGCTGAAATTGACTGATCCACACAACCCCCAAATAGATGTAAAGTATTATAATAACATTTATATTCTTCAAGATATTTTATGAGCCTAAATTAAATTTTTTGGTTCTTTTGGTGTATATATATCCCTTTTAGGGATATCTAATTATAATATTTAAAAATAATCCATTAAAATGGATCCATTTTAGTCCCCTTATGGAAGGGCTTTCATTCTCCACTATAAATTACTACAATTGGTGAATATATATACCAAATAAAATAAAATTATGTGATGATTTGATCATGAAAATTTATTAAAATCAATCTATCACCATATAGAGAATCCATTTTTCATACACTAATTTCATGAAATATCCTTCAAATTTTAATTCCATCGACCATTTTTGCCTTTCAGGTTCTGAATGATTATAGTATTAATCGTTGGGTATTAAGAGATAGTTAAACACAAGTATTATTTAATGTTTATAGATCATTTTATGAATCAAAGAAATATATTTTTCATGTTTATATCCCTCTAAACCACACTTCCAAGAATAATATTTTCCACACATCGTAATTAGGGTGATACTTATCAAATGAAATTTGTTGAGTCAAACATGATGATATTTATCATGATGAATATGTATTATCTATAGAGTAATCCATATGTATAGTTAATAGAAGATAAATGATGTTTTGATAAACAGTTATTCCTCTTTTTTATATTTCATGGTAGAAAGGAAATATTCCTGATTAATTAATGGACTAGAAAGATAAAATAAAGGATCAATTTTATAAAATGTTTCATTTAGTGGTTTGTGAACCTTCTCAATGATGTGTATCCCTATAGTTGGGAGTTTTGAGGAACCATATAATTTTGAGTTATATATTTCATTATCTCCATCCTTTCAAATCCAATAATTGTGGAATTTTTGGCTTAAATGGAATAAGTTAAATTTATAGGGGAATTTGAATAAGGAAAACTAGGAGAATTGTAGAATAATAACCTTGTACTAGAAGGTATTGAAAAAGTGAACCTGTATTATTTGGTTGGTTGTAGAAAGTTATATTTAAAATATTATATTAATAGTGTGTTTTTCCATGAACGTGGAAAACATTGATTTTTAAAATGATTGTTATATTTTAATTTTTATCTCATTTATTACACATAAAAATATTTTTTTTCAATTTTTTATCAATTTTATCTGGTGTTAGATTTAATTTATTCCCCTTCTATATTCCTCATATCTGAATGAAAATCCGTCCTATAACATTGTTTGGACAACATTAGATTCATTATGGGAGCTCAAAATTTATATTAAATTGGTAGGTTCCCTATATAATATCTTTTTTCGCCTATTTCATTGAGGAAATGGGCTTAAATATCAAATATTTCATTCCATGTTTTATAAAATAAATTTTTCCTTTTATTGATTCCGTTTTTACAAGGGTTTCAATTATAGTTCCAAAGTTAAGTGAATATAATCATATTTTAATACTTAATAAATTACTCAATATTTAAGGGCACTAATTAAATATAGTAAAATATTATTCTAAATTGGAAAAAAATTAACTCATGTTGTATTCTTCCTCTGGGCCATGAAATAAAATTTTATTTTTAATTTTAGCTTCTTACCATCACATTGTTTTAAATTATCAATGTTTGGGGTTTATAATCTTATAGGAATAAGTTAAATTCATTAATAATAAACTATACCACATTTAGAAATTTTTCTTATAATTATTTTCTAATATTTAAAGGCTATTATGGTTATATTGATTTATATTATTGACTTGAACACAAATTTCTTGATTTATACAAATTATTTTACATACATTTATTCTACATTATGGTGTCTATTTTTATATATAGAATGTATTATATATTTATAGATTAATTTAAATTTCTAGAATTTTTTTAATGGAATTAGAATATAAAAATTATCTTTTTATATAAGATAACTTGTTGGTGTTAACTATCTATGTTAAAATTTTAAATTATTTATATTTTTACTAAAACATATCAAAATTTTATTTGTTGTAAGGATTATATATATGGTATACAATTTATGATGAGTAGATGTTCATAATCAGGGTCTATAAATGACACCCTGAAAACTTTTATCCCTTTCCCACCTTTCAAAATAGATGAGCTATTGGATTTTTTATGTTGATATATCTTATTCTCTTTACAATGGGACGTTTTTTATAATTTTCCTAAGCTTCATCCGTGTTACATGGATTTTGATATTTAGCTGGTGATAGTAAAACATGTTCAAATATAGATTATGTTCAGAATTACTCATGATGACTCAAATCAATATTTTATGCGTTTGAAAAAGTAATTCAATTTTATTTTATTTTATTTACATCTATTTAATTTCATTTAAATGCAATACATTTTATAATATGCAGGTAGGGGTTGGGTGGTGACAATATCTTGGGTTTGATATACAAAAAAAACATACATGTTTCCCTTAGTTATGAATTTTGTTCATTTTTTAGACACTCCAAAAAATGGTAATGCACTAAACATTTGAATTTTCAGTTCCATGTTCATAAATTTTGTTTCGATCATTTTAGACAACTTCATAACCTATCTAGGAGAGGAAAATGTGTGTTTTCTATAGTTATTATTAGATACATATCCCACTTATAAAAATTCCAATTGTTTTCTACAAAACATTTTCAGGGATCATAGAAACCTTATTTATGCCCTTTATAGTTTTCCTAAAATATTAAATTTCATTTAATATATGTTTAGATAGTTTGTATATGTTGATACTTGTCCATATAGTTATTTTCATCATTAAAACTACCCTCATATACTAGTAGTTATCATAAAATATTTTTATTATCACACCTTGATTACTTATATTACAAATAATTAGTGAAATAAATCTCCCACATGGGTATGATTAATCCATTGATATTTACACTTACCGATAGTTATCTAAGAGTGAACCTACTGTGTTTTTGTGACATTGAACCCTAATTTTTTGGGTATATTCTTCCTGATCATAACACATGTACCCAAACAACAAAATGATTCTAATGTATACATGAATATGTTATCAATAAGATATCTCAACGAAATAATTACATATAAAAACCATAAATATTAACTTTTGTTAAAAAATATTACCCAATTATGTTATTCATGGAGACCAAAAAATATTTATTTTATTTAACATTAATTTATTAAAGTAAACTTTCCTCTCTAAAATCATTATAAAGAATACAATTAAAAAATAATTTCAACAATTTATATATCCAAAATGTTATTTCCCAAATTATTTAGAAATGATATATGTTCTTATCCTCATTAATTATAGTAATTTAATGTTTACCTATACATAAATAATCATTCAAATATATAAACATCATACCACCATGAGACAAGGGTTACACTATTAATCACAATACATAACATCATTTTTTTTAAAAAAAGTTCTCAGCCATATTAGAAAATGGAAATATAAATAATCGTATATCTCGAGCAATGTTGACACACACAACACATATATCAGTTGTATATAAGTATGTTGTTTGTCCCATTTTCTATCAAATATTATATCCATTTAAAATGTATAATTTTTAAAATAAACCAAAATAGTGTAATTATAATATTTTTATCATCTCTTCATAGTCTACCTTTACTGATATATAATGATTCATACCACAATAATACATCCCAGTACACCGAAAGAGTATAAAAATAGATGAGAGTCTAAAAACATCATTGGGGAGACTATAAACATGATATAGGCAATATATTAACAAATAAATAACATTAAAAATTCAAAAAATATAATAATTCATATATGGAAATATTTAAATGTAATTAAAATAAAAATATATATAATATCGATTATTATAAAATAAATATATTTACCCACATTATAATACCCAACCATACAATAGAAATGTGATTTCCCATAAGGATAGTTATGGAAAAATAATAAAAATTATATGAAATTAAATACATAGAAAATGTACTATAAAATCATTTAACGCGTGTTAGTATGGACATCGCATACACATTATGCTACTTCAACGTAATCACATGTACAACAGTCCTTATACTATACTCTATACTATTAATAATATTTAACCACTATATAAATTCAGGTGTTGGGAATGAGAAAAAATATCAGTAAAAGTTCATCAACAAGGAACCTATAATAGTATATAATATATATCATATGGATAAATTTTTATAAATTTAAAATAAAATAAATATAATCTACACACATTATTATTTCAAATTATCATGTATCAATGTTCCACTTGATGCTAAACCGTACATCAAGCAGTGCTAATGAATCATATACAAGGGGTACTAAAACTATTCCATAGTTTAAACCAAACTCAATGATGATCCACTATTCAATGGGAAAACTTATATATTTTTAATGGGGAATATATTGACCCACATCTATAAGAAAAAATCATTATTGGGAACTAATGATCATTATTATTCTCATATCATGGGATTTAATCTAGGAAGTGAATCTGAATTATGTTAGATAGTATAAAGTGTCTCACTCAGTTAGGGGTTTTTTCCTAATCATAATAGAGTTTATCTGGTGTACCTTCTCCATGATAAGTGTAAATAAAATCATTTTTTTGTATAGTAATCCACTTCTTGAGGTAGTGAATCCAAAATTGTCGGAGGGTCATATCATGATCCATTTTCTCAAAAAGGTAATATAAATTTTATTGATGAGATTATCATGATTCTCTCCTTTGTAAAGAAACATAACATTACAAACAATCATCACTCTTATCAATGATTGATCAAAATAGAATTATTAATATCACATCAAATTTCTAAAACATAACCTCAAATTTTATAAAATGCGCATTTAAAATGATAGAAAGTGACATGTCAAACATTAATTATTATATCCGGATTCACACAACCATAGAGATATTATATGATAATTATTCAAAAATACCAATTTTAAAAATTAAATGAAAACAATTAATGTGGATTAATGCATTAAATTACACTATATCTCATAAGTTATTGTCTGTTAATCCAATAATCTAAGACATCTAATATAAAAATATTATTATATTTAATCACTAGTAACCTAAAATAAATCAACACTTTTTTTCAAAACCCACTAACCTATCAAGATAATCTTTTAGAAAAATTTATAGAATGGTTCCTAGATTAACTATTTTTCCAAAATATAATATTTTCACATCCCCCTAATTTAACAAAAATGTGTGAAAATAAATAAATGTATGATACCCCAAATTTTCCCCTATAATATTCTAAATTATATGTCATATTTATGGAGGTACAAAAATTTTAAACAAATAAATAAATTTAATACATTTAACAATGTTGATTTGTTATTTTTTAATATGGAAATAATGATGCTAGATTCTAACTAAAATTGTATGTGTAGTTAAATGATACAATTTAAAAGAAACAATTTCTAGGTTGAAAATGTGATCTAATATATTCCACATTATTTTGCGTGTACATTTGAATCATGGAAGGTTGTTAGTTTAACTAATTTCCTAGGGAATGATGTATATAACATAGTCACATAGTACACTACCAATCCCTTAGTATTTAAAATATATTTGGTTATGTATCTGACTCCTATAATGTGGTTTATTATTACCCACTCTCATGGGTGGCGAATATAATTTATTATGTATGGCATTTATTAACCCCCTCCTATGAAATAATACATAAATATTATACTATGAATAAAATGTCATCACCCATGGGGTTTTCACCTAAAATCATCATAGTTCCATATCAATTTCCACTTCCTTTTTAAGTGTATCTAAAATCATGGGAGGGCCATATGATTTCAAACCCACATTAAAATATCCATAACATAAATTAATTTTATCAATAATAATCAAAATTAATTAAAATAAAAGTAGTTATATATAATTATTTAACCTATTCCTATATATCTATTGGGATCCATCACAATTTAATATGTTGTCTTGTGGCATGAAAAACATGGATTCCAAAATCTTGAAAAACAAAAGCATTTCCTCAATAACCCCATTAATTGACTACAATACCCATCACAGACACTGAATGACTACTAGTACCATGTGATAAACACATTACATTATATTTTGAATCATAAGTCTTGAAAATATTAATTGATCACCTATAATGTCTCACCAAATTAGATCCAAGCAATTTTTTCCTCTATAACACATTCTCAATTTGGATTTTCTTAATACAAATGAAACCCCATCATCCATCCATCCAACATTGGATTTTTATTATTAGAAAAAAGATGACAACAAAATAAGTTCACCAACCTCAACTACTCAGCTAAGGAGAATGAAAAAAAATGAAGGTCGAGGGCATCCCATGTAACCAAATCCACCCCCTCAGGTTTCAGGGTTTGCAAATTGTGTATGTAAATAGGGTCAGAGATGAGGACATCAAGAGATAAAAAATAATCTACAACTTGGTTCCCCTCCCACCATGAGTGAAGCACTTTGGTGGAGTAATTATATATTATAAACTTAAATTAGTTTGTAATTTAAAAATAAAAACCTAAAATCACAAAAATATCAAAAATGTAGTACATTACATGCAATTCTTGAGGTCAAAATAATGTGGAAAAAGAATATTGGATTAAATCGATAGAAAATGGTAATTATTTTACTATAAATGAAAATGGTAAACTAAAGATGAATGAATAGACAGACACAAAAACCAATAAAAGGAAGGATGAATGGATTATAATCAATATACAAGGATGGTTTTAGTTTAATTATGAATATCTAAGAGTCCCCTGAAAAATAAATCATGTTATTTTTTTTGCCTTATCTCGGGGTATCTCACTCTTACACATATCCCAAACTATAACTACCTAGTCCCACTGATCACTCTATATAGTTAATCTATATCCATCTTATACTCAATATGAAAAATATCATATAAAAAGAAAAATTTATGTTGTCTCTCACACTTCCACCCTCCATAAATGCACTATATTTCATTCCTAAGAGACCATCACACATTCTAGAAAATTGACAATATAACATGAATACGGGTAAATGAAATTCTAAAAATAAATGAAAGCCCAAAAAAAGAAACAATAATTGACACCTATTGTACACGCCAACTTCAATAAATCTCATCCCCTCTTAGGAGACAATTTTGTCATAACCATGTGATCGCCATCCATTAAAAATAAAACCAAATAATAAATAATATTATTTTAAACTAAAAGAATGTTGTTGTTCCATAATGATTTTAATTTAGGGATTTAATTATGAGGTACAACATTATAGAATGAAAAGAGGTATGTCAATGACTAACTATACACAACCATAGTTTAATAAACACTTTTTCTCCGCTCATTCTTCCATAGATTCTTATAAATATTCCAATTTTTTTCATTCATTAGCATATAATGAAATTCCTAGTCAATGTGCTAATTGTGAACAATATTTTTTGTTCTCTATTTGAAGAAAATCATATATATTATATCTATTTTTATATCTCAATTCTATCTTTATCATTATCAAACATCATGTATCTCTCTTACTATTAGTTGAAATCCATGTGGATAACACTAAAACCCCTATGTGATATGAAATTTATTTCCCTTATTTTTGACCTCAAATCACATTCATGGAGAGTAGTATTATAGGATCAGAAAATATATATATATACATTTTATGAAATGAATAGTTTTTTGAAAGGAAACTTGATTTGCTCAACCCAAAATGTAGTGTGGAGTTATTAATATTGTGTGAGGATCACCTCCTTGAAAAACATGGTCTTTGATAATTTTTCCACCTTCATAGTTTGAAAATAATCTTTTCCATAACTATATCTATCTATAATCTTTTACAAAGTTGTATGGTGAAAGTGGTATTTATATTTCTTTAGTAGAGCATCAAATATTTTTCATCATAGTTGTAAAATCCTGAATCAGATGGCACTAATTGGTTTCCCCAACTAGTTGTTCACATAGAATAAAGCATATCCCACCAAACACCAAATATTTCATACTATCAGTGATAAACTAGGGTGTGTATATGGTGAGACAATTCCATTATTACCAGAGTGTAACATATTGAATATATAATGATAGACAAATAGAAGATGGATACTAATAGTGCGATGTAGAAATAATAGATACAATGACTACTGGACTAGTAACATTCCCATGCGGATACGCAATAATAACTAAGGAGGAGATAAACATACAATGAATAATATATACCACATTACCATAAGTATTCTCATTTAAAAAATAATATTTAATGTCTTGTGACTAAAAATAATCAATAATTTGTATAAAAATATCATTAAAGTACTTGTATCATTGAACTGAAACCCAAGAGAATATACCCCAATTGGAAGAATGAACCACAACTCGGTCATTTGCTCCCTCCCCTTAATCATGGCATAATCAGGCAGCTAACTGTGGGAGCTTTCCCTGATACCTAAATACATCGATATAGTTTGTATGTGTTCCCAATAGTTTCTGGATAATGGGTGTGAGATAAAGTCCCTATAGGCCACTTCCGACGGTGTCTATATGAATCCAGGATGAGCAAAAAAGTATAAGTAGATTGCAATGTATATCACATGTATAGTAGAGATGTGTCACGACCCGTCCATCGGGGCCCGTGTCGTGACTACCCCAAGCCCGCCTTCTATAGGCCAGGGGATGGTGACTAGCACCGAAAGTCATTTTCCCTATAACTTGGAAGCCATTTCCATTATTACCTATAAACACACGCAACCAAGCACACATCAAGATATGGACACAAGTCAACTATATAACAAAAAGAGTGTTGAAAGTAAAAAGGGCCCGAATACAATCCCAAGAGTAATAGTACCAGTAAAATCGAAATACAATACAACTGAAGAAAAATAAAGGCAGCTAATGGGTCATCCTTCGAGGTTCCTACCTGAAGGGTAGGTACAAATCGTCTCCTCAGCACTCTAAGTCCACCAATCTCCTCTGTGAACTGTCTCATTGTATGGTCCACCACCGGGCCCCATCTAGCCATGGTACCCTCAGCCTCGATCAGCACTGTCCATCTTCTACACCAAACCCAACAAGGTACGAGCATAGCCCCTGAAGAGATTAGTATAACGATACTCAGTAAGGACCCCAAGACCCTCAAGGTCTCAAAAAATCCACCAAGGATAAACCAAAAGGCATGAAATCAACACACAACCCTACTTAGGTATCTTCCAATACATATACCTATGTTATCATGTATAACCATCTCAATCATGCGGTAATCATAGAGTACAACTCAAAACCCAAAGGTCAACTGTTCCACAAGGTATGGAATACCATGAAGGTAAGTAACACACAGGTACACCACACATAAGAATACGACCAAGGTATTACCATGAAAGAAAGTACTACAAGGTACATACTCAGCTCACACCAGGTATAACTTCGGTACTGAAGTAGATATGATTAGATGTAACTACTAAATCATCTTACTCTATTAAGAGGCTCTACTATGGAACCACATAGGATCGCTCGATTTTGACCCAAGGCCCTAGTTGAATTCATGCTCAATCCAACCCGACCATATCTCAACTTTATCCAATTCTCATGTTTGGTATACCAAATGGACAGTCTCTCTCTAGGGTTTCTGGCGCCCCATATGGTTCGTCAAATGAACTTCCAGTGAAAAAGTTACGGCCAAAAGAGCATAAAGATCAAAGCTGATCTGGGTCTGGTCCGACCCGGTCAGACCGACATGGCCCGCAGGGTTTGGCCTGGCACGCACTAGGAGGCCCAGCCTGGGCGGTGGCCAGCGGTGCGGTGTGGGGGCCGTGGGACCATGAGGGCAGTGAGACGCCACGGGAGGTCGTGAGGGTGGCATGGAGGCCACGGAGCCGCGAGGGCGACATGATGGTCGCATGGCCATGATGGAAGCATGAAGGTCATGGGGCCGTGAGGCTGACGGCGGCACGGGGATGTGGGCAACGTAGGGAGACGAGGTCCACGAGTGGCGGTTTCTGTAGGGGCTATGAGTGGCGGATGTCGCAGACGGTGTGAGGACGCAGGCGGTGGAGGCTGCGGGCAGCGTAGAGGGCCGTAGGGCGGCGCATAGGGCCACAGGGCGGTGATGTCGCGGGGCGGCACGTTGGACATGAGGTGGTGTTGTTGCGCTGTCCCCTTCTTCACGGCCTGTGGTGGTGTCGACCGCTGTACTCGTACCCCACCATGGTTGGTTTCCATCCTCCTCCATCACACATAACACAACAATAATGAAGAAATGACATAGGGGTTGGGCAATTTTTGTTTGGCTCGCACCCTCTGTGTTAGACTGGTAGCAAGCGGCTCCACAAATATCTTGAATTAATAACATCAAACTCTACAACCCCCGACAATGATTATTCCCCATCTCGTAGAAAATAAATCATATCTGGATCAACTAGTTACAGAGTTGATCCACTCTCTTTTTTTAGAAGGGAAGAATATGGGAATCTATAATCACACATAATAAAAATCCTACCTCAATTATTTATTGACGTTGGCTCATGAAAGAAGTTAAAGAAGGAAAATAGGGTCCCAATGATTGTCGCTTCTAAAACCATGATTTGATGCCAGGCTCGTACGTCCTCCTCCTCGATTATTTCCAAAGAACTTTCATTGATGGCGTTCTTCATTGGAAAAATTTCTCCCACTAAGGAACTTCTTTTCTAACCAAAAATCATCCAAAACAAAGAGGTTCCAATATAATTAAATTAAGTAGATTAATTATGTTGTCACGTTGGCATAATTTATTGGCTCATTTAATTATACCATGATTGGTAAAATTAATTGGCAAAATAAATTAATAGTGTTGGAAAAAATTTGAAGTTGGGGGGGGGTTGAGATGTTTTCTCTCATTAAAGGGGTTCAGGTGTTCTCCACCTCTAAATTCAAAATGGGGGTTTTAGGCTCAGTGGTCCCCACATTCATAACATACATGTTTGAGGATTTACATCAGGTAGTCCCCACCTTTAAAACATACTCATTGGAGGTTTCTACAAAAAGAAAAATAAAATAAACATTTATTTTATTTGATTTCTATTTCCATGAAAAACCCATATTATATATTTCACCCTCGACCAACTATGGTAAAGGTGAAGGTCCTCATAAGAGAATATCGACGCTGTGAGTTCAATGGTGTCCTCATATTTCCATTCTGATAATTGGTTCGAAAGTTACAAAAACCCACTCGCACTCTTAATGAATGTACCGGAAAAAATATTCATAAATTCATTTAGGGCACTCCAGGTCTTAGAATTATGCTTCTTTAATTTTTTCAGACTTGTAAAATTCCCATTTAATAAAAAAATATGTGGAATTTCTGTGTCTTTACATTCTCTCCACCTTAAGGATTTACATCCCTGTAATCCACCTCACAAAACTAGGAAAACAGGTGGGGGTACTGAGCACGTATCTGGGCCTCCCTCTCCCGTGTACTATCCTGGAGGTTCCAGTGCTACCAACGAATGCTCACCAGAGGTACCGACTACCCAAGAAGGATCCACTCCTACTAATCCACAATCTCTACTAGATCATCCATAAAAGTCTCCCCGTCATTGATGTCCAGACCGCCTTGGTCGATGATGTGATAATGGTCATGCATGTATCTTCTCAGTTGGGAAACATGGAAGATGTCGTGCATCCGGTGAAACTGATCTAGATGAGCTAAGTGGTAAGCCACCTCACCAACTCTTCTGACGACTTGTAAGAGTATGAGGAACCTCAGAGATAACTTTCCAACTCGGCCAAATCTCTATAAACCTCATCGAGGTGAGACCAATAGAATGATGTGGTCGCTATCCTCAAAATCTAGAGGTCTCTATCTCCTGTCTGCATAAGACTTCTACCCTCTCTGTGTAGTCTTCATCCACTCCTGCATGATCTGCACCTTATTTGTGGTAGCACGTACCATCTCTAGTCCCATGAGTGTTGAATCCCCTGGGTCAGTCCAACACAAAGGTGATCTGCATGGTCGCCCGTTAAATGCCTCAAAAGGTTCCATCC